>OX422193.1:1438870-1981370 GCA_949130485.1 Agelas oroides | reverse complement strand
TTATACGCAAGGTACATGTACATAAACAGTGCAATAATGTTACTAAACTCAGTTTCCTCAACAAAGCAAACCATTATTCTTTGTATACAAACTTTGTACCAAGACAAAAACTACTGCGGATTAGCTCGGAACATCATCATTGATAAACTTGTTTGATCCTCCCCTGCGGTCACAAGTGTGATCATGCATAAAGAAGAATTCCAGTGTGGTATATATCGCTTTCATTTTGTATGAGAAAATACTAAAATTGTTAGGAGGTACCGTACTCGCACGCTGTTAAGTGCATACGTTTATGCTGTATCTCCACAGGAAGGTAATGAGCGCCTGACAGCAAAGTGCGTCTGAAAGCGAGGTGGATTCAGTGTGAGCTTGATTACACACTAACTGCACACAAACCAGCGCTTAATAGCAAATATGTACTTCACAACACATGGATGTGGTACTAGTAAATAGTTACTGACATAATTGATAAATTCACAAGGATTCTTTCCGTGTGTTGGTGTAGGAAGTTATGAGTCGTTTTGTGTAGTTTGCATGCTACCAGACAACAACCAGTCTGTGGTGATAAGCAGATAGCCTCGTTCCCAGGCCGTTCCCACCTCCAGTTTTTGATCACTTGCAGTATGCAAAAACGGAGGGGGAAGGGTTGGGAGAAAGAGTCACGTGTGTGACGTCAGGTAGACGTGAGGGTAGACGTGAGGGGGGTGGTGCCCGACGAAGAATCTCAAGGTCCTTCTTGCAATATCTAATTCAAGAACTTGAGACTGTAACGTTCGAAAGACAGCGTCAATACAGCTCGTTGTTCGGTAGACTCAAGGCCGATCAATGCAAAGTTTGTGAGTTACAACGATCGGGCACCGCCCCCCTCATGTCTACCTGACGTCATACACGTGACTCTTTCTCCCAGGCCTTCCCCCTCCGTTTTTGCATACTGCATGAGACTAGTACTGCTGTAAAAGATTTATATATGGCATTGTGACACAGCAGCACCGCTGGTTAGAACTACAGAAAAATTCACTCGGAAACCAAGCATCAAGAAGATCATCTCAACAATTAATGAGGGGAAAATGAACAAAGAAAAGTTGTTTACAGAAGTAGGTCTGGCAAAGCGCCCACAAAGTCCCACAGGAACTTCAAAATAAAAATCCCAGCAGTTTTATGTACTAGGGAAAGTCCAACAATTTTCAACCACATTACGAGCTGCCATTCAGTGCTAGTGTCACCCCAAACTCCATGGTTGCATGCTTGCGTGTGTGTGTGTGTGTATGCGTGTGTGTGTGTATGTGTGTGTGTGTGTGTGTATGTGTGTGTGTGTGTATGTATGTATGCATGTGTGTGTGTGTATGCGTGTGTGTGTATGTACGTGTGTGTGTGTGTTGTGTGTGTGTGTGTGTGTGTGTGTGTGTGTGTGTGTGTGTGCATGTGTGTGTGTGTATGTGTGTGTGTGTATGTACGTGTGTGTGTGTACGTGTGTGTGTGTTGTGTGTGTGTGTGTGTGTACATGTACGTGTGTACATGTGCGTGTGTGTGTAGCTGTGTGGTTTCAGGTGTGTATGTGTGTTGCATTCATGCATGTGTGTGTGTACATGTGTGTGTGTGTGTGTGTGTGTGTGTGTGTGTGTGTGTGTGTGTGTGGGTGTGTATGTGTGTGTGTGTGTGTGTGGGTATGTGTGTGTGTGTGTGTGTTGTGTGCATGCTCACCAGTGTGTGTGTTGCAAGGTCTCCAAGGCTACCTAGGCTAGGTGACCTTCTACACACAAAGTGTTGTGTATTCACACACTGGTGAGCCAAGAAATCCCCTTGCACACCATAATTGAATTTTACCACTAGCTAAGTAAACTATGATGTAATGCTGATTAAATTCTACACATTAATTGAAATACCACTATATAATCGGACCAGAAAAAGAAGTCAGCAGAGGCCATTGAACAAAACCGTCCACACAAAGTCTTACGGCCAGCCACGAAAACGATATTGAGGAGGCATTACCAGCCTCACAGTTTAAGGTACTAGTATACTGTCTAACCCTAATCAAGTGTACTGACATGTGCCACATCTCAAGACTCAAAATTCAATATATTAAGCCATATATATAAGATACCAAATATGCCATATGCCATATCTAAAGGTACTAATGCACATGTATCTAAAGTTGTTGGATGTTGCTTAGCAACCAAATCTTTGAACTTGAATAACACAAAGTGGAGGTGATAATAGATGTGGCAGTGGGCTGCTAGGGGTAACATCCAACAAAACACAACATTTGCCCCTCATGCTGCTCTGTCCGGGGAATGTAACTACTGTATACAGCAAATGTTAGTTGTGTGTAAATTGTTCATAGCGTTATGGAGCCTACAGATTTACTGTGAATGTTGGTCAGTACAACTACTGTACGTAGAACCTCTAATTAAGGCGCTGTTAAAATCTAATTACGATCCACAAAGGCGCCTTGTGTAGAGCACTCGTTTAGACTGGCACATTCTAATTAGAGCAGCACTGACACAGCGAACTTTTGCTCAAGTTTTTGACACTCCTTTTGACGCTCTAGCTACCAGACCTTGTGACCCAGCCATAATGTGCAGAAGCACTGGTAGGTGGTCTGCAATTGCTGCCATTTGCGCATGTACACGCAAGTGCAAGAATAGCTCTAACCGAAAGGCATCCCCCAAAAGATAAATGTATGGCCAAAAGGTACCCCCCTTTGGAGCAGAAACAAGTGTTTTCAGCGCTGTGGAGCACCTTCATTGAAGAGGCACCTTAATTGGAGGATCTACAGTATATACAGCTAGACAATCGGATTAGACTGTAGGTTTTGTAGGATTCCACGGAACATGAAAAATCTGAATGCAACTGAAATTTGGTGTAATGAAACACGGTCATATTGAAATGAAGATCGTGTTGACATTTCATTGGTTACCTAGCCTCGACAATGACATAAAGTGAAATATGCCCAAAAGGGTATTTTGTTAATGAACACAAAACAATTTCTGATCGCATGAATTATGTTTGCATGTGATCATAAAACAATCAATGAACTCATCTCTCTGTTAAAAGGCACGTCTAAGTGATGTAAAAAGTCTTTCAGTAAGCTGTGCCGAGGGGATAGGGATTGCTACCTTACACAAAATCAGTCTGGTCATGAAAACTTTTTCAAGCACGATTTGTAGGCATTTGCACATTACTGTCCACACAAAGTATTATCACACTGGGTTAACTTAAGAGCTTCACAAAATTTGACTACAAAATGTCAGTATTTCATGCCTTTTGCTACAGTAACATAGAGGTATGGGGTTTTGAATGAAGATAAACAGCAACAGAGAGGTGCCTTCAAAAATGTTAGAAGCACATCGTTACGTATGTGAGAAGCACAAGAAGAGGTTTTCATGTGACGATGTATTCCTAAAATTGCACACAGGAAAAGCAATGAACTACATCTCCCTAAAACAAAAGGCAAGCCTAGGTGTGATGCAACATCACCTGCTGAATAGGATGTGTTTCGGCCAACACCAGACCTCATCAGCTGCACTGGGATAACCATGAGTTAGGGACTGCTATCTCATGCAAAAAAGGAGTCAGATGGCTGGCCATGTAGCCACATCTCGAAAGTCACGCCTCGTATGGTTTCTTTCAGGACATCAATAAGGAAGTTGATTGTAACTACCCTCTGCATTAAATCTTAAAACAAGCTCTGACTGCTTCCTTATTTGGCTTATTAGAGTAATGTAGCCTCAGTCCAGCAACTAATCTGGGGTAGTAACTGTACCTTGCCCTGTACACGCCCACGCATGTTTCTGCTGGTGTTTCTGGAAACAAATCCCTGCCCGTCCCTATACCCTACCCTTGTTTCCAGAAACAATAAACGGTCGAGGTAATGTACGTTCACAGGCTCCAGCCCGGCTGCTTCTTTATTTAGCTAATGTAGCCTTGTTCCCAGGCCCCAGCCTGGCTGCTTCCTTATTTGGCTAATGTAGCCTCATTCCCAGGCCCTAGCCCGGCTGCTTCCTTATTTGGCTAATGTAGCCTCATTCCCAGGCCCTAGCCCGGCTGCTTCCTTATTTGGCTAATGTAGCCTCATTCCCAGGCCCTAGCCCGGCTGCTTCCTTATTCGGCTAATGTAGCCTCATTCCCAGGCCCTAGCCCGGCTGCTTCCTTATTCGGCTAGTGTAGCCTCATTCCCAGGCGCCAGCCCGGCTGCTTCCTTATTTGGCTAATGTAGCCTCATTCCAGGCCCCAGCCCGGCTGCTTCCCTACTCAGCTAACGAAGGTGAAAGGTTGTCCTGAAACAAAACCCCTCATTCACAACAAAGGGTGTTGCATGATGGCAAAATTTGGTAGATACAAGAACAATGGCTACTACCTCACACGCTTGCATTGACAGTCAAATGAGCGGTGCAGATCGACACAATGGAGATCGAAGCTAATTTGATGACCTTTCAGAGAACAAGGTACCTGTCTCATTCACACAAGACATTGCTAGGATGCTATTACAGTATAGCAATACACCCTGAGCAGATATTGATATCCGTATCAAATATCATGTATATAATATAAGTGTTGCTACCGTATAGCGGGAAATTTTCGCGAGGTCCAAATTTTCGCGATTTTCGCGACCCACGACCAAAACGCGAAAATAAGAACCGCGAAATATGAACCGGGAAAATTTGAACACGTGAACTTTTGAACTCGTGGAAATTTTCATACGTGTGTTTTATGCGTTAGCTCGCTCGATCTGACGATGGCACTGTAGCGCTATTTCAAACCGGTAGACGACGTCCCACCCTCTCCCACAGGACATCTTTCGTCCTCCGTTAGACCGGCGACGACAAAGGGGCGTGGCAATAGCTCGCGCTAAACGCGAAAATTAAAACCGCGAAAATTTCTTCTGGATGGGAAACGGGGTTTTCGCGAAAATTTCCCGCTATACGGTATTTTATATTATCATACTTCTAACTCACACTAATGTATGGTAGTCAATGGGGAAGCCTTGCACCTGCATGCAGTTTATGAAAAGCCGTATTTTTTACTACAAGTCACGTGAGAATCCGTATCAGGTACTACAAGTCACGTGCATGCGTCTGAACATGCAATTGAAGGTGCATATGATAAAACCATTATCACCATAGTACCAAGCTATACCGGAAAAAAATATCACTCATTTGCTGCCGTTGGCATTGTTACTCGTGCTGCACACTCGTAACAATACAGACGGCAACAAACTCATGATATTTTCTGGTATAGCTTTGTACTATGGTGATAATTATATATTAATGACCATGTGACAGGCATATTCTATCATATGCATGCAGTAGCTCATACATTGCGCTGTTACTTTTCTCTAGCTAAGTCATGGACAATTTAGAGAACAAGGAGTGCATAAAAAATCGCTGTATTGCAATCGCCATGACCTAATATATCAAAATGGTGAAATTAATATTGTCCAAGCTCTACTTTAAGGCCTAATGTTCCCATCTTGACTACCCTAGAAGCAGAATTTTGATGCTCAATCTTGGCTTTAGACGGTAAATGGCAAAATTTTAATTTTGCAACATTTCGACACCGAGTTGTGCATGCCTGGTGAAGATAGTCAAAGTACTGCTGAAACACTGCC
The DNA here is from genome assembly GCA_949130485.1 of Agelas oroides. Classification (NCBI taxonomy): domain Eukaryota; kingdom Metazoa; phylum Porifera; class Demospongiae; order Agelasida; family Agelasidae; genus Agelas; species Agelas oroides. Next base: position 1,975,762 of record OX422193.1, on the reverse strand, counting down.
AAATTACAATTACCATCTAAAGCCATCAAACATCTTGAAAGAATTTTTCATGACGTGTGCTCAAATACAACCTCTCCACTGCAATGATGGCACTGTTTAATGGGACGTGGGACCGGTCAAACTTTAGATCCATGTGTCGTACACTGCTCTACAACACACTGGCTATAGACCGTGTGCCTCTAGAATCCAGGGGGCGTGGCTTCAGACTTAAAATGTTGCCATGGTGATACCAATTTTATATGACAATCTTGATAGTCCGAATGACTCAACTCTGAAAGATGGAAGCTATAAGCTTTATGGTTAAAACTGTCAAACTTTGGTTTTTAAACTTTTCGCCACACGCCATAGAACAATCTAAGTCCGAAGCCACGGCCCCTGGATTCTAAAGGCGCATCGTCTACAAAACAATAACAGTGCTGAATGTTTGCTCAGCTAAAAACTTCATTGTTCACAATGTTATTACAGACTACTACTGAAATTTGGGGGGAATCCCCTTGTCAAAATTGGCGGTAATTTTACCTACCTCAACAAAGAGATTCCTAAAAAAATAAGAGGTGCCTAATTTTAAACTTAAAAGAAATACAGAACCTTCAATCTTATTTGCACTCTAATGGTGCAAATAAGCAATCAGTAGCCCATAACAACCCAGACTGCAACAGGCCCAGCAAAACCTTGTGGTCACATGACCTTAAAGCTCCATTTACTGTGTTTACTTATGACTGTAAACAATTTAAGATGCTGTAGTTGTGCATATAACCCATTACCTAGGTAACATACAAGAACATTATCTCTCTTCTACATATAGTGTTGTTGCCTAGGAAACTGGTTATATGAAGTTATATCCATCCTGAGGTGGGTGGAGGGGGCTTGCACACTACTGTCTACCCAAAAGGGAGGGTAAAATCTAGTACAGTGAATAACAGGTTGGCTGTCCAAGAACGTATCATTGAACTTCAAAAGTAGCCAATCAAATTTGCGGAAGGCCAGGTTTCAGCATTCTTTGAATGGTCGATTTGAATCAACTAATCCAGATCGCCAAAATCTGCGATTCTGATTGGCTAATTTCAAAGTTCAATGCATGGTCAGACAACCGACCTGAAAATTTACTGTATTTAAGTGCTAAAAACATTGAATAAAACAGTGCATAAAACAGTGTATAAAACAGTGTGTAGAGGTCACTGATTGGATAGTATGAATGCCCAACAGGAAGCAAGGCCAAGGGACTATGCAGGATCCGTAATTTAATTTGAATGTATACGATTTTATCCTGACAAGGAAGAAGTATAGTAGGCATATTGTAACATATTCCCCTATGGGTCCCCAAGCAGGCCACATACATGCAACGTATCCTGTTTATAGTTTACCTACGCAGCTAGGGACATAGTCTCACAAACCACACCCTCTGCAGAGAGAGGAAGGGTCTGGTCATGCTAGAACAATGGTCATGCGGATAAGGCCAGCCAACTGACTGTATTTTGTGCATGAGATAGCAGTCCCCATCTCCCAGTGACCCCAGCAGAGCTGGTGACACCTGGTATTGGGTGAAATGTGTCCTGTGCAGTGGGTGACTTTTCATACCAGAGGAGGTCGGACACAGTTGAACTTTACTAATTAAAAAGGCCGGGTCATCACTAATTGATGTTGGATATTGCAAGGTAGAAAGTTTTTTAGCTTTTTCTATGACTGGACCCAGCTATGAATCTTGATTTAAAAACTGGGGTCCCTCTCGGTAAAAGTGATGTGGTTCACTGATTGTCCATACATTAACTATACACTGTCACTACTCTGTGGTTATAACAGCCAAGCCACATACAGTAGCTTTGGAGTTTTCAATCGACACTGTCATTACTGCCACATATGTTGCACATACACATTTCAATACAGAATGACATTATATCAATTTGATTACTGTTTACTGGAATTATACGGTCAATTTACCACCACTGGAAGAGTGACCTTTAAGAACAGTACATTCTCGGGAATGGCTTGGACTACGAGTGGTCAACACACACCGGACAATGTTAACTCTTTACAAGATATCATAGGCCAGGGTTATACAAAACGAATGAGCCTTAGCGTCGACTACTCTGAATTTGAAGATGCACAGGAAAAATTAAAAACTCAGTGTAACTTCCATAGCATTGAAGTTCACGACAGTCAATGGTGATTGCTCAATAGAGCTCAGTAAGCCTTCTGGTGTGAAGTAAAATTTTGATTTCGGGTTATGTCTGCTGATTTCAGAGTTTTGAGTATTCTGAATTAAATACCATCGTAGCAAACTGTCCTCTATTTAGAACCACATTGAGGTTACCAAAAGAAGGCACAATTGCAACATCAATATCTATCAAACTAAGATTAGCTTCCTCCCTACCAATCACCTTTAAAAACCATCAGTGAAAGTACCTCGGGAGCCCCCAGCAAACTTACTTCAAGTCTTAGGTCTACCAAACACTCACCATTCATAGGATGGCCTCCCTGCATGGGTAGTACGTTACTCATGGCGTCTTTCAGTAGTCCTTCAGGAATATGTCCAATGCTATTTTCAAGATGTCCTTCGCCAACATTCATCTTTTTGGTGACGATCGGAATATCACTTCCGGGGGGAAAAGCACCGTTTTTGTGGATCTACTGCGCTTTCGATTCTTCCCTCTCGATTTCTTAACTTGGAAAATACCCTCCTAACTCGGATTCTGAATTCCTTTCAGATGAGATGAGCCTTCTGGAACAAGAGTAAAACTACTAAGACGTCAACCAAAAACTCCCCTTTTCACAAACACTTGAAGCAAAAATCATTGCAGCCTGGGAAAATCCCGGAAGCTCAGGGGAATTTGAGAGCACGTGGCCGCAGGGTGTAATCTGACCAATCAGATTGGATAATCTAACCACAAAATTAAATTAACCAACGAGGGAATCGCCAATCTTACTTACGCACCAATACGTAATGATTACATCTTATGATTAATAATGAGTCATTGTTATTATCTATTTAAGCGTAAAATTCTTTTTACAGATAAACAAGTCCGATAACAATATGGGGGAGGAGTTCACACCTACTGCCACGGCGTTGACAAGTTGGCGACACAACAAAGACAGCAGCGCTCGATAGAAGAAAGAAAGTCCCTTGTAGGTTACAATTGCTAGCTGCAATTCTCCCTGATCGAGACTACCAAGGTGAAATAGGTAATTGCTGGTAGGGGGTGGGGCTGGTCGACGCATGAGCCAGCATACAAGATCTGATAGCAGTCAGTTCTCGCTGCAGTGACCTTGAAAATGTCTGTCATGAATAGTACGCAATAGTATGTACATGTAATCTAGCTGTGTAAAACGTGCACACCCTTGGACTGTCAATTTTTAGGTAGTATGCATACAAAAAATAATGATGTGCAGTGTAGTATGTCATCAAATTATGATGTAGCATTGACCATGTGATCTACACCGATTTTTCCTTTTCAGTTGAGGTCAGCGTTGCATATTCTCATGGCCTCCTCCTCCTCCTCATATGTCCCCAAGGGGCAGCAGGGGCTTCTATTGCGAACACCACTCACATTTGGCTTTGCACCCTCCACCTATGACCCTGCATCCTCCTCACCAGCAAAGGTCAGTGAGTGTGGGTGTGTATTTCACTTTCATTGTGAGGATTTTCAAATTGACAAGTATGCAAGTATAGTTTACTTAACAAACCAATGGTTATTATACTAACCAACTACAGTTCTTATAAGTCCACAAACTGTCAGTGGAAGAGTATGTACTGCAGGTATACATTGGTGGTTAGTATCCAGACGTACACGTGCTTGAGATACCAATGAAGATCTTTGATTACCTCTACATCCCTCTATCCCAGTATATTATTAGACATTATTAATTATTAATGCAATATGTTAAGTTAGCACTACAAAATATGCACCTGCCATGAAAATGTCACTGCATCCTGCAGCAGTAAACTGGTTTTTCAGGTTCGTAGGTGAGAACATATTAGCATCATCTACTTCATTTCTCAAATTCTAACACATGCCTGTATGCAGAGGTGAAAATTTGGCAGTTATCTGGGTGTTAATTTATTTCACACTATTTAGTTCTTGAGGATTATTGTTAATTAGGGTCTGTTCACATCTCTGATAACTGATACCAGGCATGCTAACAATACTGACAATGCACACATAAAGTTTGTAGCCATAGGAAAAATGTATGCTCATTATGTAGTCACACACTCACTCACACACAGTGTGTGGGGCTCTAGCACATGTGTGTATTCTTCCTTCCTAAGCTGCACATTTCCGGCCATGCACATTCTCCAACTTGTAGTACGTACCAGTACTTAGTCTCGGAACCAGACCCTTGTACATGGAGGTCTGGTTCCGAGACTAACCAGTGCAGTACCTACACACTCACTCATTCACACATCTGACAGAGTTGCATTAAAAAATACTACTCTTGTAATGCAACTATCACCTTATATGAATAAGGTTAACCAACCACATGACTGGTTCCATTGTATGAGATAGCCGGCTCCATTTCCCTAGTGGGGCCTGGTATATATATGCTGGCTGGAATGCATCCTGGCTCTATACAGGACATCTATATATTGTCATTTACATGCAGGGAGATGTGATTTATTGATGCATACATGCACACATAGGACTGTGTAAGGCAGTTTGTTTGATAGACCAATCTCGTTTGTGCGATTTTTGATTGTGTGGAAACTATATAAGAAAACAATTGCCTCACACACACACACACACACACCTGTACACACATGTGCACACCACACACACATTGACAGCAGACACAAACCCCTATGGATGGAGGCACACCCAAAAAAGTGGGTTTCTATACACGCAACAACCCTCACCCAGGTAAAACTACATTCTATGTTATAATGCTTTATAATATATCTTGTTTTAAGTTGGCTATAACCAATCCTTGTAGGTCGTGTCCGCCACATAAAGGGACTATTGGATTTCCCCATCTGCAGTGTGGAGGACAATTCCCCTGAGATGAGACTGTTTTCCCCACCATCAGGAAGAGACTTTGGGCAGCCATATAGGCCATCAGGGGGAACGAGGTACGGATCCAATCGGACAAAGGGAATTCCTGCTGTAGGAGTTGGTAAGTTTTCGATGATGATGATATATACCTGTAGTGAGAAAAAATGGCCCCACAAACATGCTCGTTTGCAGGCTCCCAGCCAGCATTCCATCGTTTGGCATGCAGGGCTAATCTAGAAATGAGGCAATGGTCTGATATAGTTTTATTGCCTCACGTTCTTCGAGAAGAGAGCTTGGGAATGAGATTAACTTTCTTACGTACCATTTCATAAATGCAGGTATACACTTCAAAGATATATATAACGCAATAACCACACTACGTACTTAATTAAGGCCATGTATAACCTATACCTACCTAACATGTTACTCATTGCAGTTCCAGTGACTTATGCTTGGCATAATGAGCTGGAGATCAAAGCCCACCAGGCCATCAGCCGGGCGATGGGCCAGCCCCCACCCTCCAGGGGAGGGGTCATGTCTAGGGGTGGGTCCAGGATGCAGCAGCAGCAAAGAGGAACACAGTTTGAACACCTTCAAGATGATCAAGTGAGAACATACGTACAGCTAAGTTCAATGTATTAACACAATGTAGCTGCTTGAAGGTACACCAGTGATATGTAAAACAATGCTGTTAGGTACAGGTTGGACAGATGCATATATTACTGTAAGCACCTGCTTGTGTGTTGATGGCAGAGCTAGTTGCAGAAACTGATCAATGTATAGAGAACTTCTAAAATAATAGTCTTCTTTTATCAATAGATATTGGAGCTGCTCTGCAAGATCCTACAGACTGACTCTATCCCAACTTGCCAGGCTTGGCTGGGTTCAGCATCTGACACAGGTAACTACACTAAGCCACAACAGGTAGCTACAGAACAGTGGCTATGGTACATATTTCCATTTCTTCCTTCCACCAGAAAAGAACATAGTGCTGAACATGATCAGAATGGCAGCAACTGGAGAGATTGATGCAAACCCACCTTCCACACGCCCACAGACACATGAATCACAGTACAGGTATGTGTGGTCACCAGAACAAAGCCACACAAGGAAAAGTCGAGCTCGGCGTTCTGATCCAACCCACTACTTTAGTGATGAAGAAACAGAGTTTGATTTTTCATATGGTGCAAATTTCCAAGAGCAATACCCTGACGAAGAGTACCCCAATACTACAGCCTTCAAGTTTCCAGAGCATGATACAGTGGTTCAAACAGCTCGACAACTCGCTAATCTTGCTTCTCGTCAAAGTTCACGTGGTCAGAGGACTCGAAGTCTTGACATGAGTGAAACCAAAACCCATGGTTTCCTTTCTGAGGGTGGCCATCAAATGCAAGCTAGGCCTTTATCTCATCGCTCATCATCAGCTCACCATCAATCAAGACCGCATCACTCAAGATCCACTTCCCTTACTGCTATGGGTGGTCAGACATCTACAGGTTCTGCAAGCCACAGAGCAAGGTCAAGAAGCGCAACAGCCACACACACCTATGGCAACGACTCTCAATATCCACCACCTCCTGTGAGGGTGTCTGTCACCAAGGAGAAATTAAGGAATGGTTCAGCAAGTGGAAAGGCAAGACTACGCTACACATCACACTGGGAAACATAAAACGTAGCGATTATTACTCTGTGCGTCAGCCTCTTGTACACAGTGTTGTTCCCAGAATTTTTATGTAGTCAGTCATAGCAATATAACTCTACTGACTTTCCTTGTAGATTCCAATGTGGTACCTCCTATACTCCTGCATCATATGTGGCTTTTGGTTGTGTATATTGTAGTATAGCTGCTAAACTGCACTACATATTTCATAATAATTTGCTTCTATCTATCATTGTGTTCAAGTTATTTTCAGGACACTGCACTACACATTACATGTTACTAGTGGACAAATATGTACTACCTGCTGGTCAAATGTGAATTCAAATATTTCGATATTGTGAAGCATGTGAAGGCCATTGGAGGGCTGCTGTCAGAGTGCAGCATTGGGGACCATGCATGCATAAACGGCCCTCATAAACACCAGAAATTTAGCTCATGATTTTGGTGTAAAGCTTAGTCCATGCATGTGTAGCCACATTACCTGCTCTGGCTGGAGAAATGGCCGGCATATGATTTATCTCTGGTGAGGACTTAGCTAATTTTATGCGTTATTAAATTTAATAAACAGTCAACAGTGACAAATCCTGCTGTGTGCCGTGACAAAGTAGTAAATCTGCAGATTGCTGCTTGCTCAGGCTCGCCCCATGATGATGAATCATCTCACTAGTAGCTATCTGCATTGAAGACCACCACACTGCAGCTTAGTCTCGCAACCCACACCCTATATACCATATAGGGTGTGGCTTGCAAGACTAACTGAAGCTGTAGCTTGTATTCTCTACCTATAGACATTTAGCAGAATGGTTATAAATCACACTTGTGTCAGTTTGCTGTAGCCTACATAACGCATGCATCTTGAGCATGTCATAATCAGGATGAAAGTTCAGGTGCTTCTCCATGTAACCGGTCACTATACATTACATCATTGTGATGCAACCCATCAGTACATCAGTACATTACATCATTCCCTACAATTTTAGCAACTGCTGTCACCACTGTCACAGTAGTCACGACTGTCACCACTGTCACAGTAGTCACAACTGTCACCACTGTCACAGTAGTCACCACTATCATCACTGTCACAGTAGTCACTACCGTCACCACTGTCACAGTAGTCACTACTGTCACCACTGTCACAGTAGTCACTACTGTCACCACTGTCACAGTAGTCACTACTGTCACGGTAGTCACCATTGTCACCACTGTCACAGTAGTCACTACTGTCACCACTGTCACGGTAGTCACTACTGTCACCACTGTCATAGTAGTCACTACTGTCACCACTGTCACAGTAGTCACGGTAGTCACCACTGTCACCACTGTCACGGTAGTCACTACTGTCACCACTGTCATAGTAGTCACTACTGTCACCACTGTCACAGTAGTCACTACTGTCACCACTGTCACCACTGTCACCACTGTCACAGTAGTCACTACTGTCACCACTGTCACAGTAGTCACCACTGTCACGGTAGTCACTACTGTCACCACTGTCACAGTAGTCACCACTGTCACGGTAGTCACTACTGTCACCACTGTCACAGTAGTCACTACTGTCACCACTGTCACAGTAGTCACTACTGTCACGGTAGTCACTACTGTCACCACTGTCACAGTGGTCACTACTGTCACCACTGTCACAGTAGTCACTACTGTCACCACTGTCACAGTTGTCAATACTGTCATATATTCACCACATGTGCGCTGAGCAGAGGACAGTCTATCTGATATCCAGGATATATTACGTGTATGTATGATGTGGATAGGAAAATGCGTTAGTATACGGAGTAGTCCACCAATATTGAACCTGCAATCATCGTTATCATCTGTAGGGTAAACTTTGTGTCAGGTAATCTCAGTAACAGAAAGAGCTATGACGTAAAGCTGAAGGTTACAGTCAGTGCTGTCCTCTGCTCAGCGCACACGTGGTAAATATATGACAGTAGTGACTAGTCTACTGTAACTACTTTGACACAGTTGTGACTACTGTGACAGTGATGACAGTAGTGACTACTGTGACAATAGTGACAGTAGTGACAGTTGTGACAGTGGTGACAGTAGTGACTACTGTGACAGTGGTGACAGTAGTGACTACCGTGACAGTGGGGACAGTAGTGACTATACTGTGACAGTGGTGACAGTAGTGACTACTGTGACAATAGTGACAGTAGTGACAGTTGTGACAGTGGTGACAGTAGTGACTACTGTGACAGTGGTGACAGTAGTGACTACTGTGACAATAGTGACAGTAGTGACAGTTGTGACAGTGGTGACAGTAGTGACTACTGTGACAGTGGGGACAGTAGTGACTATCGTGACAGTGGTGACAGTTGTGACTACTGTGACAATAGTGACAGTAGTGACTACCGTGGCAGTGGTGACGTGGTGACTACTGTGACAGTGGTGACAGTAGTGACTACCGTGACAGTGGTGACAGTAGTGACTACTGTGACAGTGGTGACAGTAGTGACAGGTGACAGTATAGTGACTACTGTGACAGTGGTGACAGTTGTGACAGTGGTGACAGTTGTGACTACCATGACAGTGGTGACAGTAGTGACTACTGTGACAGTGGTGACAATAGTGACAGTAGTGACTACTGTGACAGTGGGGACAGTAGTGACTATCGTGACAGTGGTGACAGTTATGACTACTGTGACAATAGTGACAGTTGTGACTACCGTGACAGTGGTGACAGTAGTGACTACTGTGACAGTGGTGACAGTGGTGACTACTGTGATAGTGGTGACAGTAGTGACTACTGTGACAGTGGTGACAGTAGGACTACTGTGACAGTTGTGACTACCGTGACAGTGGTGACAGTAGTGACTACTGTGACAGTGGTGACAGTGGTGACTACTGTGATAGTGGTGACAGTAGTGACTACTGTGACAGTGGTGACAGTAGGACTACTGTGACAGTTGTGACAGTGGTGACAGTAGTGACCTACAGGAAAAATACTATAATGTACATCACGGAGGAACTGCAATAAAAAACATACTAGCTACCACCCTAGCCCACAGTATGAATAATTTCGTTTGATGTGATGAGGTAACTAAATCCGTGTCTCAGTTACCAAGAACAGATGAGGCGTGACTGGAACGTCCGGTTATCGCTTTGAATATTACTTGCTAAATCTCGCATATAATTCGTGAAAGCATCTATGAACTTACACACCTACTACTCTAATTAGGAAACAATTTTAAAACATAACCACAAGCAAGAAGGAAACACTAAGTATGCAATTAGTGGTAAAGCAAGTGCAGATCAATGGCGGCGGAAGATAGGGGGGTTGAATGACGAATGCGCGCATAACCGCGCAAGATCTAGGGGGTCTGGGGGCATGCTTCCCCGGGAAAATTTTCTTACAATTGGAGGCTCTGAGATGGCTTTGGAATTGGAGACTATTTAACCCAAAACGACAGTAAAATCTGCAGTCCTACCTGTTGTAACAGTTGTACTGTTAAAACCCAGACACTCAAGCTAGCTCTATGAACCAGTTAACCGTTGTACTGGGAAAAAACGTATTGCAAAAGCCGCAGGTTCTTAGGGGGGATGATGCAAGCGACGCAAATCCAAGCGGGGGGGGGGGGGGGGGGGGGGGGGGCTGGCCCTGAAACGTCAAGAGAGGCCTGTCACGAAAAAATGGACCCTCCTGAAATAGTTCCCTCCCCCCCCCCCCCCCCCCCCCCCCTCCCCCACGTCCAAATACTTCGAAGTATTTAGACCCCCGGTCCAATTACTTCAGAGTAGTGCTGAAGTATTTGGACCCCCTCTGAAATAACTGGACCCCCTCTGAAATAACTGGACCCCCCATGGGGCCCTAACTACTTCGAAGTATTTGGACCAAGGGTAGTAGTGGAACCCCAGTGCTGTAAGCAGTAATTCCAGAAATCTGGTAGTATATTTGAAGTTTGAACCTGCTGAAAGTTTGAAACTAGTGTTATATGAAGCATGCATTTGGCATGAAACTACAATTATACTACAATCAATTTGGCACTGCAATGTAAATCCACACACACACGCAAAAAAAATCTATAAATAGCGATATCGGAGTAAAAATTGAAATTAATTTATCACATTAACAACTATGATTTTTGAAAAGGGCATGAAACGGCGATTCTAACGGTACCAATATCATTAACTTTGAGTCCATATAGCAGGTTGTATGAGCTTAGAAATGCAAGTGATTTGCAGAAAATTTATACGCTGTTTTTGCGTGATTATGCGTCCGGTACACGTTCCGCGAGCGACTGCTAGTCCAATTGAGATGAAACTCGCTGTGAAGGTTAGTCAGTACCTATTCAGTCCAGTGAAGGTTGTTCATTTTGAATACCTAGTGTAATGCCTGCACTAGGCTTGATAAACGCTTAAAAAACGGCGTTTTTCGGTTGTAAATAGTAGCATTTCCGCAGGAGTTGGATCAAAGTTGCAATCAAAAACCTGCACTGTCCCCTTGGGCAACCACAGAAAAAGGATGAAATATGACGAAAAAAGTGCATGCATTCTTGACTAAGGCAGACATTTTCACAAAATTAGTAAGTGCAAATGTACCTAAGCATCTAAGAAACCTCTGTACTCATTTTGATGCAGATGCGTTGTAGTAATGTGTAGATATGGCCTCTGTAGACGAAAACTGGCATACTTCTGGAGACTCTGACATCGCTACTATAAACAACTGTTACAAAACCAAGAAGCATTAGAGTCAAGTACAGTTGAACACATGCATTCGCACATGAGACATGGTATACAGGTAGTACACTCTCAGCCTCCTGGTGTTCGTCGTCTCCACGATCTCTCGCTGTTCACCGTCTCAGGCCCGTAGGAAGCAAACTTGAAATGGTCCGGCCATAATACGGCGCGAAGCGCGCGCATAATACACACGCCCCGCCCCCAGTTCACCCCACCAGCAAATTACTATGCGCTCAAATTACATTTTACACTGTTTTGAAGCTGTTGTCGTTAAATTCTAAACGAATTGGTTGCAGCAGTTAACACTTGTAAACGAGGTATTAATGTCTGCGAACTTTGTCTTCGTCACCGTAACGGTGTTACGATCGCTCGAAAATTTTATCACGGCGCTAATTTCAATTTTATCTCCAAGCCGGGGTCCCTAGTACGGTAATCTTGGAGCAAGAATTGGACAAAACGCCCGGCAAAACTTATACGGCATTTCTGCGCGGGTTGGTTGGCCGAACATAGGTTTGGTCCGGCGGCCGCCGGACCTGCCGGACCTGCTCCTACGGCCTTGCGTCTCTTTCCTAGTCTCAATCTATAGTCTCGCAAGCCGGACCCACTTTCGCAAAAAAAAAAGGGAAGGGTCCAGTGAAGCGCATACCGTGAAACCATATCCAGTTCACCAGACTCTTCCCTTTTTTGCGGAAGTGGGTCAGGCTTGTCCTTGGTAGTCTGGTAGCGATCTCTCTAGTTCCTTCCGTTGTCTTCAGTCTTCCATTTTGCATTTTGTGACTCTATCTATACCTTTGTATTCTCACCTTTAATAGATTGACAGACTTTCACAGTCGTCCCAGAAAGCTAAAGACAGCGAACTAGTTGCTAAGTTGACCCATAGATTGTAAACCTACGTAACGTTACGTAGGTTTACAATCTATGGTTGACCCAACTCCATGTGGTGACGTCAGAGGTTCAAAGGTTAATTTGCACTGGCTCCTTACGCATGCGCACAACTGCATGCGCTCAACTGCATGCTGCAGAAAGCGTAGCCTCGTCCGCGGCGCGCGCGAAAAACGGAGAAGCGCCTGGTACACACTGTTTGCGCATGCGTTTAATCTCCCCAAGATGTGGGGACTCCGGACTATTTTCTGATTCTTCCGTGTTATGTGACGTCAGAGTTCGGACTCGATATAGTAAACTTGTCAGGATAATGAAAGTTCGGATTTTCAGCAAGCAATTTATCAAGCCCTTCAGCGACTTGCGACCCCAAGTATGGTTCTCTAAACTTTCAAGTCTCCGCTTGCACTTCGCACACATGAGATTCGGTAAGCCGTCGTCATGGTTCAACGTTATATCCAACAGAGCGCTTATCCTTGATACTACTCTTTCCTGGCTAGCTTTTTTACCAAACAATGCTACTCTATGGTGGCTATAAGCCACAGAGGATCAGCAAAGGCGGCACACCGATGCCATTTTCGCTAACTGGGCCACGTCCTCGGCCACGTCGGGATGTTTACTACTTAAATTTAGTCAGAGCACACGCCACTAAACAGTGTAAACGTCATAAACGTGAGCAACACCATTTTTAATTAACCGGAAGCGCATCAGTGTGTACCAGGCGCTCTTCCTCCGCGCCGGGTACCAGGCTACAGAAAGCGGTACTTAGTGCGCTGGTTGTTGTGGCTTGTTGGCTAAATGGTTAAAGGTTAGGGTTAGGGCTGGGGCCGGGGAATGCACTAGGTGTACTTTTTTTTTTTCCTCTGGTTTATAAGTGTGGTGAACACCTCTGTCATCGTATACAGTCTCCGTAAGTGCGCGCGCGGCGGGTTACTTATGGATATTCAATAGATGACGTAACCGCATGGAATTGGGTCAACTTAGCGACTCCCCCAACCAACGCGTTGCGCGCGCGCGCGTGCTTGTTCGGGGGGTCCAAATAATCCTGTAAAATTTGGACCGGGGGTCCAAATACTACGTGACAGGCCCCTTCCATTGGGATTAAATATTAGACGAGAATAGCGTTCGATCGCGTTACTGAGAGAGAGCACCGTAACCTAGCCCTTGAAAATCTTGTTTTGCCGGATATAAACCGCCGTCGTCTCCGCCATGGCTACTGGTGCTTCAAACCTCCGCGAGAACGAATTTTATGCAAGGAAGCTCCGCCAATTCGTTCGCGTTACCGATACGGACAAAGACGGCTATATTTCACGACACGACTTCGACTTAGTATTGGAGCGCTACAAGGAACTGGGCGTGTGCAGCCCGCAACACCTGGAGAAAATGTCCGTCTCCATGACGAACATACTGGACCTCATGGGTATAACTGATGTCTCCGTCAAAATGACCTATGAACAGTACGAGGATAAGTGGTTTGGTGTCGTGATGAACTTGAAAGAGAAAGGCATGCTGGAGAAGCTATTTCTGTCCATGTTCGACAGCACGGACCTAAACGGAGATGGTTACCTCACGATTGACGAATGGACTGCACAGGGTGAGTGTTGGGGGATCGAGAAGGAGACGCTTCGGACCTCGTTCGAAAATTGCGACGCGAACGGCGACGGCAAGGTTTCCAAAGAAGAGTTCACGAATTACTTCTACGAGTTCATAGCTACCTCCGAGAACAAATTAGGCAGTTCCATTCATTACGGAGTCTTTCAATAGTGTATGAAGTCATTGGACCAAACAGAACAGTATGAGACTTAGTTAGCTAGCTAAATGCACCTTTGTATAACAATTCATATACTGGATTGCAAAACACAAGATTGCGTAGTTTTCATTTTAGCAGCAGCAACTGGAAAACATGGAAAGGCGGGAACGGAAATGAAACGTGAACGGAGACGGAAATAACCGAAAGATGCCACGACCAGTCTCGTGGCCAATCAGTGACTCCCCCCTGGAAGAAATGACTCCTCTGAAGCACCTCGCTATGAAGGACAAACTTGTTGGTCCCAATACCATGGTGTCCGCTATGGTATATATTGGATAAGGATTGAAGAATGTACCCAGTGTGGTGATAGTTCAGGCTTATCTGAGAGTCTTGGCGAGAGTATCCTAGGAGTGAGTCAGACTTGGGAATCACTGGCTCCTAGCTATAGGAGTGAGTCAGACTTGTTGGGAGTCGCTGGCTCCTAGCTATAGGAGTGAGTCAGACTTGTTGGGAGTCGCTGGCTCCTAGCTATAGGAGGGTGTCAGACTTGGGAATCACTGGCTCCTAGCTATAGGAGGGTGTGATTGGGAGTCACTGGCTCCTAGCTATAGGAGTGAGTCAGACTTGGGAATCACTGGCTCCTAGCTATAGGAGGATGTGATTGGGAGTCACTGGCTCCTAGCTATAGGAGTGAGTCAGACTTGGGAATCACTGGCTCCTAGCTATAGAAGGGTGTGATTGGGAGTCACTGGCTCCTAGCTATAGGAGGGTGTGATTGGGAGTCGCTGGCTCCTAGCTATAATAGGAGGGTGTGATTGGGAGTCACTGGCTCCTAGCTATAGGAGGGTGTGATTGGGAGTCGCTGGCTCCTAGCTATAGGAGGGTATGATTGGGAGTCACTGGCTCCTAGGAACCAGTGACTTGGGAGTCATTGACAAGGGGAGTCACTCAATCCTAGGACACTGGAAGCCCCTGAGTTAGGGGTCACTGGCTTCTATATAGGATAGATAGCTCAAACTACACCACAGGTAAGAAGTAAGGCGTGGCTGACCTTGAGAACTCAGGCGCAAGTTGAGACTGACCATGAAATTGTGACCATGAATATAATTTTGTAGTTGGAATGGAATAGGGTTGAGCATAAAATTTTGTTGTTGGAATGGGATGGAGACTGGCCAATGTTTAGATCCAGTTCAGATTTGCTTAGCTACCAATTAGAGCAAACTGTAAACTATTTTTTTAAATTAACCTACAGCTTGGTAGATCATGCTTCTTAGTTCACAAATAAGAAAACAATGACACAATACATGCAGTAACCCTATATACTAGACCTGTACCCAGGATTTTCAGATGTCATAGGATTGAATAACTCTCCTTGTCAATGACTCCCCAGTCATAAAAATTGTTGACACTTTTGTCCGCTTTGGAATGCCATGTCAGTTAGCTTAGTTCCCAGGCCTTCCCCACCTCCAGTTTGTGATTGCTTGCAGTACTGTAAATTTCAGGTCAGTTGTCTGACAATGCAATATTGAATTTTGAATGCCAATCTTGATTGGTCGATTCAAATCGACCAATCAAAGAACGCCAAAATGTGGCCTGTTGCGAATTTGTTCAATAATATGTTCTTTGACACTTGTGCAAGCGATCAATAACTAGTGGTGGGGAAGGCCTGGGAACGAGGCAAGGGTCAGTAGCTATGAGCAGTGCTGCAAGCACTAGCGAGCTGTCAACCTCTGTAGTCCCTATGAAGTGATGTTATGAGGCAAAAATATAGAGGAAAGTGAAAGGCCGGTAGTCACCGGACTCAAACCCAGGACACCTCTGGCTTGAGCTGCCAGTGCTCTGCCACTGAGCCACGACAGCTGGACAACCACCAACCCTCACAATCCTGTGTATTGCACAGGTGACTGAAATGACTCAGTCATACACCTGGCAGCCACTCACTATGTGCTGTCAGAACTCCGTTAGTGTTTGACCGGAAAGTTCTCTCCATGAGGAGAGAACCCACTTTAGACTTTCCTATTGGGTGCACTACCTTTAATTTCATAGTTTGGACCTGGGGACTCGAAAACACTTTTGCAGCTAATCTGTGCAAATGTAGTCCTTCTTTATAATGTTTGAGTCCTCAAATTTATCTTCCAATTTATTGTGACGAAATGTGCATTCAAGTTTCCTATCTGGTGCATTATAAACTTGAGTAAAAAGGTTTATGTACATGTTTTCTATAGCATAGTATAGTATGCCATACTCTCCTTAGAATTGTACTGGAGGACTGAGGTATTTCAATGCACAGGTAGTCTTACAGGGTGTGCATGGTTAAAGTGAAATCTGTATACAAGTTAACATGTGCAACACACAAGTGCAAATGATTGACAATACATCAGTATAGCATGTACCTATAAGACTTCCCTGTCGACTCTTGGGACAACATGTTAAGTTTGGGAATTGACAAACTCCACAGTTCAGTACTCTGCACATTCATGGTATAATGAAAATTTGTAGTGCACATGCATCTTGTGCTATAAAACTATACTGAGACTTGTATGCTATAATGGGAGTGAGTTATCCCTACATATAAGAAAAGAAGGCAGCTAAATCCTCGTTTAGGAGTGTCTACCACCACGGAGAAAGTAATAACCAGTTTGGAGAGTGAAAAGGCAAGTCTATACTACACATGGTGTTGTATGACAAGCCTATTTGTGATGGAGGCACATTGCATACACTACTCAATTGTTTGCCTAATAAAATAGTCACTGCATTAAATTTTACTGTAAAAAGGGAATTGACGTTTCAACAAGCCATTTGCTATCTGAGGTGAGTGAGCATATTACATGTATGGACACACTACATGCAATCACGTTTTCATCCAAGCCTAACATTTACCCATCCACATTACAAGCAAGTAGACAAGAATGCTGAAATGATTGCTGGAATGTGTTTTTGAATTCTTAACCAATCTGTTCACAGAATTAACTGTCCATACATGCAATATGTTCACTCACCTAAAACTCAGATGACAAATGGCTTGTTGAAATGACGATTCCCTTTTTACAGTATATATATAATTAGTTGCTGATATCTTTCTGTAGCTTTCCATTGCCTAGGTTCCTCCCTCAATTATGTACAAGGCTCTTGAAAAGCTTTATACATGCACCAGTTTTCGGTACAACCAAGGTACATTATACCAGTCTCTATATGTGCTAGTAAAACAGTTGGTGTTCAACTGCACAAGTACTACTTCAATAGTTAGTGTTATATATATATATCATCCCAAGCCAATAACATAAATGGTTAATTGTCTAGCTCTGCGTCCAAGGTAAGTGGTCCAGATCCACGTTTCCTCCACACAGTATGACTCCCACCCTCCTCACCCCATCACTGGCTAGTGTCTTGAACTGTTTGGTGAGCACTGCTGCTACAGCACAAGCAGCAGCTGGCTCTATCACAAGCTTCATGCGCTCCCACACCTATATACACACACAATGTCATAGTCATACAATACCTTAATTGGTACTATCAAGACAGTACATAGCTACACTCTCTATTGTGCATCATGCATGCATGCACGATGATTGGGTTATTAACTTATTATACTATGCTGTAACTGCAGTAAGAAGTCTCTCATTCTATCTGCATATTGAACCTGAAATAATGATATTCATATACATTTTGATTGGAAAGTAATCTTCTCTCACTTATCCGAACATTTCAGTTATCTGAACACCCTTTGCTCCTTACATATTAGGAATAGTGACTTTCTACTATACCATATAGCAGGAAATTTTCTCTGGTCCAAATCTTCGCGAAAATCCTGTTTCCTCTCCAGAAGAGATTTTTGCGGTTTTAGTTTTCGTGTTTAGCGCGAACTATCGACCATGCCCCTTTATCATCTCTGGGGATGAAAGATGTCCCGTGCGTAGGACGTTGTCTGCCAGTTTGAAATAGCAATACAGTGCCGTCTTCAGATCGAGCGAGACTAACGCACAAAACGCATGTGTGAAAATTTCCACGAGTTCAAAAGTTCACGCAAAAGTTCACATGTTCAAATTTTCACCATTCTTATTTTGTGGTTCTTATTTTCGCGTTTTGGTCGTGGGTCGTGAAAATCGCGAAAATTTGGACCTCGTGAAAATTTCCCGCTATACGGTATTAAGTTTGTACCACACCTAGCTATATACAATACTTTGCTCAGTTTTTTTTGATTGCTTACTCTGCACTGTAAACTGTACAGATATACCCCCCAAAACTTGAGTACTATATTTTACCCACCAGCTTCATGGCTGCTACTATCTCCTCCTCACTGACAGTCACCACTCCACTGAGGTGGGTCTGAAGCACTGGCCAAGTGAGATCACCCACGTTCACCCTGAAGGTGGGCAGACACAGGAAACTCACTTGCTGATGAATGATGATACATGGGTGCTGGGTACATAACATTCTATTCATGTAACATGTATCCTAGTTGTACATATTTTGGTGAATCTTTCACAAAGCTTTACAGCTCTAGCTACCTAGCTATATAGTGGACATGGGCCTGGACCCTTCCCCTTAATTGAATGTGCACGTGTACCGTAGGATATTTGCAGATGCACGACTGCAATGTACTAGCAAAATAATTCACAGATTAAATTTTGTGTGAAAGTGAAGTACCGCAAAAACTTTACATAGCTAGCTCTTTGTTTCTCTCTCTTTTACCAGTAGTATGTGAGTAGAACTTCCCATCTCTTATATCTTTACTATGGCTATATATACCATGCTGGCCACATGGCTGCATGGCGTGCATGCACACGCACAGTGTAGCAATGCTTAACTCATCAGTTATAATTATCATTTTCTCGGTATGAGTTCAACCGCAAATATAGCAAAAAATTTCATGTTTGAAAAATGTCCTGTCCGACGATATATATGCTACTAAATGGGTGATTCAACAGATTCTTACTCTCCTGCAAGTAATAATTATTATTGCTTAGTGTGTGGCTGGCAAGGGTTACTGTGTGTTCAGTAGCATGCAGCAAATGTGGCATAATATAATGCAGACTGGTTTCAGCTTAGAATTGATAATTGCAAGCGTAAAAGATCTTTAGCCTACTAAGACTTTATCAGTCAGAGGGTTGTACTCTCCACTGGACTAGAAGAGCTAGACCTCAAATTGCTAGCTTTTGTAACCCACAGTTGAATAGATGCTACATAGTGGGAAATGCAACCTCAGGATATCTTCAGTAAAGAAAACAGGATAGTGAAATGTTGGACTGGCCTCAGGGCATCAGCAATGGTCTGAGGAGGAGAGGTCATTGGAAGCAACTTCCCAGCCTCCAGTGATCGGGCACAGTCATCAGCATTTGCTGGCTCAGCTGCGTACACCTTAATGTTTGGACTCAGAGCCTGCGACAGAAAGACATAATGTATATATTATGTATAACTAATAGTAAGGGTGCCTCACTACTCACGATTTGATAAACTGATGTCTAGCCTCCTCCCTTGAGGGTAAGGCTTTTTTAAGAAGCCACAAAACTCTGAACTCTAAGTCTTCCTACTTCAGCTAAATTTGCAGCACAAAACCCTGATCTGTTAAGCCTTCTACTTCAGGTCTTGTAGCTAAGTAGCAGTGAACTTTTTTCCCTAAAGCCTACTAACAAAGATTTTACCTACGTATAGCACTGAACTCTAAAGTGTTCGAGCCAAGGTAAACCTGCAGCACTAACCTTCCGTGAGCATCTTGGGGTGCGGTTAGTTTGCTCGATATATATATATGTATAACTACCATTGACAAAAAATAATATTATGTGCTACAAATTCACACTGTGTTCCTCTACCTTAGCTGCTACACACACTCCAGCCATGAATCCTCCAGAGCCCACAGCACCCACAATGGCATCTAAGTCTGGCACCTGAATAATTATAATACTTGCATGTAGGATAATGAACAATTGCCCCCTATAGCCCCGTTCAGCTTTCCATCAAATAGACCTGGGTGAAGGCCTTGAAGATGAGGTCAGTACAGCTGTTAGAAAGGAAATGAATGGCAAAATTCTCGCTTTAGACTACATGTTTTCACTGAGGTTTCCCCCACCCAAGTATACACACACCATCAATCACCTGTTCCAGCATCTCCATGGCGATAGTGCCTTGGCCAGCCATGACATCAGGGTGGTTAGAAGGAGGGATCAACACTGCACTGGGACCCAGGGACTGTAGCAGCCAGTCAGCTGTGTCATGTCTAGACTGCAGGTGGAAACATGGCAGTGTTGTAAGCTTAAAAATGTCAGTAACTGTTGTATCTACCGTAAAATCGGGATATTAAGCACCGGTGCCTATTTTCGAAATTAGCATCCAGAATGGGTGCTTATTTTCGAGGGGTGCTTATTTTCATGGGGTACTAATAAACGCATTTAATTTTCGGGTAGCATGCAGCTGTGTGGGAACGAATTAGCTGTGTATATTTTATGCCTAGAGGTTCTTTTTCTGCTAATTTCTGTCCAATGTTTATAGCTTTTCTAGAACCAGAGATACAGTCAGCAATCGATCAATCGTTGCCAACCCCCGCCAACCAACGTAAAGCGCATGGAACTAACGAATCCGTGAGAGGTTTTTGCTAATTCCTGGATATGTTTTATCAAGATGCCTTGCCTAAATTTCGGTTTTTATCCTGTGTCGATGACTTGCTTACAATCGGAGATAGACACTGGCGAAATGTAGCCGCTACGTTCGAATCAGCAAATTCACTTCCGTTTGCACGGTAATGGGCAGGTGCCTTTTTATGTGGGGTGCCTATTTTTGTATGGGTGCTTATAAACGCGATGTGGTTGTTGTAATCAAAATGGGTGCCTATATTCATGGGGTGCTTATTATCCCGATTTTACGATATTCCATTAGTATGTTTCTAGGCTTTCCCACCAACAGGTCTTCACATTTAAGTTCTGTGGGATGTAGAACTGTGGGTCTATGCAGTAGCAATAGCTGGCTGTATTGCAGTGAGTTGGTGGTTGGGAGGTTTAGTGGATGGATGGCTAGGTGGCTGGCTGGACAAATGGTACTAACTACATGTCCCATTATCACTAGCTACTACTCTAATCTATACCTGCTCATTTGGTTCGCAGAAGGTGACGCTCCCTCCATACCCCCTCACTGCAGCCACCTTCACCTTGGAGCTGTTGTTGGGCATCACAATGTGTGCTGGAATTCCACTCCACTTGGCTGCTAGTGCAGCAGCCTGCGCATGGTTTCCACTGCTGTGGGTCACCACTACTGGCTTTGAGTCAGTGTCACTGACCAAAGAGCACACCTTCTGAATAGCATTGGTGGCTCCACGAATCTGTTGGATAATTTAGGAGTCTATCATATAATAATTCAGTTGATTCCAGGGTTTGGGGCTTGGATGGGTTGACATAACTGCTAGCCCCGTTTCTGGGTCTCCCTCGTCACGGTTTTATTTTGCAGTTTGCATTTGCCTATTGTGAATGCAAAGTAAAAAAAGAGGAGGCCTAGGAATGAGGTTTAACAAGTCCATTGCCTATTGTGTATTTTCACTATCCAACTGTAGCAAGGACTTCATTGAATGATGGTTACGGAGAGCACATGTAGCTAATATGTGCACAAAGGCTGGCACGCATGGCTGCCCCACCAGTCCACCCACATACAATGCCAAAAACTAAAATGATTAAAACCAAATCTATAATAGAAATCACTAACTAAAACTAAATTCCACACCTTGAAGGCACCCGTTTTCTGGAACATCTCACACTTGAAGTGTAGCTGGTACCCAGACAGAGAGTCTAGATGGGAGCACTGCATCATTGGGGTGTAGTGAACATGCTGCCTGATGCGACCCATTGCCTCCTGTACGTCTGAAAATGACACACAAAGTGTCTTGGCCACCTGATCAGCAGCCATGGCTCGTACCTCACCTTGAGGAGCAACAAATTCACAAGAATGGAAGCAGTTAGCTACATGTAGCTAGGTAGACATTTAGTCTCATGCCCAGACCCTCTTTGGTGTGAGAATAGTAGCTATAGCTATGGGTTACATACAGTAAGGATTTATATAAAATGTTATTGTGATATTAACACACTCCCATAATGTCATTGTTTGCATGTACATAGTCTCTATAATGCCATACAGTCAACACCCCTCTGAGGCCCTTCATGTCATTAATGTCATTGTTGTGCCCCCTTAACTTAGGACCATGCAGTCATGTTAGTACTTTGTCTCAGAAGCCAGACTGAACCAAACACAGTGCAGATTGCTTTCACGTGTACATGTGACAATAAAGGTTGATTGATTGATTGATTGTGTGTGATACTGAGAGCGATCAGTGCAGTGGCTGGTTTGGTCTGGCTTGAGACCAACCAACCCCAGTGCCCAGTACAGATCACTTCAGCATCATGCAAGGGAAAGGAAGGTTGAAGAAGTTTACTTGCAGCTTGCAGCTTGCTTGAACTCAAACATGCTGAAAATGCAGTTGGTGGGAGGGGTTCCAATAACCTTGTAGCGACAGTGATCTTGGTTGTTCTAACTACAGCACTGTAACACTTGCAATAGAGTGTACCCAGTAGCAATATATGTATAAATCAGACTACATAACTATGGTAGCACCATGAACACCAACTACTGCTAAAATCGGATAAGACTTACCCAGGATTAGTCTCGTTCACATACAGAAAAAATGGGAACGAGACTATTGTTTGGGCAGTGGTGAACTTTGAACCCTACATCCTCAGCAAGGTGCGAGGAAGGCCATCTTGTGAACGGTGAGTGTGTTTATAGACCCAAGTTTAGGAGCTGCTAACTTATTTTTGATAGTCTGATGATGATGTGACGTAACTTGCAGAAGCAGAGCACAAACAACACCTATATGAGGGGTTCAAATTGTTTATATATGTAACCAAATTATGCGACAGACCTAGTTACAAACCGTACAAAGGCTCGTTACTTATATTTCGCCTTTGGAAGTGTTTGTGATCGGTATCAAGATTTATGATCAATGTAAATTGTGCTTGATTGCTCGATCATCCCAAAGCTCTTGACCTCTTGTGGTAAATGGATAAAGTGGCAGCCACACCTCCTTAGTATCATTGTCGGTTTTGTGCATGTCACCTTGATTCCTTGATTCCTTGATTGCTTTTTGTTAAATGACATTGATCGCTTAATTAAAGTTTGATCCCAGTCACAAATGCTTCAACAGGCAACTTACAAGTGACTACCCCTAGGCCCTGGACATAGACAAGCCTAGAACACAGGATAGTCTCCAAGAGGAAGAGCTTGGCAAGGTAGTGTGATTATACACCATATAAAACAAGGTGTAAACAAGATTTGGAACAACTGTTACAAGCTGTAAACAATGCTGAACTGAGCATTTACTGAGCTGATGTGCTAGTACTTGACTGATGATCTGGCCTTGTTCTCAGCCTCCCACTTACCTTTTTGTAGTACACACAGGAGGAGAGTGAGGAGACGAGGCCCAGCTTTATATCACTGTCCACTTTCCATACTGCAAACATTGCAAAGCTGGGTGAAAGCTCTAGACATCTGCTACAACAAGTGTATTTCACAGCTAGGTTACCTGTAATGCCAGTGGTCCTCACTATCAAAGATCTTTTTGAAGTCAGATTTGTGTAATGCTATACCAAAACTGCTATAGTGTCCAGTTCTCCCCCTCCTAGTAGCTTGGGGGCTGGTTCCCATAGAAACACAGGAACCACACAGCTACCACCTACACAGTACATACACACACACACACTCACACACGCACGAAGTTGTGATTTTTAGCATACAGATAAAACAGCTGAACAGCTGGTTAAAGATACTGTATGTGTTCACATGCTAGTTTCCATCTTGCTCTGCATGCATGTGATAACACTCTGTGTGCATATGCTCCGTGTGACTGGATAACCCTTATATCGAACTATTGGTCCTAATAATTTTGACTGCTATAAGTAGCATGTGTAGGTGGTGGATGTTTGGGAATGAGGCTAGTGGTAGACCAGAAACTACTAGGGTTTCCTGAGGAAGACTACAAACTCAAACAAGAATTAATAAGTTGTAGCAACAACTCAGTGGTATGTAATGTGTGTACAAAGAAGGGCTTGTGACTGTTCACTTCTTCCCTTCTTTCCTCTCTTACTCCCACCCTTCCTCTCTCTCCTCCCTCTCCCTCTCCTCCCTTCCTCCCTCTCTCTCTTCCCTCCCTCTCCTCCCTCCCTCCCTCTCTTCCCTTCCTCTCCTCCCTCCCTCCCTCTCCTCCCTCCCTCCCCTCTCCTCCCTCCCCTCCCTCCCTCCCTCTCCTCCCTCGCTCCCTCTTCCCAGTGCACTAGACAGGTACTGTTATAACCAATTTTGGTCGCTCTACAATTTCTAGTTGCAGTTTTATCAGAGAGTCCTTACAATGGTAAGTTATTTTACTATCATCATACATGTACATAAATTATTCCAAAGTACAGGGTTTTACTCTCTAGTCAGTTTCTGAGTAATGAGGTAATGTGCAGTCAGTGGGTACATGGGTTAATATTGTACATGTGCTACACTCATCAACAAAGCTGGATGGTGGTAGGTACCACTGCATGTGAGCATTTCAAGCAGCTTCTGTCGCTGTGTTTTCCACCAGCACTACTTGGCGTGAAACCACAGGCTACTGATGGAATAAAACCATTCAAATTGGTGGCTGTGCATGGCTGTTACCGGTACATTAACCTTGCAAATGAAAATTAAAGTGTTTTTATTGCAGAATTGTTTGTTGAAGGAAAAAAACAAAAACAGAGAGGTCAACTAGAGGTGCCTTGCTGGTAGAGTACTTACCTTGTGCGCTTTCTTCACTCCCCAAAAATAACACAAAGTCTTCACATGTAACAGCTGGTATGGACGTGACCATGCATGCTTCATTCACGGTTTTATTCTCAGATGGGGGGGGTTTGCAGTCTGGGTATGGGACAGTGCAGAAACTGCTGATAATAATTGCAGGAAACGCATTTGGTCTGGATGTTATATCTACTGTGCAGGACGCGTTTCGGCCAATAACAGCCTCGGGGTGATTGGGGGATGGGGACTGCTATCTCATGCAGTCAGGTGGCTGGCTTTATCCATACGACAGGTAGAGGCTTCTTGAACACAGCATCACTTTGTGCAACTGTCCTTCGAAAATTCTTACTACGATACGGCACGCATGCTTGGGGTAAAAAAGACATTGATGATCGGACCTGTCACCATCTATCCTCTGCTCAGATGCCAGTGCTCCAGTGGCTCAGTTGGTAAGAGCATGCTGACCTACCCTCATACCCAGGCTCTGGAGAGGAGCCTGGGTATGAGGCTATGCTGACCTACCTTCATACCCAGGCTCTGGAGAGGAGCCTGCTATGCTGACCAGCATTTAGAGGATCCCAGGTTCAAATTCTGGCTGGATCCTTTTAGCTGGATCTCTATATCCTTTTAGTTTAACTCTTTGAGACAAACATGTATGTCTCTACAAACATGTAGATACGATTGTGATGTATTCTGCATAACTAGCCTGCATAGTATGGTCTTGTGTGTTATCCCCAGAACTGTGGTTGGTAGTAGGAATGTAGATACTTTCATGTCCCCTGTATGTAGACCTATCACACACACACACACAAAACGTAAGGAGCTCCCCTAATGGGGATATGCCCCCCCAGACCAATTAAGGCTGGGACCCCTGCGCGCTACTTCAGGGAACTCTGGGCCTAGCACTAGACAAACTCCTGAAGCCGGGCCAAGCACTCGCAGGAGCACTGACTATACCCCTCCACTGTGGTGTGGGCACCCGAAGTCCCACCTGTACCCCAGTGGAATTAGGCACAGCCAGTGGTCTTGTCCTTCCCCAGCCTAAGCCAGGTTCCCAATTTACTATTTTACTTGGGCCTGGGTTGGGTGCCAAGTGGAGAAAGAAAGATGTTTTTTTTTTTTTTCTCCTGTGGTAACTGGTGGGACTTGAACCTGTGATCTTTCAATTGACAGTCAAGTGCTTTAACCACTTGGCCACACAGTCACACACCACACACACACACACACACACACACACACACACACACACACACACACACACACACACACACACACACACACACACACACACACACACACACACACACACACACACACACACACACACACACACACACACACACACACACACACACACACACACACTCACACACGCAAACACACACACACACACACACACACATTAGTCCCTTTCCTCCCCTCACTCATACCCTTTAACCTTCACCCACATCACCTTATTCCGCCATGCACTCACTCCCCTACACACTCATTCCCCTACACACTCCCTTCTCTCCCCTCCACTAATCTCTTCCCTCCACTCCCTTCTCTCCCCTCCACTATTCACTCCCCTCCACTATTCTTTCCCCTCCACTATTCTCTCCCCTCCACTATTCTCTCCCCTCCATTATTCACTTCCCTCCACTCTTCTCTCCCCTCCGCTATTCTCTCCCCTCCACACACACATTCTTCCTTCACATGTACACACACAGAATCAATCCAATGGACAGCGCACCAGAGCAGGAACCCTGCGCATATTACTCATCTTGTGTGTCCTGATTATCCTGATACTGACCGTCCTCTACTTCATGAAGAGAGCAGAGACCAGCAAACTCTCAAGAGACCTCAAAACCCTGCAAGTACGTTGGCTATTACCAAGTTAACCCTTTAACTCTGAACTTAACTCTTAACTTAACTCTTTACCGACCAATGACGCGTTTTAGCGTCATGAATACA
Organism: Agelas oroides; assembly: GCA_949130485.1. Lineage (NCBI taxonomy): Eukaryota > Metazoa > Porifera > Demospongiae > Agelasida > Agelasidae > Agelas > Agelas oroides. The sequence goes on along the minus strand of OX422193.1, from coordinate 1,949,055 downwards.
TACCTGCGTTTGCAAGAGTTTTTCCGAAGGTAGCGGTGAATTACGGACTTCCACCGTCGGTAACTGTATTCATTACACCCACCGGAAGCTAAATTGTGCATACTTAAGTTGTGATAGCGTACGTATGAGCCGGAAGTTGAACATTGCGAAGCGTGTGATGCTATCGCAGACGAAGAGGCCATCTTTGTCGAGACCGATCTCAAGAAGTAAACAAGCTACAGAGGTGAAACAAAAAGCTACAAATAGTTAAAAGAAAGCTCTAACCTCGCTGCATATTCCAAAGGAAACAGGGCTGTAACAGCGGAGCTACAAGTATCAGAACATACCGAAGATAGCGACTTCCGGTTTGAAAAGCTCACGTTTATCTGCAAGCTTGTACTTCAGTGGTAAGCTTCAAAACTACAGCGTAGCTAGGCAAAGCCTAAGGCTATCCATTGCTTTTTACTAGAAGTCTGTACTTGGTTTACAACTGGAGATATAAAACAGAGTACACACCACTTCTTGACCGCTTCGTTCGTGATTATTACGGTCATCCGCGTAATATTGCAATAACGCGTTACGGTCGGTAAAGAGTTAACTCTTAAATCATCAATAATTAATTAACTCTTCAATCACTAATAATTAATTAACTCTTCAGTCACCAATAATTTAACTCTTTAGTTAATTAACTCTTCAATCGCTAATATTTACTTAACTCTTCTAGGCACTGACAGTAAATTGGCTTTTTTTAGTGTACAAATAAATTCAGTACACATACTAGCGAAATGCACTGGTAATTTAAATACTTAACAACACTAGAGTCTGGTATACCGTCAGTGCCCCAAATCCTTGCAATTCTGACTTTGACTTCACCACATGCTATCAATTGACACAATCCATTGTGAAGATGGTTTCTGCGATAGCATAAAGGGTGAGAGAGAAGGTGGTGATATCATGTATGTTAGCTGCTAAAGATTTGGGCAGTGAGAGCAAGCCTGGACAAAGTGCAGTGTAAATGTGGAAATGAAAATTACACTGAGTGGCTTTGATATCTTTTAATGTTTGTTTTTTATCGGCACTATTTTACTGACATTGTGTGTGTGCGTGTGTGCATGCATGTGTGTGTGTGCATGCATGTGTGCGTGTGCATGCATGTGCGTGCGTGTGTGCATGTATGCGTGTGTGTCTGCATGCATGTGTGTGCGTGTGTGCATACATGTGTGCATGCATGTGTGCGTGTGTGCATGCATGTGTGTGTGTGTGCGTGCATGTGTGCATGCATGTGTGTGTGCGTGTGTGCGTGTATTCGTGCGTGCATGTGTGTACATGTATAATCCTCTGTCTTCCTGTTGTATGTTTTTTACCAGTAAACAACTACCTAATCTCTCGGAAATAGGCCCACCCTTGAAAATATGCCCACCCCCTTTTTTGAATGAAGTTATTGCAAAGCGTGCTTTTCTCTCGAAAGTACGCCCACCTACTTGTGCTGTAGTACATGCAGTTATGTTAAGCAAGAAGCACCGAAGAAACAGTACATTTCAAGAGGACGGACTAACAAATGAAGGCAGGCACCATTTGCTGTTATTGCGTAAATAAGTGCATGACAAAAAAGGCATTGCAGAATCACTGCATGCACACAAATAGAGCTAGAATAACTGCTGGTGAGGTGGGTGAAGTGGGCGTATTTTCGAGAGAAATATCACAACTCTTGAAAATACGCCCACCCCCCTCTTTGAGGAGCCACTTAAGTTCATCGCCCATGGGCGTATTTTACGGTACCCTTATAGATTATCTATACAGTTCACTCCCACCTTAATTTCCTTCGATGTCGTTCCAGGAGACAAACCTTGTTGAGCGAGGGCATTCAAGCAACGACATGAAGATCTGTCACACCCGGATGCAAACCTACCAACAACAATTGGTGAGGGAGACAAATACGACTGTTTAAAGAGTAGAATATCACTGGACAGATAATTTGCGTAAACTTTCAGCAGTACCTGCAGAAGGTTCTCTGTTACCTGAAATTGGAAAAAAATGTTTTGACCCAATGCTTCAGTTATCATCACGACACAAGTGAAGAAAGTGTGAACACACACGATTATTTAACCCTTTAACTACGAATGACGACTATAGTCGTCATCGAAATTCGGCCGCATGTTATCAGTTGGCGCAATCCGTTTTGAAGATAGGTTCTGCGCTAGCAGAAAGGGTGGGACAGGGGAAGATGGGTGGGTGCACCGCTCTGGGTGACAGTGCATGGCAGCTGTTGCAGCTGGCTATAGAAAAGGCCTGGTCAGCGCTGGATGGCCTGTTCTTCTGCTTTCTTGTACAAACGAGCGTAGAAAACGGTCCTTTCACCTTGTAGGGACTCCATTTCTGGCCTTATAGGCAGCTTTCAGTCTGGAGGAACGTTCTCTGGTTGGAGGCCCCTGACTATTGAACGCTCGGTAATGAGTGGGTGTGGTCAGGGTCATGAACCTGCAAAGAACTTCTGAAGGAAGGTGGGACTAGTCTACACAAGACCTTTAGTGAATATAATTTAGTATTTAAAGGGTTAAAGTCCTGTACTACTATGGATACTGTCATTGGAGGTGGAAAGTCAATGAATACTGTTTCTGCCTCCCTGTCTCTGTGGTTCAGTACGCTAGTTCTCTGCGACCAGAGGATTCAGTTGAAACGTTTTCCAATTTCAAGTTGGCAGCAGAGAATGTTACTTTTACATAGTACATGTACATTGCCTTAATAGCTGCTGAATTTCACCAGTAGTTCTTTATTATCATCAATTAATTGGATATGTGGCAGTCCTGTGTAGAAATCGAAGATTATTCCGTCGCGTATTTCGACTGCATCGCTGTGTTTGAAGCACCGTACCGCTGAGCTTCCGTTAAAGCCGGGACTCATACGTGCTTCAAAGATGCATGAATATCTAATAAGTCTACGAAGCGTGTATTAACCCCGCCCTTAATGGAAGTTCAGCGATATGGCGCTTTGAATGCAGCGATGCGATCGAAATACGTGATGGAATAATCTTCGATTTCTACACGGGACTGCCACATGTCAGTTACAGATAATTATACTTAGAAATGTTTGCTAGCTACATGTAGTATATACTGTATTGTTTTTTGTGTACTCCTGTCAACTTTGTGAGAACTTGCAGCATCAAAAAGAGAGTATCGCAACCATTACACATTTTGTGCATGTATATACTAATACTTTCAGTGGCTTCTCAGTTGGCTCCTGCATAAATGAAGAGGAAGGTTATCTGTTACCAACTTGAGCTCAGAAAATAACTTGCCGACGTTTCAACTGAATGCTCCAGTTTTCGCCCTGATGACAACTGGAGCATTCAGGCGAAACGTTAGCAAGTTATTTCCAAGCTCAAGTTGGTAACAGATAACCTTCCTCTTAATACTCCTGACTGATATCATCGTGTTTTTTTAAAAATGAGCGGAGGAGCTAAGGGGTTAAAAAGTTTCTCACACACAAAACATTACGGTACATTTTGTCCCTTAATGTATGCACTCACTTCACATATGCAGCAAGAAGCTCAAACTCAATTTCAAAAGAGCCAGGGTAAGTGCACGAGCTGTGTTTGATGAGCTAAAGTGACAAATTGATATGTTGTGTTAGCAGTAGAATTATTATATGTAGCCTCATTCCCAGGCCTTTCCACCATCCAATTTTTATCCCGCGTCTGTCATCGTTGTTGTTGTCTGCCTGTCTGTCTGTCTGTGTGTCTGTCTGTGTGTCTGTCTGTCTGTCTGTCAGTCAGCACAATAAAAGCCAGTTCTCCAGATTCAGGCCGTTCTATTAGTACTAAAATACTCTCAAACTGTGCGAAAACTTTTAAAAACTGCCTTGTCTATGCTTTGTTTTTGTTAGATACACTCTACAAGTGCTTAAAATCCTATGATTTCAGTGTGCCTAAGGTTCACTATACAGTTTGCATTTGTGAGACGACGGTTTATTCCTATAGCTACATGGCACGTGGGGTATGTGCTCTACAGAGCTGTAGTTGATTACTAAAAATAGTAAAAGTGGAGAGGGAATTCTATTATGTAACGTGAATGAAATCAACGTCTACCCAGTTAGACAGAGGAGACAGAGTCCCCGATCAAAAGAACACATTTCATGCACATGTTGTTTGTCCTAACAACAAGCAGTACGTTTCTGATTTATAAAGGTTCATAACTCCAGTACTTTGATAGACGCTACAAGGAAAGACAGCAAGGTCGTTCTTTAGTCGTCCTCCCTTCTGTCTACCTCGGTAGACATTCACATGATAAAAAGGACCCGGCTTTTTTTCTTCAGTTTTTGGATGCTGTAAGCAGTCAATAACTGGGCAATGGGAAGCACTAGGGGTGAGGCTAAAATTATGCACATAGTTAAATGTTTTCCTCCCTCCCTCCCTCCCTCCCTCCCTCCCTCCCTCCCTCCCTCCCTCCCTCCCTCCCTCCCTCCCTCCCTCCCTCCCTCCCTCCCTCCCTCCCTCCCTCCCTCCCTCCCTCCCTCCCTCCCTCCCTCCCTCCCTCCCTCCCTCCCTCCCTCCCTCCCTCCCTCCCTCCCTCCCTCCAAGCCTCCCATGACACAACAACAGCAGATCTCCGTCGCCTGCAGTCAGGGATGACCCAAGCCCAGACTGATCTAAGAGATGCAAAGGAAGAGTTGGATAAGTGTAACACCAAGAACGATGGTTGTCAAAACTCACTCACTTCACTCACCCAGCAACTGTAAGAAGATTGTCGTTGCAATAGATGTTATGAAGTGAAAGAGAGAAAAGAAAAGTACTGGAATCAAACCCAGTGAAAAAGAAGACGCTCAAAAGCCTGCAGCCACCTGGAATCAAACCCAGGGTCCCTAGCTAGACCCACAAGTGTTCTACCACTTACATGTAGCTACGACCACTGGCCAACCACTAACCCTCATAATCCTTTACGTATATGTACTTGCCTGGTGGTTGTAGCTTAGTGGTAGAGTATATATTAAGTACCCATTGTATAGTTGGAAATGTATTATGTATGTTGGCCAACCCATTATGTACCGTATAGCGGGAAATTTTCAAAGGTGCAAAATTTTGCAGAAATGCCTCCAGACACTTAAGAAGAAAGTTTTCGTGGAGCGAACACACAATGCTCGGACCACACCCCTTGCTGTTGATGTCAGCGTCCCACATGCAAACCTGGAAACTCGAAGAAATAGCGAAGCAAAAAGCAAGAGTACTTGTTTGTATCCACGTAAGCATGCTTACAGCCAACATAAGGACATCATCAATTTAATTTCTCGCTATACGGTATGTATGGTGGAAGGTATTATATATGTATGCATTGTGTATGGACACGTACAAATCCACTGTTGGGTTAGTAAACCTTCATTCTGCACCATTCATTATGTAGAGTGTTGTGAATTTCACACTGTAGGACTCAATGCAAGCAAGACAAGGACGCGAGCGAGAGCCGGGTAGGGGAGTTGCATAAACAGCTGACCCTGTACCAGGGTCAGCTACAGTCCCGAAGGATGCAGGTACTGTTAAACAGTCACTTGGCTAGACATTCAGTCATCAACCAATCAATACTGTGTTTGCTCTAATACTGTAGATCGGGAAATTTTCACGTTAAAAATAATTCATGTGAGAATTTTCATGTTAATATATTTTCGCAGTTTGTTCAATCCACGAAATTTTTTTAACGGTTGACGGTTACGATATGGAGAAGTGCCTGGAGTGTTCTTAGCATTTAGTCTACTACCAGGTATCGGAAGAGCCAGGTATCGCTGTGGCTGTAACGCTGTGGCTGTCAGGAGTAGTCGTCAATCGGACATTTACCTCGGGAGGTGTGGACGTGCGCGCACGCTTATTCGTTGAACACCACCACGTATGTTTTTATTCATGTGTTAAATTTTCACGGTTTGTCTCAAGCACAAATTTTTTTTTAACCGCAAAAAATTTTTAACAGCGAAATTTTCCCGATCCATGGTACTATAGAGTATGTATTAAGTGGCCATGTTTTGGGGACATTAGATTGTAGCAAAAGAGGAGGATGATGCTAGATGCGTAAACTGGACAATTAGGGCATGTAGTATCTGCCCACCTATAATGTGCATATGCTGCTCGAGCTGTAATGTGTTCTTAGGCCTAGAAGCTCTTTCCCTGCCAATCTCCCATAGAATTAGAGATAAAAGATTAGCTGTTACCTTTGCACAATAATTGCTGTGTCAGCCAATTGTACCTCAGCATAGATGGGGCCCTAGCCTACTACATTTTTTTTCGACTCTGTGCAAAAGGGGAGTGGGTGCTTGTTCCACACTGGGCAGTTGATACTACAGTATATCGTTTCTGGATAATTACACAACATACATGTAGGCTAATAAGGTCATACAAAGTTAATCTCCTGTTTCTGGTGGTCTGCATGCCGGTCAATTTTCTCTGAGTTACCTGACTTAAGTTAACCCTTTAAATACTAAATTATATTGCCTAAAGGTCTTGTTTAGACTAGCCCCACCTTCTTTCACCTGTATTCCACTTCTGCCAGGAGTTAGCCCGAGAAACTTGATCCACAGCTTCCTTCAGATGTTCTTTGCAGGTTCATGACCTTGACCACACCCATTCATTACCGAGCATTCAATAGTCAGGGCCCTCCGACCGGAAAATGCTCCTCCAGATTGAAAGCTGCCTAAAAAGCCAGAAGTAGAGTCCCTACAAGGTGAAAGGACCGTTTTCTACGCTAGTTTGTACAAGAAAGCAGAAGAACGGGCCATCCAGCGCTGACCAAGCCTTTTCTATAGCCAGCTGCAACAGCCGCCATGCACTGTCACCCAAAGCGGTACACCCACCCACCTCCCCCTGTCCCACCCTTTCTGCTAGCGCAGAACCTATCTTCAAAACGGATTGCACCAACTGATAACATGCGGCTGAATTTCGACGACGACTATAGTTGTCATTTGTAGTTAAAGGGTTAAGTAACCAGATGTAATCAGTATTCAGCATGCAACCACAGTGTTTACACAACTTGCACTCAGTGGCTTCACCATCCAAGCTGTTCAGAGCACAAGTGTCTCTCTTGTGTAGTCTTGAACCCAGACCTCAGCCTCTGCATTTTGTTGTTTGTACAGAAACAGACAAACACCAACAGACAAACAACAACAGCAAAAAACAACAGCAAAAAACAACAGCAAAAAAACCTGGTGGCTTGGTCATTTTTAAGTGACTTGTAGTACCAGAAACAGGAAGATAACTTTGTGTGGCCTAATTTCAAGATTTTTTCATAAGGTATGCATATGTTTCTTTAGTACAATTTATGTTTCATGCTGCTTTATCTCCTTGATCCTTAATATAGATGGCACAGCCCTCCCAAGCCTCCCGGTTTTTCCAGCCCCCACAGCAAACTCAGTTTTTACGGTCTCAACAGACCCCCCAACCTCCTCAACAGAAATTTCCTTCCTCCAACAATTGGCCTGAATTGCCCAATGTACAAGGCAACCAATCCAACGCCAATTTGCAAAATCCACTGCATTACCCGCCTGTGGTAAGATATGCTTAACACCATGCATGTAATTTTTTGTAGCAATATAGACAGGCACAGCTTCAAGATGAAATAAGAGGAGAACTAAACATGATATTAGTGTATTTAGTTATGGTTATCAGTGGAAAAAGGTAGTTCAGTGATGGCTTTATCTCTGATGTTTTATTTTAGTTTCATTATAGTCTTCCTGTTTGGCTAGTTAGTTATAGTTTTAGCTGAGTAGTTAATATATAAATATGGTGAAGGTATGTATTCTAAAGCATGCAGGATAATTGCTATACAGTAATCAAGTATTTCTGGTTTTTGTAATTTGTAGCTATGGAGTCTTTTCACATGACACACCACTACATCTTCAAACCTTCACCATTTCCCCTAGTTTCCTGCCTTACACACTAATGCAAGGAATCTGGTGACACCACCCCACATCATTGAGCTAGCTCCAGACACTTTTCAGTGACCAATGAAATTGCAGAGCAGTGTTTATTGTACTAAAGTAGAAGCAAGAAAGAGTACTTCAATCAAGTTGCTCAAACTGATGTCATGAGATTCATTTTTCAACACAAACCAACTGTTATTATCCTTGCCTCGTTCCCAGGCTCTCCCCTGTGGCCCATTTCATTGGAGTGCAGGGGACAGCCTTGAAACCAGTGTTGTTTTAATATAGGCCAAGATGAGGCCTCCGCAATAAAAGTGACATCATCATGCGCTCTTGATAGGCCTTATGCTTTTAGTTTAGATACAGTTAGTTTTTTGATTTGGAAAATAAGTTTGATTTAGTTTAGTTGTAGTTTCCCGCTTTTACAATCAGTTTAGTTAGTTATAGTTTCAATAACTAAAACTCCGAAACCGCTTACTAAAAGGTAATTTAGTTATGGTTCTCTGATGTTTTAGTTTAGTTTCCCTGTTTGGCTAGTTAGTTATAGTTTCAATAACTAAACTGTTTAGACGCTATACTAAAAAGCTATTTATTGTTAACTACACTACTTGGAACAAAACTGATGTAATTCTACACAAACAGTTACAAGGTTTCAGCACTTTTACAAGCCCCTAACATTCAGGCTTGCATCACTGACCCTTTTCCTTGTGAGAGGGTTGAGTCCAGGCACAGGACCACTTCTCTCCCTCCCTCAAACTGTAATGGGCAACAACACTGGTACTAAACATCCTATATTACCGTTAAAATACTATAATGCCTGCTCTATTTACTCGCAATATACTGTGCTTGTGTACATGTAATTTCATTTCTTCTACTGCAGGTACAGAAAGCAACGTCTTCCTCTGTTACAACACCAAACCTTCCAGGCCAACCAGCTACAAATGTGTTAAATGGTGGTAGCAATAATGAAGAGAAGGCGAGTAATGAAGGCCAACACAGCCCTGACATAGGAGAGGCAGATGAGGAGGATCACGAGCACGGACCTAAGCAAGGTAACGACGATGATATGGATGTACAAGCTGATGATTAGAAGGAGGTTTGAGGAAGAGCAAAGGCGATCGACGCACTTTGATCCCAAGTGTACATACATCATTACAATCGTAACAAACACTGATTTGATGTTTTTTTTCTATTTTTTTTTATACACATGGTATTGTTTCTAGATTCTGCATACACTTTGTCTACATTACTGTACCCTATTGGAGTTTTTAGTGTTGGAACTGATGACAGTTGTGATAATATTGATATCTCTAGCAGAGACTGCGCGTAGCTACTGTTGAGCTAGACCTGGTGGGAGATGATAGACTACCGTATTTAATTGATTCACACTACGTGGTGGCAACTCCTGACAAATTTGACTGTCTATATAAGTTATATATCTGGAACATCAGTTTCCTCTGGTTCATGATCTGCATGTGTATAATACTACTGTCAGGAAGTAGCCACTATAGACAGGATCTACTGTGTATACTATGGGGTCATCAATATTACAATGTACTAGATTTTTATTCATCACTATTATAGTATGGTTCAACAAATTTGATAGGTACAGATGTATATATAGCTGATTCTGTAATAAAATGTGCTACAATTCTATTCAATGACTGAATTCCATGCAGTATTAATTTTACTGTATATAGTCATGACAAAGCTGTTCTTATACAACTATTACAGAAACGATAGCAACAGAGCTGAAGCAAGGAGTAGACCACTTGTCAGGGGTGAGGTTGCTTCATCAATCATCACCGGCTGATCTAAAGTAACAGAAAAAGCAGATCAAATTATATTCCAGATCTACTTCTCTCTAACTTAATATAATTATTTGATTAAAATTAATATTAAATAATTAATTATTTGCTCCAATGTGCACCTAGAAGTTTTGTTGTGAGGGCACCAAATCTTCTAATTTAGGGGAAAATGACTATGAAATGTTTATGGACACCCTATGTCGTTTTCATCAGTTTACGGTACAGTACGTATCAGCTAAAGTCTACCAGGGGTTCAGATATGACGTTATCTCATTCCGACAATTTCAAATCTGTGTTGAATCAGAATGTAACTAGTCTTGATTTGCCCTGCTGAGTAGGTGTGTCAGATAACATCTGGTAGGTGGGTGGACAACGCCATGGCAATGGGTTCATGTCTTGCAACACCAAGTAGCTACCTATAATAAATAGTTGATGTAAGATTATGTGGACCAGGACACAATTCTGTTTACCTGGACAGCCTGTGGCATTAATTGGAATGCGAGTGTACTGTATTATCCTCTCAGCACCATTCTGAGATCCCGCTGTGGACTCAAAGTCTGTCTGAGAGACTACGCCATCCACCTGTATAACGTGTGTGTGAGGAGGATTGTAGCAATGTGTATAGACATGCAGGCACAGATACTTACTACTTCATACTTTCAAGTAGCACTGTAGATTTACACGCATATATACACAGCTCACATGTATGCAAAGCATGTGCACACACACACACACACACACACACACAACATACTCTAAGTCCTATTGCATTCTCCAGTTGGTCCAGCCTCACACCAATTTCAAAAGTGAGGACTTTGATGGTTGCATTCTTGGATACCATCTGTTCAACAATCACACGCCCCTCCTCTCCAGGCTCCCTAAGAACAATGTTGACAGCTGGCGGCTTGTTGCAGGGTAACACTGTTGCTTTTGCAGGAAACTTGACACCTGTGCCAAATATATCCACCTGGCACTCAAGCCCATCACAAGCCTCATTAGTCATGCATGTTACATTATTGGCAACATTTCCAGTCACTTCTATTGAACGCAGAGCCCCACATGTTGTTGTTGGACATGCTGATTTGTCAATTGGTATTTTAGTGTATGGAAATATGACATTTAGTGGACCTCCGTTCGATTGTAGGACTGGATTGTGCAGTTCAACCTACATATGACAAAATAGAGATGTAATATGAGCAAGCTAGCAACCATGATTGTATACAAATGAATCGCCTCTGCATGATCACTGGTTATGAGCAAGCCAGCTACTAATCATTGCCTCATTCAGCTGTAAGCCATAGAGCTATAGTAATAACCTCTCTCTCTCTCTCTCTCTCTCTCTCTCTCTCTCTCTCTCCGCATATACATAAATAATTTTTCCCAGTGGATTCTCTCAGCAGCTGGACTCCTATATGTTCTCCCTATATAGCTCCACCCAGCACCCCGTCACTTGCAGTACTGAGGCTAGGGCTCCTGTATGAAGTTGTCAATTTTAAGAGCTAACAGAGAATCTTCCTTCTCTTTAGGTCTAGCTACACTATAGCTAGCCTTGTTCCCAGGCCTTCTCACCATCCAGTTTTTGATTGCTGGACAATAGGAAGGCCTGGGAACGAGGCTACACCATAGCAGCAATCTCATGAGATCAAGAGATGCATGCAGCAAATAACTGACCAAGTGTCACAAACCTGAAAACCAATAGCATTTTCAGCTGGGAGTTGATCCAAAGTGGCAATCACAGTGATTCCAAAAATCTCAATGTTTGTTGACTGTGAAATGATCTTGTCAAACAGCGCCCTCCCTCCTGGATCTTGCATGGTGAGTTGAACACCAGGGGGATCCAGGCAAGGAAAAATCAATGCCTTTGCAGGAAAGGAAGTATCGTCTCCCAGTGGAGTGAGCATGCATTCAAGTCCATCACAATTTAAGTTTGTGAAACATGTAACATTCTTTTGTTCTGCAGAAAATGCTATCTCTTCCAGAGCTAAGCATGTGTCCATGGGGATAGTGGGAGCTTGTGTTTCAGGTTCCATACTCGTTGCCTCCTGTAATGCAATGTGTAAGTTAGCCATAAGTACATTAATAAGAGTTATAATTATTGTGTACAATCACAGGGGTTGAGGCAAGCTGTGGTACACATGGGATTTATAGCTCTATGTATCTTCAAACTCGTAACGTGAGCAATAGTTATCCATAACCGGTTAGCTATCCTCTTTCCCCACCTCAGCAAATGTGACACTTTATTATCAGCATTGTCTTGTGGTCTCAGATGCATATACGTATATTCATCCACCCAGTCAAATGTCTATGGCACAAATGGCATGGCTAGTAACTTTAGAATGATGGTGCACTCTGACCTCCATCATGGCATAATTACATCAACAATCTGCTCTCTTTAGAGCCGCTTTTAAACTACATTGATTATACCTCAGTGTTAGGTTCTGGTGGTAAAGTAGTGCTAGGAATGGAGCTGGCAGAAGTACCGACTGAAGGAGTAGGAGTAGGACCCTGAGCAACTGCAATACCTGGAAGGTTAGAACAGACGATTTATGGTTGAGCACTGTCTTTCAACACATTGAAAATGTAAAGTGAATACGTAAAATGTTGCAATTTTCAGTGGTGAAGTGTTTAGCTGTCTGATATGCCTCCATATCAAGGTAATTATAGTATAAAGTTGTTCACTTACCAAGCAACCCTAGGAGAAACACTAGTGAAATAGCCATTCTTTCGTCCACTGCACAACTCAGTTAGCCAACCAGTGCTGATCTCCGATTCAGTCCACTGTAGTGACAAAGTACTAACTTATTTCTAATAAGAATCTAGCTGTCATGCTTAACACTACCATTTGTGGTCCTGGGTGAACACACCTCATGGATTTGGTGCCAAATGGTTAGGAGGGACCTTTGGTAGTTGGCTCATACAGGCTGTTGTCTTTGTTGCATTTAGATACATCTTTTTGTAATAGTAGATTTCTAGCCAAATGAAGAGTGTGCCTCCCTTGTCACCTGGTTGGCTAGACACCAAACTGGTGGAGGTGCTTTGTCGTCAGCTATTGAAGACTACTTGTTAAATTTAATTATATCAGACATAAAAATGTTGATCAAATACTATAGGTTTCTACCCCATTCATAAAATGTACTATAATTGTTCCTCCCAACTATTTATAATTTAGCTGGGATCGGTACAAGTACAAGATCAAATAAAGAATAAGCTTAAAGTTTATATTTAAGGTAAGGGAGTCCATGGGGGGTACATTCATGTCAAAGGAAACTGCAAGTCTCAATATCTGAGCTACATATAAAGCTAAGTATACCTGCAGACATTTCCGCTACAAGTGTGGTAGAACCTTGGATTTCTTATAGCTCCACAGTCCAACGTTAAGTCACCAGCAATCCCTAGGAAAGCAACTATTAGCTTCATTCACAGGCCGTCTTCCCACATAGCTAGCAGTCAGATTTTGAGCACTTACACACCATTCACCTTTTATACTACATACTGTATGTGATCAAATGCTGGACAGTGGAAAGTGCATGATGTCGACAAATTTTCTTGCTCCACAATAACATCATCATAGCATTGGGGTGAAGCCTAGACTGTGTGACACTAAAGTGTGCAAACATAATTAGAAATGACAGCTATGCACAATGTTATGGGGAGGGGGAGGGATCATAAATTAATGTTACGGTGACATTATTTGCTTGTAGACTGATGCTTGTGACCAGAAGGCATAATTATTACACAGTTTTGTTTTTGTTTAATGTTCAGAATAGCAGTTTACTTTTAGTTTAATTAGGCTACAGATTCGGTTTAGTTTTAGTTTTAATTACTAAATCTAAAAAGGGTTAGTATTGGTAATTTCAGTTGTAGTTAACTACCATTTTTGGATGATTAGTTTGGTTGTAGTTTTTAATTAACAGAATAGTTTTTATTAGCTAAAATGCATTTTAGTTTGGGTTAAAACGTTATTTTGGTAATCTCTGTGAGGTTAGAAACTGAAAGGTTTGAGGAACACTGTTTCATTAACACCAAAGATAGGTAAAACTAGATAATTGTATGTAGGAGTACTCCACCAGCTATAATATAGCCAGTCTTCCGTGAGGGCTAATTAGGGCAGACACATGCATTGGCACTGTTTAGGTACCAAGTGGAATGTTTGAGTAAATGTGAGAAAATGCTTACCAAGATGTATATCAAACAGTTACATAACAAATTGAACTGAACTGTGATCCAAAGGTGTGGATTACTGAATCAATCTTAATTTACTTGTTTTGTTCCCAGCTACAGTTGGCACACTTTTTGTTGATTGCAGATGGTCAAGACATAACTTATTGTCCAAAGGTGTGGTATGCTTGAAGAACAAACACCTTGTTAGAGATCAAAAACACAACTTGAGAAACTATTGCATATACCTCACATGGGGCTTGCAAATTAGTATGTGGTGACTGCGCTAAATTTTCGCGTAGTATTAAATTGGCTACCAATGAGTGGGCGTGGCGGCGCGATGTCGGCGTGCTGATTCAAGAAGTTCGCAGTACTACCAGTAGTGCCGCAGTGGGCCCATCTTTGAGTTTCCAGAAAGTCTTCATCTCGCAACCACTGCTATTGTACCAGCTGGAATCGTAGCAAAACTGTCGCTAAGCACGTAGCTATCATACGTACAAAATCTAGGTATGAAAGGGCTGAGCTTGCTCTGCGTTGCCTCCATCCTCACTGTTTTATTCCTGAGCTGTTCTCATGCTTTGAGTCCTGCGGGAAGACTTCCAGTGGCTGCTGCCAGGATTGAGGTAGCGGCGGGCGCAGGGATCGGCGCCAGCTGGCGGGGGCTCAACGACAGCAGAAGCACAGAGTGAGATCTTGTTCACTAAGAGAATCAGTTGTTTTTTTTGACTATATTGTTTTACTTTGTAGGCTAGGGTTGCTATTGATTATCCTAAACTATATCCTACTGGTGTAGCTATGTGCATAGAGGATTGCCAACCCTTGCAAGCTGTATAACATGTAATCCCTACAATTAACTATTGATTCTCCATATCACAGTAATCTGGTCAGTGGTTGCGACTACATCTTGAGATGCTGCAATCAGTGCCATGAATGTATACACAGCTATAGGAGTTGAATGTTCACAGTCTTTGGCTGTAAACATCAACTATCTACTGATGTTAATTACTACAAAGTTTGTTTCTTTTGGTACTTCTTCTTCTACTGTAACTATAATGGTACTCTTCTCAATTGTTTACAGCCTGAGCTGCGAAGTATGCAAACTTCCAAAGTGTGCTGAAACATCTGGAAAGCCTGCACATAAAATTGCCAAGCGCCAACTGGGAGTTGATATCGCAAATGCACTGATTGGTTTCTTTGGGCAGCTACTCTTCTGTATTGCTAACTGCAATATTATTGGTGATCCCACAGGAATTAACACAATTGCCTGTGCTGTAAGCTGCATCGGAACACTTTTTGCCAACCTGGGCTCCAATCTTATATTAGCAGTGGGTGTTTCAAGGCTCACTACCACAGGTTGAGAAGTGCTTGTGTATTCAGATTGCAACAGATGATGACCTTTTTAAGTTGTTTGTACACACATGTATTTTTGTTTAAGTTGTGCTAATTGCAATCAGATAACAAGCATCATGATCACCTAATTGTAAGTTCTAACCATGCAACTTTACATACTAACATACACACAGCAGTGGGAGGGAATGCTGCAAGGCTAAATGTATCTGCCCAATGAGCTCTTAAATCTGAGACTGCCCCCCCTCTTCCACTTTTCTTGTGCCTGTGTTGTGCATCAAAGGTTATGAACCATGCAGGATACACACAGTCTAGTTCTAGTTATTCATCATATTGAAATGGTGACTAGTGATTATAGCTTCCATGCAAACTGCACAAAAGAACTGAAAACTCCCTAAGGTTTAATATATCAGATGAAAACACATAATATATGATTACAAGTGCATGCTGCATGGAGCTAGTGAGTCTAAACAGCATGCGTCCCTCAGTACAATAGAGCTACATTCATGAAAACACATGACAAAAGTCTACATTTCAAGAATATACTATAGCTATGGACATACTAGTCAGCATTAAAGCTTCCTTTATTGCGATGGATCTGAAGTGTTGGATGGCGGTAGTGGATTCAATAAATTATAATATTCAGCAAATGATGTAAACCCTTCCAGTACTGAAGTACCAAAACATTGAATACACTCATCGCTGCCGATATTTGGGACACACTCATCACCACACAGTTGTAGCATAAACATGAAGAGGTTTCTAGTCTCTCCACTCCCTTCTTCCACCTTAACATTGTCTCCAGGAACGTTACCATCAACTTCACCAACATTTAGTTCACCCTGGCCACTATAATCTACTGGTACTGGCCCTGGGACAGGTGAACGATCTTTCTTCGGGCTTCGGGACTTTCCATGAGGTCGTTTTCGAGGCTTTGCACTGCAACAGTACAAGTCCACAAGCAGTAGGCAAGCTACGAGTAGTGACACTAGAACCAGGTGTCTCATATTCAATGCTTCAGTTTGCACAATGTTCACAATGTGATTGCAGCCAAGCTACAGTGTGGCTCTTATGCATAAAAGTGACCAGCCCTTCAGAGAGCATGCCCACGTCTACCCCAAAGAAGGTGTTTGTGGTATGGACTCAAAGGGACAGCTTCTGGCTGCAGATGAAGCTTTGATTCTTGCCAAGTGAATTTTATTAGCATAAGTTGAATTGTCGATGAGTTGATGTGATTGAGCCATTGCCAATGACAATAATTATCAGTACTAATTGTTTGCGGGTGTGTGCAAAATTTGGTGAACCAAATTAATTTAGGTCCCTACCACTCCCTTGGCTGTGCATGCATGCATTAGCCCTCAGCTACATATCTCGCCCTGATACTAATCTTACTGACAGCAGGTGTTGTCTTTTCAGTACATAAATTAGCTGTCATCTTTCCAAGTGTAGTGATCTTCACTTGTCAACTCTGTTTGTGCAGCCAATGAGCTTTTACTTGTAAACAATAGAGTGCTGCTGTAGATGGAAACACTCAATTGTGTTGTCCTAATTTATTGTGGGTTGATCACATTCTAAGCATGCACACATTGCCAACATGAGTTATGTGTGTGCCACTCCCTTTAAATGTGGCAGCAGGTGATTGGTGGGTAGCGAAAACAACAGTCTGGGTATTAAACCTGGTGTATTTTAACTAGTGGTATGTAGTAGGGGACTGAACAGTTGTAGTGCATTGTACTAGGTGTGTGTGTGCATCATCAGTGACTCTCTGACTGAAGAAATGAGTATCACAAAGATTCTGGTGTTTACAGCCATAGCTGCCCTCCTGGTGAGCAGCTGCTCTGCAAGACCTCAAAGAAAGCACAGAAAGAGACCAACTGTTCCAGAAACAAACATCGCCCGGCCAACTGCCACTAACACAGGAAACACAGCATCTCCTGAAGCACTTGCCAAGGCAAAGCTGATGATGGTCCAGTGTTGGAAGCAGTGTTTAGGTGACTGCAAGGTCTGCTGCCACTGTGTTGAAGCAGCATTGAATCCTGGTGGTGAGGATGTTTGCACTCAGATTGACTGTGAGCAGGAGTGGCTCAAATCAAAAATGGTGGGCTAGTAACATCATCCAGCTGCATGTGCACAACAAGTATTTGAACATGCCTTACATAATATTTCCTGACTTTACTGAATATTTTTTGAGTAGAGAAATGTTACCAGTTGTGCTTGTGCTGCCTGTACTTTTATCGTAAATATTTTTTTCATTATGAGATTTGAAAATCTGCATGAGATTCAGTGATGTTCATTTTTGAGCAGATGATTCTAGTAATAAAAATTGCTAATTACATCTATAGCTCAGTTCAACTGTTATCCTAAACTTCATATGCACATTTAGCCTTGTTCTCAGGCCCTCCCCACACAAGGATGTCACTTGCAATAGTGAATTTACTAAATAACTGGTGCACATAGCTAATTATGTAAGCAGTACAAAATAGTTATAGCTTGGACTATTTGCTGTAATTCTTACCTGACAATAGATCTCATTGTTAGACCTCATTTGGCATATATAATACATAACACACACGATAGCTACTGAAAGCGATCTGTGGTGCATGGGTTGGTTTGGGTATGGGACCGAGACTACTATAGCCTACAGTGATCTCTGGGGCAAGGGTGCTTGTGTTTATCAGCCTTGCTGTCAGCACAGTTGTCACCAGCGGTTTGATGAAACAAACAATATCTACCAATGAAAGAAAGTAAGGTATCAGAAACTATGATTGTATGTAGTCACTGCACCATTGGTTCATTGCATTAACCATTTTGTACATTGATTCATTGCATTAACTATTGATTTATCGTAGTCATTGCATTAACCATTGATATATTCATTGATTCATTTGAGAAAGATAAGGCATTTCTTAGTTCTGAAATCAAAATGTGCATGGTTTATACACTGTAGAGCAATACAAGCAGGATCTAGAATAGTACACATAAGGAATACAAGCAGGATCTAGAATGTGTATGTACGTAAACTGCACCACTCTATGAAACCATAATTATGTCAGAGTGCATCGATATCATTTACATTTTCATCCCTAACCACCTCCTCATTATGAGGGTTCTTCACAACCTCCTCCTCGTTACCTGGCTCCAATTTTTCTTCTTCTGGTTCGGCTTTATCGCCACCGTTGTGGCCTTCCTCACTTACCTCCTCTTCCACGTTATCATCATTACCTTCATGACTAGGAAGGCTTGGTGGAGTCGGTAGTGTGACAGAGGAAGATTTTTGCTGCTCTATGCTGTTGTCATGGATATCTCCATTTGACATTTCTACAGTTGATTGACTAGGAAGGCTTGGTGGAGTCGGTAGTGTGACAGAGGAAGGCGGCGTTTGCTGCTCTACGCTGTTGTCACCATTAGACATGTCTACAGCTGATTGACTAGGAAGGTTTGGTAGATTTGGTGCAGTGACAGAGGAAGGTGGTGTTGGCTGCTCTACGCTGTTGTCATGGATACCTCCATTAGACACTTTTACAGCTGATTGACCAGGAAGGCTTGGTAGATTTGGTGCAGTGACAGAGGAAGGTGGTGTTGGCCGCCCTTCCATGTTGCCATGGTTACCTCCATTAGACTCACCTGTAGCGGGTAGAGTGGACACAGCTTGTGGTGAGCATGTTTGTGAGCGAATCTGAGCAAATGCATACATTACGTAGCTGCCTTGTGAGATGGATTTGCATATGTACATGCATTTACTCTTTCTACCGTTTTATTTTTCAAATAAAACGCATGATCCAATCTAGTGCAAGAAATTCAATTCTGGGAATTTATGGGTGGATCCAACTTTGTGCAAGCTGCCACTAATTAATTTTGGGTTGGTCCAATTTAGCACAATACCAGGAATGAAGCCTCTCAGTTGTCCCAGTCAGTTTATTTTGTGGCAACAAAGGGCGATCAAGAAAGCTATCTGCGCTATCCCATAAATGTTCTACTTTGTGCATGTTTGTAAGACTTTTTGTTGCTGCAGCTGCTACTGTCTACCAAGAACCTCATTTCTGGAGAGCTGAAGGCCAGTAACTCTTGCATCTCTGTGTGACCAAAAAATTTTCACGTTTGAATCCACTGCAATGCATGATCTAATCTAACGCAAGAAATTCAATTCCTGGAATTTATGGGTGGATCTAACTCAACGCATGCCCACTCAAATTTTTTAATTTGCATGCGTTTTATTTGAATAAATAAATAAATACGGTATGCATATGTACATGCATTTACACTCATTCTATGCATGTACATGCTTCTCTACGCTCCCAAGCCACACTAGGTTTTACACAAGATCAATACAGGAAGCTTCTGCAGAAATGCTTCTACTGCAACCTGAAGCACAGGTAAGACTCCACTCAATTTTTGGATAAACAATTTGTAAAACGCATGATTCACATTGTCATCAAAATTTAAAAAACATATCGTGTACACATTACTAAATGTACATGTATATACCTGAATAGCTTGGTGAAGGAAGACTGTTCAGTTTTGAATGAGTTACAGAGAGCGTACAAGTTTGTAACCACACCTTAATCATGTATACACTATTAACGTTTCAAAAGCACGTGCAAATAACACTAAAATTTCACTGCACCAGTTCAGAACATGGGTTGATTTTGACCTTGAGGAGCTCCCGGAGAATTTTGGAAGTTGTTGTTTGCTGGTGGCAGAGAGGTAGACTGTTGTTGTTGTTGTTGTTGTTGTTGTAGCTGTGGGCGGGGCAATAGCACATGTCACTCACTAGCTCAAGATCATGAGTCACTCATACACATATACCTACTGATATATATGTCGTAGTGTTGCTGAGTTCCTGGACAGTATTACTTAACTCATAATTTACTACTTTAGTTATACTTAAGATTGTGCCTCCTGTTGGCATGTTTCAAATAATATTGTACAGCAGAAAATTTTGTATGTCCACATTTTTGTAAAAATGGCTGCCAGTCCCACATAAGAACTTTGCATATTTTACTCTTTGACAAATGCGCTTGTGTTTGCCACGCCCCTTACACTGAAGCGTATTTTACTATGCGCTTGTGTTTGCATATTTTACTATGCGCTTGTTACAGAGAGCGTACAAGTTTGTAGCACACCAATATATTACGTAGTTGTCTGTTAAGGCAAGCTACTATACGGACTACTCGTCAACGAGTAATTTCCAGGCCAGCGTGAAGATGGCAACAGAGTTGATCTAACTCTACAGTGGATGGTATGTAACACTGTGATACTACGAACCCCAAAGTATACCACAGTGCTGCTACACCACACAACATGAGGCAAATTTCTAATTACCTTTTTGACGGTTACAAAGCCAGTGGTACCAGCTATCCCACTTGGATCTCTGTTATAAAAACAACAACTTGTGGTCCAAAAGCTTGTGGTCCAAGTGTAGTGACAAATGTGGTAGCTGGAGAGTGGTCGACCCACGAACTATCACAAATGCAACTCCAAAGCTTGTCCATACTACGTAGCTAGCTGTATAGTAAGTAACCTTTTGACTCGTCGAAATTTTGTGGATGAATGTAATGACAAACATTTTCCTATTCCTGTACTGTGCAATATCACACGATATTGAATGGGTGTTATTGCATAGGCCCTGGGGCTATGCAATATGCTAGCAACCACGATGTGCTTTAATTAGAATGGACACGTTCCAACGGCAAGTTACTTGGTGCATTGTGCGAAAAGAGACAGAACGCTGTTATGGTAATGGATTTTACACTAGCTCGTGGGCTGCATTTTTACTTACTACCTTCAGCTTTTGAAAATACCATCCCCACTCATGCAACAACGTATTGTAATAAGGTATATTTCTAACAATCTTTACATACAATGTAAGGTGTACAGTCTTTATATATCTCACCTGCTGAGGTTGTGATGAATATGATGAATGGGTGTTGGAAGACTGAGGCTGCTGTGCTGGGTGCTGGTACGAAACAGGGTTCTGAGGAGGTAGTTGGGGCTGTGGGGGCTGCGGGGGCTGCGGAGGAGATATTGACCTCTGCTGCTACAATTTTTGTAAAGATAAAGAAAGAATCAAAAGTTTAATGCTAGCATGCAATAGGAGACTCAATCAAGCCACACCCTTCGCAGAGAGAGGAAGGGTCTGGTCACGCTGCAGCTGGCGAGTTGTTGCTGAGGAAGGCAATTATCAAACAGCGCTGTTAGATAATAAGATGCTGACTTCCGCTAAACACGTTGTGACATAATTGTTACTCCATGACAACAGATGCGATCTACGAAGAGTGTGGATCTCATTGGTCACAGCAAGTTTCTGCTATGGCAACAACTCAATGTTTACAGTGTGACCAGACCCTTCCTCTCTCTGCAAAAGGTGTGGCTTGCGAGACTAAGCATGGTTAGCCCTGTTCCCGAAATCCGTCCAGCTTAGCAGAAAGGAATAGAATAATGAGGCTATACGTAATAGTGGTTATTCGTATATGCAGCTTTATTGAGTCACTTCGGTTTCAGGGCATTTTGGCCCAATAAAGCAGCTGACCCGAGTAGGCAAACTTCCGGTATGACAAACATTAACCGGTTACAACCACAAACAATGCTAAACCTACGGAGGGAAAACTATCTAGAGGGGTCTGCTGAAAGCTAGCACGGGCATCAAGGGAAGCATGAGCGTCGTCACTGAAGCCCTCCTTGACAGAGTAGCACT
This sequence comes from Agelas oroides, assembly GCA_949130485.1. NCBI lineage: Eukaryota > Metazoa > Porifera > Demospongiae > Agelasida > Agelasidae > Agelas > Agelas oroides. The sequence continues at coordinate 1,927,176 of OX422193.1, read as the reverse complement.
GGAGAAGCTGCACTGAGCGCCTAGCTGTAGGGTGTGTTACAATCGTTTCGCCATCTTCATCATCGTCCTTGGCAGCCGGACTCTCTTCCACCCGAGTCCCCTTGCTGACAATGTTGTCGTCATTGTAGCTGTCTTCGTCAGTAAAGCACGGCACATCATCAATGTAGAGGTACCTGTTTCCATTCGTGACTCAACAAAGCTAAAGCTGCATCCACTGTATAGTTTCATAGCCCTGTTCCCAGACACACAGCAGATATCAGCCCAAAATTAAGAAAACGGAAATTCGAGTCCATCTCACAACTGTGTAGTAACACTGAACGTCCACTAAAGGTGGGGCTCATACATGTGTGCGCTTCATAGACATACCAGACATTCCTGCGTCTGTGAAGCGCATACATGATCTGCCCTTAACAGAAGTTTGGCCATAAGCTCTTCAAAAGCGGTAATGTGGTCTAAATATGCAACAGATCTGTATCCGTGCAGTTGTGGAATAGATCCGTATCATGTGGAGACAAGCTTACTGACTACTTATTGATCACGAGTTTGTACCTGCAGCCTGAGGGTCTGCAGCTGAGACTGGCACGTTGCCACCTGTCCTTGAAGCCCTGTTGCTCGGGTGTCACTCGCCTCCTTGTCTTGCTTGCATTTAGTCCTACAGTGTGAAATTATTGCACACATGGAGTGCATTAAACCAACACAACATCTTATATATACTACATTGGAACCCCTTATAATTATACCAGACTCCCTGACTTGCAGACTTCGCAATTATCCAAATGAATGTGCATGGTCCCCAACACCCGCCTGTACAGTCACCCTGATAAGGTTTCTCATTATGTGTTGTATGTGTGCTGAGCTACTTCTAGTACGTTGTGACTATGCATGTGTACTCTAAATAAAGCACACTCACTTCATTTTAACCCTTTAATTATGAATGATGACTATAGTCGTCATCAAAACTCTGCAGCATGTTATCAGTTGGTGAAATCTGTTTTGAAGATAGCTATGCTATAGCAGAAAGGGTGGAACAGGGTGGGTGTCACCATCTGGGTGACAGCTAGTGCATGACGGCTGTTGTAGCTGGCTGTAGAAAAGCCCTGGTCAGTGCCATATTTTTCTGCTTACCTTGTAAGGGCAGTCGAAGAAACACTCCTTTTACCTTGTAAGGGCGTCATTTCTGGCTAGCCTCGTTCCCAGGCTCTCCCCTTGCCCCGACGAAAAATAGAAAAGGAGGGGGAGAGCCTGGTATTGATTCGCACGTGATACCGCGGCACGCACGTAACTAGTATTGTCTAAGAAATGGCTTGACGTCAGTCACGTGCAGACCGCGAAGTACCCGCCGGCCGGGTTCAGAGTTACATATAACGACTAAAATTGCAAGTTACAGGTCTTGTAACGAGCCCATTAAGCTGAAGATCGTTAGCGAGTGGAAAGTGGCTACCAGCTGTACTTGTACTAGTACAAAATGTGAACAGACACTACACACCAGGTGGCTTTCTCCTTCGTGGTTGCCATTTGGGCCATAACAGGTCTTCAGACTCACAGTTGACGGTTGAACAGTCATCCAGCTTCGCATTCACAACTGTCGGTTGACTTGAAAGCCGCTAGCGCACGATCACGAAGCCAAGTGAAACGTCACGGCTTAAGCAATTATTGCCGTGACGTCGTCGTGCCGTGGTATCACGTGCGAATCGATACCAGGCTCTCCCCCTCCTTTTCTATTTTTCGTCGGGGCGAGGGAAGAGCCTGGGAACGAGGCTAATTTCTGGCATTGTAGGCAGCTTTCAGTTCGGTTTAGCATTCTCTGGTTGGAGGAGAAGCTGTGGCTCAAGTTTCAGGACTAACTCCCAGCAGAAGTCGAAATACAGGCCAAAGAAAGGTGTAACTAGTCTAAACAAGACCTCTAGAAAATACAATTCGGTATAGTTAAAGGGTTAAATACTTAGCTTAGTCAATGTGAATGCGCAAGTAGGGTATTCTTACAGTTGCTGGTTGCTTGAGGCGACTGAGTGTTGGCATTGTGTGTTTTCATCCTCGCACTCTTCCAACTCATTCTCTGCATCTGTGAGGGCTGCTTGGACATTGGTCAAGTCTTTCTGTATATTCTGAAGTTTTGATGCTACTGTTTCGTGGGAGGCTAGGGAGGGAGGGAGGGAGGGAGGGAGGGAGGGAGGGAGGGAGGGAGGGAGGGAGGGAGGGAGGGAGGAAAGGGGGAGGGAGGGAGGGAGGGAGGGAGGAAAGGGGGAGGGAGAGAGGGAAGGGGGAGGGAGAGAGGGAAGGGGGAGGGAGAGAGGGAAGGGGGAGGGAGGGAAGGGAGAGGGAAGGAGGGAATGGGGAGAGAGGAGTGAGGGAGGGAGGTAATGAGTGAGGAAAGGAGGAAAGGGATGACCTTAAGTGCATGTATACATGACGTCCAATATAACATGTATTCAACAGCATTGTGGTCAGCTTAATGGCACAACAACTATCTGCTGCTTACCCTTTGTGTCAGTTAGCTGTGTCTGGGCTTCTTGCTGCGTGTGGTAAGAGTAATGTACAGTAATGAGCAACACACAACATAAAATATCTCAGTTACATATCGCATGGATCCCTGTGGTAAGGTTTACATGCTAGCTTAGCCTCGTTCCCAGGCCACATGGGAGGTGGCCTGGGTATGAGGCTAGCACTAGCTCAGCCACTACTAAATCCACTAGAGTAGAACGTTAATTGTCCAAAATACAAAATAAACACAATCGACACAACCGCTGCAGTCTGCTATATGCAAGTGTTCGAAACATTTCAGGAGATTCCAGAAGTACATAACCAGCTAAATTCAGCAGTAGTGGCAGACACGCTATGTACAGTATATAGATGGTTCTCATGGGGCGTGGCTTCACTTCCGGAGGGCAAGAGTTGGGGTCTGTGCTTAGTGTAGCTGTGTGAAAAATACAGGCTAGTAAGTGCTAAATCGAGTCCTTGCCATTAATACTTGAGCTTTTTGGGTAAACGTGTAAGCAACGCCAATGTGCAGTTCATTATTGTATGCCCAGCACTCGGCAGTGAATGTGGATGCCCAGGTACATTGTAGGTTGCTTCTGAAGTAGTTTGGCATCCACATTTAGCTAGTAGGTGTCCAGAGGCGCCTGGACGCCCTCTAGCACAAACCATGTTGTTGATACACCCTACTCTTAGCCTCGTTCCCAGGCTCTCCCCGCTTTTCTGTACTGCAAGCGACAGAAAGCTGGGCGGGGCCTGGGAACGAGGCTACCATACTCTCCCTTACTGCTTGCTGCCGGAAGGTATCCTGTCCAGTCTGACAGACTTGGATGTCATTGGCTAGTTTTCCTTTATCAACCAGCGCTGTTGCCTTCTCGTCCTCACATGTGGTCAGCCGAGACTGGAGACTACCAACCTCCTGTGGGTGTGTGTGGGACAAGATTGAACTGTCATCTTACCACTTTCCTCGCGAGAAGGACGTGGTCTCATGCACCAATTTGAAGTAATGTTCAAACAACCTTGTGACAAGCTTATACTCACAAGATACAAACTCCAGTAGACATGCACTTTTAATTAAAGGAAGTGCTACATCATAAATAACGATTTCACAATTGCATTGGTCCTTTTGTTACTACCTTAACGTTCTCTTTCAGTGTAAGCAATAAAATCTTGTGACAAGTTCATCCACTATAAAGAACTTGAAGCACATGCCAATAGACATGCAAAATCCACCATTGTAGCTGGAAGTGCTGAGTGCTAATGGTTTCACAAATACATTGGTCCTTTCCTAGCCTCGTTCCCAGTCCTCCACCACAGCTATCGTCGCTTGCAGTACGAATTATTCGTACTGCAAGCGACGATAGCTGTGGTGGAGGACTGGGAACGAGGCTAGTCCTTTCCTACCACATTCTAAGCCCAAGAAAGAAATTCAGCATTTCTTGGCGGGAGGCATGTGTGGTCTGGGTGTGAGACTATACGTACTGTACAATAAACAATTTAGTTTAAGTGTGCTTGTGAATGTTTGTGCATTTATTGTGTAAAAGATATAAGGCTGTCCTAGATGTCGTCCAAGTGCACAGACAAGTATCAGCCAATACCATGCCTCATCAACTGCCACTGGGATGCTGTGTATATATCATGCACGAAAAGCAGTCACGTGGCTGGCCTTATCCATACAGTAGGTATATAGTAGGATCTCAAAAGTAGAGCCCCTTCTTGCAGCAATATAAGCATGTGAAAATGTGTGCATATAACGGAAAACTTTTGCAGGAGAAAACTTTCGCGAATTGGTGGAAAATAAGATTTTCACGGAGAAAACTTTCACGAATTGCTCGCTGGTGCCGCCAAAAGATACCACACCCCCAAATTTTGCGAAGAAAACTTTTGCAAATAGCCACAAAACCTCAAACTTTGCGAAAGTTTTCTCCCTCGAAAGTTTCACGCACTATGATTGAGCCATTACCTGTGTGAGACTCTCAATCTTCTCAAGATGGTCCGTTAGTTTTGATTTTAAGGTTTCTTCTGTATCTTTAGTCTCCACCTGATTAGTGTGTGTGTGTGTGTGTGTGTGTGTGTGTGTGTATGTGTGTGTGTGTGTGTGTGCATGTGTGTGTGTGTGTGCGTGTGTGTGCGTGTGTGTGTGTGTGTGTGCATGTGTATGTGTGTGTTTGTGCACATGTGTAGAGTATAGATTGCGTACATCGTGGGTATACATGCACGTCAGAACACATCTTCAAAAAAAAGACAGGCTTAGATGTTATAGTCACCCAGACACATTTCAGCAACTACCAGGCTATACAAACATGCATGCCAGGCCTCATCAAGCAGGTAGCTAGCTGGCCAACACTATTATACAACACAGACATACATGTACAGTTTGTACAAGTACACAGTTACTCATTTTTCTCGCCATGCGCGAACAACTGTGTAATAAATGTGCGTGTTGCACACAACCACGACTGTGTTGTCTGGTCAGTTGTTATAGTTAACCCTCAGGCACATTACGTGTAACAAAACTGTTGTTGATCACTCTTTCTTTAGTAGGGGTCAGGTCGAAACTAGCCTAGTTTCCAAGCTTTCTCTGTTCATGCACAAGAGCCTGAGAATGAGACTAGGTTGAAATTTGACTGTGGCCCTACCCTGGTGCTGGCCCTACCTATGGAGTTGGTCCCACCCCTGGAGTTGGTCCTAGCCTCATACCCAGGCTTCAATTCCACTCTGGATTTAGCTCCAAGACAAAAATCAAGAACAGAAAGCCTGGGTTCGAGGCTATGCTGGCCCTACCCCCAGTACTGGCTCTACCCCCGATGCCAGCTTGGCTCTCTAAAACTGGCCTCACCCCAGGTGATAGCCCCGCCCTCTAGTTGGTACGAGGCTAGTTCCAGAAAAGACCACACAGAAAACGTACGTGTAAGACGTTGAGGTCTCTTGACAGTTTGTTGGCTTCGACTCTCTTCATGAAGTAGAGGACGGTCAGGACCAGGATGATCAGGACACACAAGATGAGTGCTGAGCGCAATGAACTTGCACTGCTACGCTGCCCACTGGATCGGTTCTGTATGTGTGTATGTGAGGGGGAGAGGGTGAGTGTGTGTGTGTGTGTGTGTGTGTACCAGTTGTATGTGTGTTGGGGGGGGGGGGGGGAGGGGGAGTGTGTGTGTGTGTGTACCAGTTGTATGTGTGCTGGGGGGGGAGGGGGAGTGTGTGTGTGTGTGTACCAGTTGTATGTGTGTAGGTGGGGGGAGGGGGAGTGTGTGTGTGTACAGTTATATGTGTGTAAGTGGGATGGGGGGAATGATTGAAAGTGTGCATGAAGGAGGGGAGGGAGGTACCTAAGATTAGGGGATTAGGGGTAATGTGCATATGGGTCTATACACTTGTGTGTGTTTGGTGTGTGTACACGCATGCATCTGTGTGTGTGCATGTGTATGTGTGCATTGAAATGTGCTTTGGTGTGTACACACGTGTACATATATACATGTGCACTCGTATTACAAACCCCATATATGTACCTCGCAGCTATATATGCATGTAATGCACACTGCAATCAATAACAGATCACATACACAGGAACTAACTAACAGACATTCCCGATACAACATACCTACTGTAACTATAGACAACCATATCCTTATACTGATACGCATGTCTTGGAAGATTTCATTACACTGGTACGTTCCTGTACCAACCACACACAGGCACCAAATATCTAACCACATGCCAGCTAGCTATACTGGTGGTCTATATAGCCAGGACACAAGTGACGCTTGGGCATACCGAGACTGTGAGAGAATAAGTATGAAAATGTACTTAGTGGTTTGAAGGGTCTGGGGGTGTTCCCCAAGAAAATATTTGCATTTTAGTGCCTTCTAGTCACTCAATCCAAGACTTTATTTAGGCAATAGCCAACTGTCTTGTACTTCCCATGGTATCACCATGGCGATGGGAGGTCACTGCCTGCCTTCATTTGTTAGTCCCTCCTCTTGCACAGTGCTGCTTCTTAAGTGCTAACATACTGGCATGTACTGCAGCATAAAATAGGTGAGCGTATTTTTTTTGCGATAAGGGGCTGGGTTTATTTTTGAGAGATTATGGCGTATTTCTTTGACTACTTATGTAATCACTAACCACTAACCTAACCCTCCTTGGTAATCCAGGTATGCATGGTGGGATATCCTCAAAGAGGTAAACATCGTTACATGAAGGGGTTTCACAGCTACAAGGGAATGACAAGAATTCGTTGTTGGGCAAACTTTAACACCGAGCAGCTACGAAACACAAGATGACATGCAATGTTTACTTGGGCAGCTCATACAAGGCATATGACATGACGCCTGGTATTGGCTGAAGCGCGTCCTGCGCAGTGGGTGACATTACATAACATCTAGGCCAATATTTTTTAGGGAGATGTGGTTCATCGATTGTTCATGCATGGCCGTTCATGTGAATCTTGGCAACATATCTTAGAACCACAAATTTTACTTAAAAATATCTTCGGAATCAACTGCAGCGGCCAGAAAAGATTTTTTTTAATTGCTAGAGGTGGCATGGCCCCATCCCTCCCTAGTGATCTGTACTTCAAAGCAACACCCGTCTCCCCCTCCCCCCATCTCCCCCTCCCCCCCGTCTCCCCCTCCCCCCATCTCCCTCTCCCCTCCCTCGATCCTCAACTAAAAACCTATACATTACTGCAAGCATTATAGTATTCATGCACTCTACTTTCAATGTCTCAATTTGCATTTCGATAAAGCCCTACAATGACTCATAATATCTTCCATTTTCAGCCCATGATTCGATGAATACAGCTATATGAGGTCACAATCATACTGGTAGCATCATGTAGTGGCAGGTTAGCATCGTTGCCAGGGCTTCCTACCGTCTGGTTTTTGATCGGTTTACAGTTGATGCAAAAACGGAGGGGGAAGGCCTGGTTCATTTTACCACATGAATTACACACACATACATCAACGGCTACCTAGGGACCCCGCCCCCCCTCTGTCTACCTACAGTAGGTACATGTAGGCAGTCATTGACAGCATTCCTGCGAATAGAGTTGAGCATTATTATACCTGGTAATGTCAGGCTAAAACCTCTAGGAGCCCATCGTTCACAATCTGGCTAGCATTATATGATGTGTTCGCTGACCCTAAGCAGATGTTTTGAGTGGATTTCAACACATGTTTAGAAGAGTCTCTAAATGCGCCATATTTACACTCAGGAACTAAACTTTGGAGAAGGCACCAATGTTGATGGATGGCATGCATGAAAATACAAGCTGTTGCTAGCCAATCTACTTCACATTAGCAGCCTAGTTACTTCTGTTGCCCATAAAAATTTGGTGCATGTAGCCGAGCTACCTGGGAAGCGAAGTTGTAGCTAGCTAGCTAATCCACCAGTGAAATCCACCAATCTCTTCTTCCAACACTGTCAGTCAAGCTGCTACCCTCTACAAGAATATCTTGCTAGGGGGGATCTTCTCAACGTAGAGTTTTGTAATCGGTACTAGTAACTATACCCTATGTTCCAGCATACTTGGTGCCCAGGGTCGGCGTAGCCTTGTTCCCAGGCCTTCCCCGGGGGAGGCCTGGGAACGAGGCTAGGGTTGGCGTATGACTGGTCTTCACCATACCCAAATTGTTCACCCAAAATGGTGGATTCTACTGATGTTGCATGTAATCAGAAAACAATTTTCATGATTACGCTATAGCACTTTAATTTGCAAACGTTTTGGTGACTATACAGTTACTATCATCAGTGCAATATGGAAAAGACGTACAGCTGATACAGGGACTTAAATAGGAGATAAAAATGGGAGGGGCTAAAAACGACACGTTATGAGATCATGTTTGCAAATTAAAGTTTCATCGGCTAGAGCAAGAGCGCATAAGAACAGGCGGCTAGAGTAAGAGCGTGTAACTCCAATAGAAGCCCGTAGTCCGGTCAAAATTATTGAACTGTTACTAAAAATAGAACACCCGGCACGTGCTTAGCAACAACGGCTTATGTCTACGTGCAGCTGCGCAGTACGTGTTACTATTTTAAGTAACGGTTCAATAATTCCAACCGGTTTCAAATTTACGGAGTTACACGCTCTTACTCTAGCCGCCCGTTCTTATGTGCTCTTGGCTATAGTCAAGAAAATTACAATCATGAGCCATCCTAGCCACACAGGACTTTAGAAATGCCAATAACAGAACCTATGTAGCTTTGTAGTCTCCAGAACAGAACCTCCATCAGGTAACCACACATTGATTTGTCTTTTGACTCCAATGTTATTGCTGGGTCTAGCAATTGTTTAACCTAATTGTGCATGCAACTACAGTGGAACCTCTCTAGTACCCTTGGGACTGTCCTGATTAGTGAGGTGTCCTTATTTCGGAGGAGAATAATATGTATTCTTATCATACGTCTAACTCATGCTAATGTATGAGAGTCAATGGGGAAGCCTTGCAGCTGCATGCAGTTTATAAAAAGCCGTATTTTTTACTACAAGTCACGCAAGAATCCGTATCAGTACTACAAGTCACGTACGTGTGTCTGAGCATGCAACGAAATCAAAGGTTCGTACTGTTATAAGCTCTTGGTACGATAAAATCATTATCACCATAGTACCAAGCTATATATACTGGAAAAAAATATCACTCATTTGTTGCCGTTGGCATTGTTACTCATGCTGCGCACTTGTAACAATACAGACGGCAACAAACTCGTGATATTTTCCGGTATATCTTTGTACTATGGTGATACTTACATAATATAAAGTTGGGACTCAAGTCAAGTGTCCTGATTAACCAGGTGTCCTTATTTCAGAGGTTCCACTGTGCATCATTTTCGGTCATAATCCGGATAACTCCATGACACATGCTACTCACTAGATTAGCAAGAATGTATGACAAATAAGTATAACTGGCCCTCCAAATCAGCTCGGTATCAGACCCAAAACAACCCCAGCATGGATCGCTTCCAGTTTCCATGCATGCAGGGAGCAATCGTGAGGTCCGAGGATGACACTCATCAGCTGGTTCTTTACAAATGTAAGAAATGGTTACCTAAAATGCATGAGGCCATTTAAGGCCTCATGCATTTTAGCTTTAGCTTTTTGCATTTTAGCTTTCAACGGGTCATAAATACAGTGGAGCAGTTGGTGACCTCAGAACATTGAGGAGGGACAGGTCAGTTTAAACAAATGGTTAACATTTTCACAGTTAGCAGTGTATAAGCTCGGCACATACTCACATGTGTACATGTGTGTGTGTCACAGTATCAAGAGAGGTTACATACCTATCACGTAAGGAAGTGTTTGCAGCTGGGATCAAGAGCCTCGATTGGTGAAAATTGCTCTCAATTATGTAATTGCTTCTCACAGGTTTGACTCACAATGGTACACTAAATGACTATTTGGAGATCATCTTGATCAGCTCTTAAATTACATCATTTCTATTTTAACCATGAATAGCTACTTCTACAGGCAAGTATAAAACCTGACCTGTGCACTATGTACATATAAGGATTTGAGCTAATCAAACTATCACAGTTTGTTGGCAGATCTTGGTCATTAAACACTACACCATTGACTTGTCCTAGTCCCTTACGATTGCAACTCCATGTTTACAAACTAGTCTGCAGAGTTTGGAACTGCTGCTTGTACAAAGCTGAGCTTACCATTTCCGCTGTGCTGGTTGATAGCAGTAAAGAGTAAACTGCGAGGGGAGAGGGAGAGAAAAGTTCGAAGCAGCACAACCATGCAGCGATCCCTGGTCCCGCTTGACTTGGCAAAGAACAACACAGGAATGCACGCGGTGGGCAATATTTAGAATAAACGTTTAATCACGTGATTACCATATTTGGAGCGGGGGCCGCGCCCAGTTGTTTGTGTCAGGCGTGCCCGAGCGGAAAATGGCAGTTGTTTTGCTGAGCGTTTTGTGAGTCTAAGGATCTGTTTGCAGACGGTGATATAAGCTGCTGAAGCTATACAAATAGATAGTGAAGATAGAGGAGTTTTTCTAGAGGCGGTGAAAGCTAATTCACGTCTGGAGTGAATAGAGTGACAGAATTTTTGAACTTGTCGACGAAAGCGTACGGGTCGCTGAACAATCCCAAGATGACCACTAAACTGAAACACCTGGTGTCGAAGAGGAAGAGAAGATTCGTGGAGAATGGATACGACCTCGACTTGACTTGTATCCTGCTTCAGAATTTTATGTCAGATAAGCCAGTTAAGCTAGTCTCGTGTGTGTCTGAATTTTAAGCGTCTGTACTAAAGGGGAGTGACATCTGTTTGCCTGTTGCACAGGGTTTGAATGCATAAATAAGCCTATGTTGGTCTAACCATCACATTGGAGTCTGATAAGTAACTTCGTAGTTGTCCAAAAAGTTTAACTAGACTTGTGTTAAAGTTACAGCTTTCTTGATTTATAAAGTTGAGACGACTGGAGCACGTCACGTGTGTTGTATTGTCTCTACCGCTAATAATCTTTCTGTTCGGTTAGAGTGAAGCGTATCATTATAGCCTAGTGCAAGAGTGTATCAAATCAATGTCATAGTTTTATGAATGTCAGCTCTCCATTGCCAAATTTATAGAAGCTAATTTCTAGTTGTTCGCCTTGAATGTACATCTATACAAACTGCTTGCTTGTAAGACAAGGGTGTGTACATCTAATGTGTATGTAATTTGTAAGTTATAGCTGTGGTAGTGAATGTAAAAACATGGATCTTAGGGTTTTCAAAAGTCACTTATCCTACCTTCGGAGAGCAAACTTGTAACCAAGGAGCAGCTGTACAGCCAGCTTTTGAGAGAAGTAGCTGTTTTAGCTTATAGCACTGATGGCAAGGACTTGATGTGGGGCTTCCTTACCTGTATTTTGTGCACAGCTACACAGAATCCATATCCTGGCTTTTACCATCTGGTAGTGAAGCTACACTCCATGAAAGCTGTGTGTTCTGCATAATGTCCAAGTCGTGCAAGTCAGCTAACAAAGTGGTCTGGTAACCTGACCACCAGCTGTACCAGTTTCAGCGCCTAGCGAAAGTGAAGCTTCACAAGTGGTATAAGCAATTAAGCCTAGAGGATTGAGTTGGAAATTTTCTAGTACTTTCAAGGTAGTTCTTAGCTAGAACAGCATTCCTACGTCCTTGTACAAGTGATAACGACATGCCATCACCTTTATTTGCCTCCTGTGAGATGTGTGAATTCTGACTGAATGGTGTGGATTAATTGCTTATGAGTAGGTATGACCGTCAGTGAAAAGAAATGTCAATTTGTGATTATGTTTTTCAGTGCAGTGCTATTCCAATGTGGCTATGATTGCTTAACTCTGTGCTCTCCTACTGAGCTACAGTCACTGACCCTCGCAACCCTCTACGTGTTGTACAAGAGCGCATAAGAACAGGCGGGTAGAGTAAGAGCGTGTAACTCCATAGATTTGAAACTGGTCGAAATTTATAGCCTGTACTAAGAATAGTAACATGTACTGCGCATGCTGCACATAGACATAAGCCATTGTTGCTCATGTGACCAGGTGTTCTATTTTTAGTTCAGACCAAACTACGGGCTTCTATTGGAGTTGCATGCTCTTACTCATGCCGCCATTCTTATGTGCTCTTGGTTGTACATATACCTCAGTGGCAGAACACTGGCGGCTCAAACCAGAGACCCTGGGTCCAATTCTCGCTAACTGCCGGCTCTCACTTCTGCTCAAACATCAAACGTTTGTCACGCTGTTTCATTGCTTGTTCTTAGCTCACTCAATTCTATTAGCTCGGAAAGACGACCATGCAGGCTGACGATGTACAAACTAGTACAGAAGCTATCGCCTAAATTGGGCATATAGTCATATATTTCAAGCTGTGTGTACGCATATGTCATCCGTCTTCTCTGTTTGCAGTGTTTGGGGAAGTCATCATTGCATGGTGATGTTACTTGGGGCCTATGCTTATGTTTCATATTAAGTTGACACAGCCACTAGCCCTAGTTGGCATTTTAGGCCCTCCACAGGTTCTAAGTGTTTATGGTGTAGGATTACATAATGTTGGCTGAAACAAGTCCTGGTTAGTGTGTGTGCATGCAATCCTGCACTATGCACTGTACTAGTCAGATGATTGGTCATTGTGGGGCGAGCCTGAGCGACCAACGCAAAGCAGCATTGTTTGTCTAACTAAGACTTCACCAGTTTTATTACCAGGTTGCAGCAACAGGTCATGCATGTCTGCAGCTAGCAGGGATTAAGTCAGGACTCCTGCTGACCTCTATTGACTCTGAACACACTGCCTGGCTTGTCATGCATAGTTCTTACACAAATAGACAAACGATGCTGCTTTGCATTAAAAAGTTGCTACACATGATAGATACACGTCAGTTATTCAACTATCAGCCGCCTTCTGCGTTCTGTAAGTAGCCAGGTTTGTCTTCACAACTTGCAGCCCTCATACAGTAAATATTCACACTCCAGCTACTTCTCCCAAGCGTCTCTCCTCGCCGTCTTCGCCCACACTGCTTGTGCTGGAAAGTAGTGTTATGTATTGTCCGCATACGGCACACGGTTGCATTAAATTACAGTCTAAACAGACATATGGGATACGTATGACAGAATATATATGAAAATTCACTGTTCAACTCACTAGTGTGGGGTGCGCTCAGTCGCGTCCCAATAAGTATTATCATCAGTAGAGAGGCTAAATGGCCAGCTATATAGGGTGTCCGTACTTACTGGATAAGACACTGCACAAACTGAAACTCCCAGCTATATAGGGTGGCCATGCTTACCTGCTAAGACAGTGTACAAATACACACTTCTCGATGTTAGGCTATCGTTTGTTGCATATTATATAGGTTCTCATTTTCCTTCCAAATAAGGAGATCCAGCCCAAGAGTAGAACTGTGTCTATGGATATATACCATCTGTCCTCCGCCCCAATACCAAAGCTTCAGTGGCTCAGTTGGTAAGAGCCATCTGACTGATATTCAATCCTGGCTGGATCTCAATGTCTTTTGTTTACTAAAACACATCAACATGATTAGACACGTACAGTCATACACTATGAGCCCTCGCTTTACACCCTGTTTTGGGACCTGTTTGTCAATTTGTATACATGTATGTGTTGATACTGCCAAATTAATGTTGACTTGTAATTATGCAGCATGTGATAAAAACAATTAAAAAACGTCTCTGTCCCAAAACATCGTGTGCTTACCCTTCAGACGCTATATCATGTGCTTCTGTCCCAGTGAGTGTGGCCTTGCGAGCCTGCTAGCTGAAGTTTTGTCGCTGACAATAATGTTATAATGGTAATTGCCCCTGGTCTGCATGAACAATATGCAACAAATAGTGGCCGACTGTAGAGTTACACGACACCTTTAGTTTATGCTTTGATGTGTGAGATAGAGCTGTGCTAGTACAATGATAAAAGCATATTCACAGCTTACCCACTCCTCCACTCATTTGTACACTCAAGGTATGCAATCATGTCGTGTTCGTGAATACGTATATAGCGGTGCTCAGGGTTGGAGCAGCTCTTGGTTAAACTGCTGCCTGGAATTACACATTGCACTAGTATGTAATACCACATCTGAGTTATCAGTTATGGCTTGGCTATATTTTGCTCCATGCATCTGAGTTAGTGCGTCACTGCTTTGCCAGGTAATGAGTGATCCGCTGCCTGAAATACATAATAGCCTCATTCCCCCCCCCCCCCCCCCCTCCCCCCATTGCTTGCAGTACAAGCAGAGTTATAATCAGAATTCACAGAATATGCAACGTACACTCATGTGTATCAGATATACAATGAAACGAAGACCTTGTTAGTCAAGTTAGCATACCTGAAACGAGCCACCCAATTCCTTATCAGGAAAGACTTAAAAAAAACATTAAAAATGTAAAAAGATGTAGGGATGGCATGCCAAAAAGTATGCAAACAAGGTAGGGATAATGCATGAAAGCAAAGGTCAACATATTGGCAAAGCCCCATCCCTACATCTTTTTCACACTACAGTTAGTGCATGGGGGTCTTCCTAAAACGTACCACAAGTTCACAACCTTTATTACTGGCAGTTCATGGCTGTAGCCTCGTTCTCAGGCCACCTCCTCCTCCCACATGGCCTGGTAATGAGGCTAGTATGACCCTCTTGGTAGCATTATGTTATACAGAACCTCTTCAACAACTTAAGCAGTGAGTTGGAGTAGACTGCAGACTTATGATAGTGTCGTTAAAGTACATGGCATGGTTTTAACCTCGTCCCCAGGCCACATTCCTTTTCCCACATGTTGGCTCAGGGACGAGGCTAATATGATCTAGCAGCATTGCATCAACTGTAGTGTGAAAAAGATGTAGGGATGGGGCTTTGCCAATATGTTGACCTTCGCTTTCATGCATTATCCCTACCTTGTTTGCATACTTTTTGGCATGCCATCCCTACATCTTTTTACATTTTTAATGTTTTTTTTAAGTCTTGTTTCTGTACTTTTTTGATGTTAATCTCAGTTACAGTTACACGTAAGTGTAATCACAACACCAGAACTTGAAACGGCGTTGACAGTTTAGTAGTGGTTCCAGGCATGTATTAAATAATTAGGCCTATGTGTAATATAGCCAGCTAGAACCTGATGAAGGGCCAACCACTCAATTAGGCCTATGTGTAATATAGCCAGCTAGAACCTGATGAAGGGCCAACCACTCTTCCTACCAAACTTTGTGAAACCAATTTCAGTTGTCAATCACATGACGACTGACCAGCTGCAGCACAGAAACTACTATCCTACTGACAACTGACCATCCTAGCTTTACAGTTCAAAGGCTATTTTTAGTGTAGCTACAAGTAGGCAGCTGAATGCAGCGCCTTACCTACGTAGTGTTCATAAGCCTTGCCCAATGCCGGCGGGAGGAAAAGACCGTGACAGCCAAGCGTACTGCCCGCTGGCGATTTCGCGTGTGTACTAGTCTCGCTTCCAGACCAATGACCGTGGTCTTTGGTCTGGGAACGAGACTTCGTGTGCGCATGCGTACAAAATTAGAAAATGGCGTCCTAAGCAACGCACAGCAGCCTCAGAGTGTTGTGAATGGCTTTTGTTGACTAGGGTGAACTTGAAGCTATGAAGACGCTGAGTGGTCGTAGAGCTCCGCGCTGTGATAAGCATCAGTTTCGTGCTAAAATTACGGTGAGTGATTGAACCGTTTTTGAGTTATTGTTGTTTGAACAAAAGTCGTAACGAAGAAAGAAAGAAAGAAAGAAAGAAGAATACGAAAAATGGCACTTTTGCTATCGCACACTTTTGCGTTTAGCTGTCTTCCGCGTGGCTTTTGGCCACTTATATGAGTCTTGCTGATCACAAAGGCACTCAAAGAGGAAGCCTGGATGCTTAAATAAACTTTTTGCGTGTTTGTGGTGAAGTTATACGGCTTTTGCTTAAGTATTGCATATATTGCGCGTCGGCGCCATCCCTACATAGAGAGTCTACCGACTCTCTGATATTTTGTTAGGAGGAAACCACTTGATCCCTCTGCCCTGTTTGTTGCATTGTTTATCGTACCTTTGCTTACAAATCTTTTTTACTTTGTCATATCTACATGTATCACGTTGTGTAATTTCCCTTTTTTAGTATCTGAAATATTTGATAACTGTTGCTACAGATTGGAGGGATTGGAGAAATGCGTTAGTCCCAACTAACATTCCAGGCATCAAACCATCCCATAGATGTAATAGTTATATCCCTCCCTGGGGGGTGGTCGTTTTACACATTGGTGTCGGGCGTAGCCTGACACCAATGTGCAAGACCACACCCCAGGGAGGGATATAACTATTATATAACCTGTTACCTAGGCAATGTCACTGTACAAGAGAGATATGGGCAACATTCTAAGATGTTGCCTGGGTAACGGGTTATATGTGTTAATTAGTGCTGTTAATTAGTACCGTGGCACATTGTGAAACATTTTTTCTGGGTTTTGCAGCTTCCTGTTCTTTGGTTGTATGTTGTGCAAGAACGTACGTGCTGATCCTCCATTGACCACCTTGTGTTATGGCAAGTTTACTAGGCCTACCCCTCTTCCCTTTAGTTTCCAAATGTCAGTTACGTATCCTACCACTACATATCGATAATATATCATATACTTTCGGAGGCCAAGTGTGCAATCAAGTAGCAGCTGTACAGCAGATTCTTTTGTTGTTTGAAAGTGAGGCAATAGAGGGTTCTATCAAGTGTAATGGGTACGTTAATTAGGGTTAAACCACTTTGAACACAGTGGCTATACAGTACCGAAGTGGGTTTCAAAGCTCTAATAAAGCTCTAATTGGGTTAGGTGTTATTAGGGTTGGGTTGGGTTAATGTAGGGTTAGGGTTAGGGCAATGGCGCATATGCGCATATAAATGTATTGACCAATAGGATTAGAACTTTGGGATAGCTCCACAGTGGCACACAATATGTAACTGCCAATTTATTCTTAACACTACTTTTTTTGGCTGATTAAAATTTTCTCATCTTAATAATCTGATTGCTCATTTTCTGTATGATACTGAACTGTAGCTTGGGACTTGATTCCCTTGGTTGATTCCCCACACAGTGAAACAGCAAGTTTGAAAGGAAATGTTGAAAATGCATGTAGGTTGGGACTTGATTCCCCACACAGTGAAACAGCAAGTTTGAAAGGAAATGTTGAAAATGCATGTAGGTTGGGATGCTAATTGATTCATATTCACCATTTGGCACCCTGGCGAACTTTTGGCCATTGTTATGACTTGATAAGACCTTGTTTTTATAGACCTTTTAGCTCTTTGTCTCCGTTTTTGATCAAAGTTTGGTGGTCTGTTTGCTGGGAAAAGTTGTAGCGGGATTATGGTTTTTCCAATTCCCTTGATGTACTTGTCTTCATACCCCATTACCCCTGCCCATGTCAACTATGTGTTTGTCCACTGTCACGCTTGTTTTTTACATAGGTATATTGACCACACGTGAGGATTCATGCACACTCACACAACAACGCTATATGAAGTTCTGTCTGGCAGTTAGACTAGTTAGTTATCAGCATGGCCATAGTCTGCCATGGTTACAGTCAGGGTCCACTGTAGCTCCATGATGTTGCCAATAGTCGAAATTTCTATTCTGCTGAAGTCATCTGCCACCCGTGCTACTTTCATGTGGGTCACTAATAGCACTCTATTGCAAGAACAACACATTTTCTTTTCTTGAATTTACCCACAGAACTCAGCCTTTGTACCTGCAGTCGCGTATGTGCATGGTGTGCATTAATTAAAAACACGGGAATGCTGTTTGGATATTCCAAGCAGCCCTATATTTGAGGGCTGGATAAGCAAGGGTCCACTGTTACGTAGTTCCATTTTGTGAACAAGGCAAGCCACCTGAATGCATTTTTTTTTTTCAGAGGAAAGCAGTCCCTAGCTTCGCACCCAGGCCACGTGGGAGGAGAAATGCCGCCTGGGTATGAAGCTAGGCAGTCCCCATCTTTAGATCATCCTAACACAGCTGATGAGGCCTGGTATTGGCCAAAATATGTCCTGTGCAGTGGATGTAATGCATAAGCCTTTGTTATATACAGAGGGAGATGTGGTTCATTGATGGTAATAGCCAACTGATTGCCAATCAATGCTGGTAAGTTGTTACCAGTATAAGTATTACATCTGGCAATAAAAAGCCTACACAGGACATTGTATATGCGGAATGCTACATACACTATTTCATTCTGCTTGTGTGTGTTCCAATTATAATCTCCCCACATTCAAAGTGCTGTATCACCAAGGCTTTTGCAGTCAATGCGCCCTTGGTGCCACTGATCTTCCATGAAGGGCAGTGTTCATATGCACTTTGTATAGACCCAAGCAGGAGATGATAGACTATTGAGAAGCCCCTTCCTTCTGTGTTTCTTGGTAACACAGTTGTTGGGTAGGAAGCAGCTGTGAGGAAGCCCAGTGTATGGTAATTGTCACTTCAGGAAGGCAAGCGCTTCCTGTCCACATGGCATAGTTTCACCTTTACAGTGCAGCAGATGGCAAAGGTACCATTGAGTCAAAGAAGTGTCAGCAATTAGGAAGGGTATAGGTGGGCGTGGCTTCACTTCCAGAGGGCATGAGTTGGGTCTGTGTTTAGTGCAGTTGTGTGAGGCCAGGAAGCGCTACATCGTGTTATTACCATCAGTGCTAAAAGATAAAAGAAGCTGCTTCTCTCAAGGCGAAGGTGTACATCTGCCTTATGATAAACATGTTTACTCTCTGGAAGTAGGATATAACGTTGAAACCATCTATATGGCATTAACAGTAACACGGTACAGAAAGACAGCGTGACTTGGTATCACATTTAGGCCTGGCTTTGTTTAGGCAGATGTGGTTCGTGATGGTTCTTCCATCAGGAGAGCTATATAATGCAGTAGTACTGGTAGCAAGGCTGTGCAGTGAAATGAAAGACCCTACAAGGCACTAGGAAGGCTATGATTTGGGAGGTTACAGTACCATAGGTGCATGGTAGGTTATTATGAGGTTCATGGATAGTGGGTTTGGCTGCAGGGGAGGGACGGTGGCCATTCTCAATCAAAGATTGTGGTGATTTGAGCATGCGTGTGCATCCGGTAGTCAACGCTGGTTCATAACAGAACATTTGTAATCTTTGGGGGGTAGAAATTGTGTGTCCTACTCCATCAGTATGTAACTTGATATGTAACTCAATTATATTGTAATTCACGAGTTATTACACTGCCATCATTCGAGTAATTGTGTTTTAATTCTTAGGGGGAGAATTGTGCATATAAGCATGTCTTCCCCATAGACTGTGTAACTTGAATCCATGCAGTGTTCTGCTTGGACTTTCATGTCGTATTCGTGTCATGTGTGGCAGTGAAATTGAATATTTATTTTGTCACATACCATATTTCCTTGATTTCTTCCCGCCTGAAGAAAATTAGCCCTCGAATAGTTCCCACACGGTTACGCAGCCACACTCATTGCTGGCAACAAGGACGACTCAGATTGCTTGTCTAGCCGGTCTGTACTCACGCACTGTATTACACTGTACGTATCTAGTATTTGTGCCGTACAAGACGTCAGTCGTGTGCATTTCGATGGCGCACGCGCGACTGGAGTGCACGCCGGACTAGGCTTAAGTTAGTTGAACCTGCCCTCGTTTTGTCCCCCCCCTCGTACGGTATTTGACCTGCATTACCGTGAACACTCACACACGGTTTGTCAAAGTGTGAGTATCTGATGTGTTATACCAAGAGTTTATAACTGTTATAAACTCTTGGTTATACTGACCATATGCAGCAATATGCCACTTACATACATGTATGTAAATGAAATATGCAAATTTCATTTTGGGACTATGATGTGTGACAGTCCCGTGTAGAAATTGAAGATAATTCAATCATGTAATTTGATTGTGTCGTCACATTTGGAACGCCTTGATTGTTGCTGGTCTTCCTTTAAGGACAGGCTCACATGTATGGTGTACATGCATGCATAAATATTTGTTGCACGGCCCACCATGATACAGCAATGCAATGTAAATATGCAATGGAGAATTGTGCATGCATGTCATTACTTTGTAATTCATGAATCTGCCTCTGTAATTTGAGTAAAAGGGAAGCATGCCATAGTATTGAGACTTGTGTACAGTTTGTAGTTTTATTGTAAACAATGAATATGTGATGCATAGTCCCGGATAATATATTGCTTCTAACTGGAGATACTCGCGGAGATAATACACCAACAGTTCTGTACAGTACACGATTGTAGCTCGGTGGAAACGCTTCTTTTTAGTCACCTACTGCGTCTAGGCCTATGTGCCTTCTTTCTGCCTGGCTAGTGCATTGCACACAGTCCACCGTGAAGAACAGCGCAGGAATTAACGTAGCCACGCTGAGCCGACTTTTTCACCTAGGTACTGGAGAACATAGACATTACCTCTGGAAGATCAAAAAGATTTAGCTATGAAGGAAAACTAGATGTGAGTGGGTCTGAGAAACTGAGGTATAATCACCATGCTGTTGCTGCTTTGTTTCAATTAAAAAAATTAGTTTTGGTTTTGCTAATGGAGAATGGGTACCAGTAGTTATGGGTAGTGTTTCGTCAACACAATATCATGTCAACAACCGCCATGTGCTGTTGCTGCTTAAGTTGTGTGCTAGTTGTGGGTATAGTTTCGTCAACACAGTCATGTCAACAACCGCCATGTGCTGTTGCTGTGTACTAGTTTCAATCTGAGAATGTGCACAGGTAACTTATAGGAGGGTTCAATTTCACCAATTTTGCCAGTTTTCCTTATATGGTAACATTCTATATTCTGTTGTTTTACAGCAATGTAACTTGCCAATTAGCTGAATTACCTTCCGATTACCAGCGTGCTAATCAGTTCATTTGTGAATACTTCACTTTTTTGTTAATAGAAAATGTGAACAGGTAGTTATGGTGCTCAAATAGTTTCATTAGCAAGTGTGTACACAATGTAAGTGACGTGTATGGTAGTTACGTAGAGATTTGTACGGAGTGTAAGACTTACATATGTGGCAGTCCCGGATAGAAATCGAACATTATTTCGAGCGCATCACCAAGTTTGATGTGCTACAGCGCTGAGCTAAGGGTGGGCGGGGCTCATATGCACTTCATATCAGATATTCACATGTTTATGAAGCACGTATGAGTCCTTCCCTTACCAGAAGCACTCACAATAATATATTCAATTTCTATCTGGGACTGTCACATATGTATGTTTGTGTTAGAATCACCATCACCATAACCTAGCCTCGTTCCCAGGCCTTTGCGCGTTCATCGCTTGCAGTACGAAATAATTCGCTCAGAAGGCCTGGTCCATTTCATCACGTGATGCGTGCCGCAGACGTAATTTTACATCACACCAGATATGGCGATATATATCGCCGTGTTGCAGAAATGGAGTTGGAAGAACCTAAAACAGGTCACATGTGTACAATAGACTACAATAGTAAACTCGGAAGAAGACAAGGAGCCGAAATCCAGGTTCGACCTAGTAACATGATGTGGCCAAGGTATCTGAATCTAGATGTCTACTATCCAGCTAAGCATGGCAGCTTGTGCTCTTTCGCTGCCGAGACTTTAGCACTTAGGAGGTAAGTTCGCACACGAACCATTACTGGGATCTCTGGGGGCCTCTTTCAACGCTAAACAGGGCGCTAGCTCATCTATGACATCATTGATTCCAGTAGAATGGTCGTGACGTAAGCTGCGGCACGCATCACGTGATGAAATGGACCAGGCCTTCTGAGTGAATTATTTCTTACTGCAAGCGACGAATGCGCAAAGGCCTGGGAACGAGGCTAACCATAACCTACGTATTCTCTGTTAATAAAACACATAAAGCACAACCAGTATTGTTGGAATTGAAACAGCTGCACGTATTGATAGCCATTGTCATGGTAATAGGTGTTTCTTTCCTGATTATTGAGACTCTTGGAGGGTCTAGGAGCTCATTAGTCAGTAACAAGGAGAGGGATGATGGCTACCTAGTACATTGTATGTTAGATCTTTTTACACACATACTATGTGAGGTTCCCGGGCCTTCTTAATTCATAGTTGGGGCGAGCCTGAGCGAGCCCCACACTAGCGTGACTGCGTTGAGCACGTGTGTGTGTATCTATGCTTGCTTGCGTGCTTGGACCGACCACTTACCGTAAATTCCAAATGAGCGCATTCAATATTTTAATATTTCACGATGTCCACGCCGACGTGTACTTCAGAGCCGTGAGAACGAGTGTGAAGGGCTACTGCCAGACTGCAGGGTCGGCGTGAAAGAGAGTGAGAGCAAAGACGATTCAAGTTGAATGCGTTGGCAGCATGTACGGCAACTTACTTTCTGAACTGTGGTGAGTCTGACGATCGCGTGGCAAGGCATGCTACGAGTGACAGGCAGCAGGATGTACACTGGCTTCAGGTACACGCTTGGCATGACCGCTCGTACATAGCAGGGATCCCCCTGCTAGCTCATGGTTTGACTGTGAAGCTTGGCCATGCCAGTGTAGCTGTAGTAGTCCGGCTGGACGAATAGCCGCTGCATGTCTGTGTGGGCATTTCAAATGCAATTTGCTACTCGCTCAGGCTCGCCCCAGGATGATTCAGCATCTTTCTAGTGTACACTAAAACAAGGATCTAACATATACAAGTAACTGGTAAAATACTATTTCCCACCTGTTGCTATGGGCATTCATGTGTGCACATTTGCATACAAAACATACATGTATGTACAAGACCTGGTTGACATGGGCTACTTGGGGGTGTGCTCTAATTAGAGTCATGGACTACCGACTGCTTGTACTGACTGGTTGCAGAACTGGAGCTTCACACTAGGTGGAATTGACATATTTCCTGTAACAGTGGACATGCTGTAGCTTCCCTGTAACTGTGGTCATGGCAACAGGCTATTCCACACCCTAATTAGCCCTGTGAGATCACCTTCCTATAGGGTACATACCAATGTAGTGTTGCACATACAACCTGTATTGTAAATCATATCCGTCTGACTCCTACTGTTACATGTACCTAGGAATTAATTAAAAGATATTAATCCAATGTCGTAAATTTTTTTGTGGCTAGCTGGCTAAACAAGCTGTCTTTGTTGAGCTGGGAACATTTGCTTGTGTTTCCACTGACCACATGGGACATAACTTGACCACACCATGTCATTTTTGTGGCTAGCTGGCTAGGCAAGCTGACCTGTACACGTACATAGTGTAGCTAGCCATGCATGTACTAAGGCTAGGCAAAGTATATTTATTGTTCTGTATCCTCCACTTAATCAATTCACGTGTGGGCTGACAGTTATTATCATTACGAGCAAACACTGTTACATGGTGCTACATTAAAAGTGGACGTGTCATGGTTTGGAAGGAGATAATGACAGCAGGTGCTGATGCTAAATCTACTTTGCATGTACTAGCTAGCTATGCGTGTCTGTGACTAGATAGCTGTAAACATGTGTGTCCAATGCTAGCCGGTTACGTTATAAGGGTTGTCCCGTGTTGTTTTCAGTGAGAAAAGCAAGCAAAAGGTCCCAACTCGAGCCCAGTCTAAACACAGTTTGTTAGTCTTCCTGGGGGTGTTTGCGTAAGAAGCGAACAACACTGCTTTATAGACATAGCAGACACACTTTCAATGGAATGTCTCAGGGAGTCTGTATGCTACTCTATGCTCCATGAAACTTGTTTCCTGAAGTACTGCTACACAACAAATGAGGCATCATACAGGATTTTACAGTGGGTCAAACAACGAGATGTCAGACTGGACCATGCTTCTTTGAAGCACAGGTCACTAGTGGGGTGTGGGGGCGTGCCCAGTTTTACATGGAATGTCTGTAATTCTATGCTCCATAAACCTGTTCTTTGGATTAGCGCTACTGTAGCAATAAGCTTGTGTGACATGAACACCAACTGGTTTGCGATGACAGAGGATTTTCATAGGCCCTCATGTGGGCGGGAAGAGGGGGTGGGGGTTCAGGGCTCTCTCCCTACATGAAACCCTGGCAGTTAAGTAGTCACCCCTATATACACATACAAAATGAATCCAAAAGATGTATCCTTGCAGTGGTTGAGAAAGGAACACTCCTGATGGCCTGGCTATTGTACAGAGAACATACAAGGGACTGAAACCTTGTGATGAGGGGGAACTCTCCTGAAGACCCAGTATACAATGCCTTACCCACAACCACCCCAACCATCATTCAGACTCACTGAAGCCCCTAATCTGATGATGAGCTGAAGACCCAGTAGTTTTGAAATGTACAACACAAGGAAATCATTCCAGCCATAATTGTCTCACCCACAACTACCCCAACCCTGAACCATCAAGGCATATGTGGCAGGCAGTCCCGGGTAGAAATCAGACATTATTCCATTGTGTATTTCAATCGCGTTACCGCGTTCGAAGCGCTGTAGCACAGGACTTCCGTTAAAGGGCGGGGCTCATATGCACTGCATAGATGCACGAATACCTGACATGTCTACGCAGCGTGTATGAGCCAGGCCCTTAACAGAAGTTCTGCACTATAGCACTTCAAAACGCATTAAAGCATTCGAAATATGCAACGGAATAATGTTTGATTTCTTCCCGGGACTGCCACATATGTAATTCCCCAAATTATGTTCCGCCAGCCTGATGTTGATGCTTCCCACTTGACACTTTACATGTGACAGTCCCGTTTAGATTGTAATTTGGTCACATTGCAGCACTCCAAGCACTGTACTTTGTAGGCTATTCATATTCATGCATTTATGAGGTGCATGTGACCCCAGAGTTCAGAGTTCAGTGTTTTGAAGTGATGGTGCACTCAAACATATAACAGAATAATTTTCGAGTTCTACACGACTGTCACATAGTGCTGTGCTTGTTATGTTTTTCACTGAATATCAAAGAGGAGAAAAGTTCAATTTTCTTGGGAATTGATTCATGACAATGGATCTGCTGGAGGTACATGCTGATGACAGTGCATAGTTTGTCATGTGACTGCAAGCTGGTGTTAGGTGGCACTTCCCTCCACTTGTGTTAGTAAACACTGGCAACACTGACAAGGAAGTGGTCTGTCACCTGGTTGCTGATGCTGACAAATAAGATCAGGTGCTTGTCAGCATCTACAGTACATTTGTGCACATCATGCGCTCTTGATATACAGTATACATAGCTGCAATGCAGTCTCATTCTCAGACGAAGATCTTGTGGTCTGGGTACGGGGACAGTCCAGAGACTCCCGAGAATAAGAAATAGCTGGAAATGCACAAGAGAGACCTGCTTCGGCCATTAATTTTAACAGGTTACACATTTCTAAGATTGAAATTCCGACTACTAGTGGATATTCCAACATCATTACTAATTTTTGCTAAGATTTGAGCGTAACTGCACCCCAAGATGCTCATAAGAGGTTAGTGCTACAAGTTTACCTTGGCTCGAACACTTTAGAGTCAAGTGCTATGCAGCTAAAAGCTTTATTAGTAGCTTTGCTAAGATTCATCACTGCAGCACACTTTATACACAAACAGATGATTTTGACGTAAGTTGGTTGGTGGTTGGGGATTTCCTGAATGACGTAAAACATTGACCGCTATAACAGCACAGTTGTTACATTGGGAGTAGTCATTCTTGCCCATATATGGTGTTCTTGTGTGGTATCTGTGTGTGTGTGTGTGTGTGTGTGTGTGTACACCTGACAGTGCAACTTGGTGTAAGCTATTTATCCAAACCTGTAATGACTGAAGTAGTGATGAGAACCCTAATCGGATTGCAGGGTGAAAGTGCATACGTAAAATGCCCGGAAATAGATTGTAATAGCTAAATTTCTGTGCATTAATTAGAATTTTGTGGGTCCAAGGTTGTGCAAATTCCTGAATTGTGTATGTGCGTGATTTTGGTATGTATGCATATACACTATAGATGTGTAGGTGCGGTTCACTGATTGTGTGTGCACGCATGCATGGTATATATGTGGCAGTCCGGTGTAGAAATTGAAGATTATTCTGTTGCGTATTTTGATCTCATCACTGCGTTCAAAGTGTTGTATCACTGAACTTCCGTTAAGGGTGGAGCTCATACGCTCTTCGTAGACTCGTTAGCTATTCATGCATCTACAAAGCACATATGAGCCCCGCCCTTAACAGAAGTTCAGTGATACGGCACCTCAAACACAGCGATGCGATCGAAATATGCGACAGAATAATCTTCGATTTCTACATGGGGACTGTCACATATATGTTTAAATGCGCATGTTTGGTGTGTGCAGTATGTGTGTAGTTTCCTTGACCCATGTGTGTTCCAGACATTAAACCCAACATTGTGGCCATGGGCTTTCCCTCTGAGAAGCTGGAGGGTGTGTTCAGAAACAGTATGGGGGAGGTGATCCGGTTCTTTGACAACAAACACTTGGACCACTACAAAGTTTACAACTTGTGAGTTGGTGTGTGTGTGTGTGTGTGTGTGTGTGTGTGTGTGTGTGTGTGTGTGTGTGTGTGTGTGTGTGTGTGTGTGTGTGTGTGTGTGTGTGTGTGTGTGTGTGTGTGTGTGTGTTGTGTGTGTGTGTGTGTGTGTGTGTGTGTGTGTGTGTGTGTGCGTGTGCGTGCGTGCATGTGTGCGTGTGTGGCACCCTTCATGAGTTTGCATTCTCCTTCCTCTGCAGATGTTCAGAGAGATCGTATGATCCTGGGAAGTTTCACCAGAGAAGTACGTTGGGGACATTCTTGTGTGTGATGGTGGCAGTGATTAGTGATTGTGTACAGTGTAGAAAGACGCATGTGGGGGGGCTAATATACATTGATCATGCCTCTTGTTCATGAACATGTACTGGGATGCATCGACTGCAAAGCCTTCAGCTGCTCAATAAGCCCTTGATTAAATGTACATGTATGTACACCGTAGATAGGGAAATTTTCATATTAAATAGTTTCGTTCGATCCGCGAAATTTTGTTAACGGTTGACGGTTACAATATGGACAAGCGCCAGGAGAGTTCCTAGGTATCGCTGGCTGCAGTCGTCGATCAGACATTTACCTTGGAGGTGTGGGCTTGCACACACGCTAATTCATTGATCTTCACTGCGTATGTTTTTACCAGTATTGTTTGTTCGTTTGTTAAATTTTCGCGGTTGGTCTCGACTGCGAAACTCTTTTAACAGTGAAATTTTCCCGATCTACGGTAGTAAGCAGTGGGTGCATGTCACTCACAACAACATGTACAGCGAGGGCCAAACCAGTTTACCTTTGCAGTGCTTCCTCGTTCTTTAATGTCTGTCTGTCTTTGTCCAAGATTCTGTGTGACGACAAGAGTAGGTAGGAATTGGTTTTACCCTCGTCATTTGTGATATAGCCTTCCTCTCTCTCTTCTCTCCCAGTGGCAACGTATCCATTTGATGACCACAATGCCCCACCTTTTGAGCTGATCAAACCCTTCTGTGATGACATGGATATTTACCTGAAATCGGATGATAGGAATGTGGCAGTTGTACACTGCAAAGCTGGAAAGGTATATGCGTCTGCATGTCCATCAGATACATTTGGACTCATTTAGAGCTAAGATGTATGTGTACCTGTACGTATTCTTTCTCTCCTTCATGCCCCTATGGCGGCGAGTGTGGCCACCCTCTCACTTTTTCTCCCCTCTCCTCTCCTCCCCTCTCCTCTCCTCCCCTCTCCTCCCCTCTCCTCCCCTCTCCTCCCCTCTCCTCCCCTCTCCTCCCCTCTCCTCCCCTCTCCTCCCCTCTCCTCCCCTCTCCTCCCCTCTCCTCCCCTCTCCTCCCCTCTCCTCCCCTCTCCTCCCCTCTCCTCCCCTCTCCTCCCCTCTCCTCCCCTCTCCTCCCCTCTCCTCCCCTCTCCTCCCCTCTCCTCTCCTCCCCTCTCCTCTCCTCCCCTCTCCTCCCCTCTCCTCCCCTCTCCTTCCTTTTCTCCTTCCTTCGCTCCTCATTCCCTCCTTCCCTTCCCTTCCTCCTCCCTCTCACTTTCTCTCTACCCCTCTTCCCCTCCTTCCTACAGGGAAGAACAGGTGTAATGATCTGTGCCTACTTGCTACATGATAAACTTTTTGATACTGCAAAAGATGCTCTACAGTTCTATGGAGAAGCAAGAACGCAAAACGCTAAAGTAAGACATACACCATTGCACCTATACAAATGTACATGTATGTGTGACATGTGTGTATATATAATTTTTGATAATAGTGATGTCCAGGGAAGATTAAGTTAGTTTTTAAGTTGATCCCTCCCCCTTCCCCTGCATGAAACATTACATAGTATTACATGTACATACACCACTCAATGTTTACATGCCCTCATGCCCTGTCACTCCTGTCAACCTTCTCTTCATCCTATCTATCTCCCTCCCCCTCTCTCCCTCCCTCCCTCCCTCCCTCTCTCCCTCCCTCCCTCCCTCCCTCCCTCTCTCCCTCCCTCCTTCCCTCCTTCCCTCTCTCCCTCCTTCCTTCCCTCCCTCCTTCCCTCCCCTCCCTCCCTCCATCCCTCCCCTCCCTCCTTCCCTCTCTCCCTCCTTCCCTCCCTCCCCTCCCTCCTTCCCTCCCTCCCTCCCCCCCTCCCTTTCTCCCTCCCGCCCTCCTCTACACACAGGGAGTCACCATCCCGAGTCAGAGAAGATATGTACAGTACTATGGGCACTTGATCAGAAATTCCCTCTTGTACACTCCCAAGACCATGTTGTTAAAGGCCATGAGATTTGAGGGTATCCCTCAGGTTGCTTCTGGCTCATGTGGTAAGTAGACAGTGTGTGCACACCTTTGTTGAACTAATTAAGAACATGAGATTTGAGGGTATCCCTCAGGTTGCTGGCTCATGTGGTAAGTAGACAGTGTGTCCACTAATTAGGAACATGTGTGGTGTCTACATACACTGTACTGGTGGGTTCCGTACCAGGTGCTGTGTGAGCCTAATGCCCATGAAAGCTGATTGTTTGATTCCAGTTGATTTCCGCCTGCAGTCGAGGACCGCACTCAGTAGGATTGAAGTACTTGTTCTCGCTTCCGCATTATTCCAATAAACGCTGCTCTGCAATTTCATTGGTCACTCCACACTTCTGGAGCTAGCCCAAGCATTTGGACTTGTGACACCAGACCCCTTCTCCTTGCATGAGCTGGGTAACATACACAAGCAAAGAAACCATCCCAAAGTGACACTATGATATTCATTCTTCAGTGCAGAGCAATTTGTAATCCTACACTAACAATTACAAGGCTACAACATTCCATGGCCCAAGGATTCATCAGGCTTGTGACACCAGACCCCTTCTCCTCGCATGAGCTGGGTGGGGTCTAGGCACAAGCCTACACTTTGTACTGCTAGTGAAGTGATCTTGGTATCCAAGTTGAGCCTGTTTAGTGCTCTTCAAGTGCGTGCTTTGAGGCTTTGTTCCAATCTGTAGTTGGAAAGCGCTACATTGTATCTTGAGAACGCGTAGAAGTTGGGGGTGCTGGTGGCCTATTGGTTGAAGCACTGGACTGCGGATCGAAAGGTCCCAGGGTTCCAGTCCCACTTGCAGCAGAGATTTATTTCTCTTCTGGGTGCACTCAACCCTACCTCAAAAATTGAGTGTTCCTTCACGTCCTTCGGAGGGGACGTTAAGCCGTCGGTCCCGGGGAACCCCTTAAAATTAGCCTAAGTGCTATTTAATAGGGATTTCCTCGAACTGGGTCATCCATAACAAAATAAAAGTGACGCTTGTATGTGAGCAATAAATTTATTATTAAAAACAAGTTAGAGGTAACTCGGCAAAAGGAAATTAACTGCTTGATTCCTAGTACCCGCTGCATTGTTTTTTTTTTTAAGGTCCATCTTTCATGTGTACATATATGTATGTATCTATAGTAACATTGACATTAGTTTAAGTGAGCTAATTAGATGCCTCGGCCAGTTGAATCTACAAGATTTTTAAACTCTTTCTCCTCCTTCTCTCCCTCCCTCCCTCTCTCCCTCCCACCTCCATCCCTCCCTCCTCCCTCCCAACCACCCTCCCTCACTTCCTTCCTCCTTTTCCCCCCTCCTCCTTTCTCCCTTCCTCCTTCCTCCCCCTCTCCTTCACTCAGTACCCTCCTTCATTGTAAGGTTGTACAAGACAAAGATTTATACCTCAAAAGTCTACGACCATCTCAGAAAAACAGATGCCATAGCAGAGCTCATGTTACCCACACCAGTCCCCATCTGTGGAGACATCCGAGTTGAGTTCTACCACAACTCACGATTTGGTGGAAAGGTACGACCACATTTCGTGGCAGCAGCTTCTTATCAAGTGCTCACTGTGCAGCATGATACGTGCAGTAGACACCATTATAATGTTTGTTATTCTACGTTCACACACAGTACGAAATGTACCATTACGTTTTGGGGAATCCCCTGTTCTTACCTATACACCCTGACTAGAATACTGTAGCTGTGGATACACATCACTGTATATACATGTACATGTACATGGCAATAACCAGGTATCCAGATGATAGATTGAGTCCTCCTTTCTCCCTCCCTCCCTCCTTCCCTTTCTCTCTCTCTCCCTCCCTCCCTCCCTTCCTCTCTCCCTCCCTCCCTCCCTTCCTCTCTCCCTCCCTCCCTCCCTTCCTCTCTCCCTCCCTCTCTCCCTTCCTTCCTCCCTCCCTCCCTCCCTCCCTCCTCTCACAGGAAAAAATGTTCCAGTTTTGGTTCAACACATTTTTCATTGATATGCACATTATGCAGCAGGAAGCGAAATACTCAGAAAATATGAGGTAAAAAGGGATGTGAGAGAGGGTGGGGGGTTAATGTGTGTGGTGGTGCATGGGTGTGATTTTTGCATCAATAATGGTTATGTAGCATGTACATCGAACCATATTTTATTCCTCTGTAGTTGCATGTGTATCAGTCCCAAGTAGAAACCGAACATTATTTTGTCCTGTATTTTGATCGTGTCACCGCTTTCGAAGAGCTATAATGTAGAACCTTCCGTTAAGGGTAGGGTTCATATGCACTGCATGGACATGTATGTGCGCAGTACATATGAACCCTGCCCTTCATGAAGTTAGCTGCAAGTGTGGTAACAAGATTGAAACACACAATGGAATAATGTTTGGCTACTAGCAGGATCGACTGACACACGTAACTAACGGCAGTCCTACTGTACCTTTGCAGGCAAGAGCGTGACCATAGGAGAGCGCATGATGACAGGTATGCAAGGCACACTGAGGATCAGAAAAGGTGTGTGTCGGTGTAGGAAATTGCTTTATTACACTTAGTAATTCTTCTGTACACACAAGATGCATGAACCAGTTAGTTGAGATGTTCAATTTCTTGATAGATAACATATACATCCAGATAGGATCAGCTGTCTACCAACAAACAATTGGCATCCCTATGGGTACTGATTGTGCTCCATTAGTTGCGGATCTATTTCTTTTCTCCTATGAATTTCAGTTTATGAAATCCCTAATCCGGACTGACCTCTCTGTAGCAGCTAAATTTAGTAATACTTGCAGATATATTGATGACTTGCTTACACTTAACAACCCTGATTTTCAAGCATGCATAGGCCAAATTTACCCCCCAGAATTAGAGCTTAAGAAAACTACAGAGAGCCATGACAGCTGTTCCTACCTGGATCTTAACATTAATGTCCTGAATGGTAAGTTTTGCACAGACTTGTATGATAAGAGGGATGCCTTCAACTTTTCAATAGTCAATTTTCCACACATGGATAGCAACATACCCTCAAAACCAGCATACGGAGTAGTAATTTCACAGTTAGTTCGATATTTGAGGATATGTTGTAATTATCAAGATTTTGTTTACAGATCTAAACTACTCACAACCAGATTACTTAGACAGGGATATGTATACCAAAAACTCTGTAGCACCTACAAGACCTTTGTGCATCGCTACCCCAGGACTTTACAGAAGTACGGGAGGTGCCTGAAAAACATTATTACTGAATGCATTGCCATAGCTACTGTTTAACGCAGTCTGAACATGCAGTTTACTTGGCTTGGCACATTTATGCACACACAGCCTTTAAACACGCACTGTTTGCCTTACATTGTTTGCCTTGTGCCTTATTAACAATACTTCCGGTACCTCCAGTGCCTCTGTAATACGCGCGCGCGCGCACGCACGCGTCGATAACACGTGACCATCAATCGCTACGTAAGATCTTCGAACGAAAGACAGCTGCACGAAGAACAGCTGCACGAAGAGACGGTGCTGTCGAGGAGTCTCTACCGACTTTTGAATAAGGCCAGCCACCTGACTGCATTCTGTGCATGAGATAGCAGTCCCCATCTCCCGGTCACCCCAGCGCAGCTGATGAGGCCTGGTATTGGCCGAAACGCGTCCTGCGCAGCGGGTGACTTTGCATAACATCTAGGCCTGTTTTATAAGGGAGATGTGGTTCGTTGATTGTTCATGTGTATCAGTCCCAAGTAGAAACCGAACATTATTTTGTCCTGTATTTTGATCATGTCACCACTTTCGAAGAGCTATAATGTAGAACCTTCCGTTAAGGGTAGGGTTCATATGCACTGCATGGACATGTATGTGCGCAGTACATATGAACCCTGCCCTTCATGAAGTTACGCTGCAAGTGCGGTAACAAGATTGAAACACACAATGGAATAATGTTTGGCTACTAGCAGGATCAACTGACACACGTAACTAACGGCAGTCCTACTGTACCTTTGCAGGCAAGAGCGTGACCATAGGAGAGCACATAATGACAGGTATGGCGGTGCAGCAAGGCACACTGAGGATCAGAAAAGGTGCGTGTCGGTGTAGACACTCCCTTTGTTACACTTAGCATATTCTTCTGTACACACAAGATGCATGCGTGCTCCCTTTGTTACACTTAGCATATTCTTCTGTACACACAAGATGCATGCATGCTCCCTTTGTTACACTTAGCATATTCTTCTGTACACACAAGATGCATGCGTGCTCCCTTTGTTACACTTAGCATATTCTTCTGTACACACAAGATGCATGCATGCTCCCTTTGTTACACTTAGCATATTCTTCTGTACACACAAGATGCATGCATGCTCCCTTTGTTACACTTAGCATATTCTTCTGTACACACAAGATGCATGCATGCTCCCTTTGTTACACTTAGCATATTCTTCTGTACACACAAGATGCATGCATGCTCCCTTTGTTACACTTAGCATATTCTTCTGTACACACAAGATGCATGCATGCTTTGTATAACATCTAGGCCTATTTTTAAGGGAGACGTGGTTTGTTGATTGTTCATGCATTACCATACAATACATTGTCAATTGCATGAATCAGAGTGGAATGTAGTGAGCCATCTCGCTTGTATGCTGTACATAGTTTCGCTCACTTTGCCTCCTGAAAAACATGTATGTTACATTAACTCAACATGATCTCCCCCTTCGACCCATGCCACATGTACTGTATTGTAATTGTGGTACACTTATATTACACATCCTGTGCAGGCAAGACCACGAGTCGAAGAAAAGTCAGAATGACAGGTCAGGTGCACATGCTGCTAGCAGAGGCCAGGCCACGTGTACGGCCTTCACTGATGTTGAGCGTGACAAGAAGACACCCAAGGCAGCCGGTGCCATCACCAGCAACGGAGGAATGCCAAGCGATTACCAGGTAATGTTCTGTTATTGCACTGTTCAGAGTGCTGTATTTGAAGGTAACAACTTATATGCACTGCTGGGTGTTGGCGTATCTGCACAGACCCTACAAGGCTAGTACAAGTCACACCCTTAACAGAAGTTCATTGATACCACACAGCAGAAAGATTGTAGCCCTGCGCTTTTTCTTCCCTTACTGCCAGGCCTTATCAGTTACACTGGGACAGCCTAAAGACATTGAGATTTAACAATGGTATTTCGTTGTTTTATCTCCCAGGTGGGTCCAGACTGCAAGGTGATCATCTTCCCCAGGGATGAGCTGGACAAGGCTAACAAGGATAAGAAACACTACCCCTCAGGATTCCAGGTTTGATGAACACTGATAGCTATGTACATTCACTAGGCTAACGTTTGGATAGTCACTGTAGAGAG
Source organism: Agelas oroides (assembly GCA_949130485.1). NCBI lineage: Eukaryota > Metazoa > Porifera > Demospongiae > Agelasida > Agelasidae > Agelas > Agelas oroides. Next base: position 1,893,202 of record OX422193.1, on the reverse strand, counting down.
ATGGCTTTGTATAGCGAGTCTGGCTGGCTGTTACAAGAAGGCCAACTCCCTATAGCGATCAAGAACTTCAGAGGAAAAAAGTCAAGCAACCAAACATTTGAAGTGATAATAGCAACACATGGGATAAGCAGCTGTCTATAGGAACATGGTATTAAGTACATGTAGTATGTGGAGTTCCATATCCTCTCCCTACCTCCGAGTCATGGGCATTGTTGTAGCTATAGCTGTCAGAAATGTTGGTTGATCTCTGAGGTTATTTTAGTTTCAGCCTATAGTATCCCTTTATCTACGGCTCCATGAGAGGCTGTATACAGCATCCAGTTTTGTCTTTTGATAGGGAGGTATGGTTCATACATACATACTCCCTCTGATCCTCCCTCCTCACACAGGTTCATGTTGTTCTCTCGGAAGTTGAAAGTGAGCCCCATGTGAACTGTGATGATGAGGTAGACTCAAGTGATGATGCAGTTGATTATGAAGATGAGGATTTGTCGGACACTGATCCTGAGGATGAGTGGAATTCATCAGATCTTCCTCTCTCCAAAGTGTAGCAGGTATGTGTATGGGAGGGGAGTAGGAGGGAGTGAGGAGGGAGAGAGGAGAGGAGGGAGAGAGGAGAGGAGGGAGAGAGAGAGAGAAGGTGGAGGGGAAGGGAGAGAAAGGGAGGGAAAGGAAATGGACAAGAGAGAAGGGGAGAAGAGAGGAGGAAAAAGCTATTGCATGAACTCTCCTCAGTTGAATAGAAAAGTGAGGGGAGCTAAGAGAATGAATATGCCTGGGGAGGCAATTTACTACATAAATGCTAATCTACACTGTACCTTGTCTTTTTTCTCCAGGACATGCTGCATTGTCTAGTTGTGCAAATTTGTTGACAGATTATTATTTATAGCAGTATGTAAGTGATAGCGCTGGTCTGTGCTTCCTTGCTATGGGTTGCTGTCTTGTACTGCAACATCTTTTATACGGTTTCTTAATTATAATTAATTATTGCTGTGTTCTGAATGTTGCTTGTTTATTGTTTGTTGTGTACACAACGATAAAAAGTAACAGTAAAACCATTGCCATTGTAGTGCTATATAAGCTGGCTACACTTTTGTTTTGTGATGTGTAACCTGAGTAACGTGTGAAGAATGTCTTTATAGTGTATTATAAATCATAAACCTATGGAAAAAAACAAGCAAAGATGTTGTGCAGTTGCCCATTATGCAGAATGTCATTTGTTTTGGCCAATACCTCATCAGCTACACTGTGGTGACCTGGTGATAGCAAGAGTTCGTAACAGTAAGAGTGTGCAACTCCCATAATTATGGTTTCTACACCCGCCATCTGGATAGGATGACGTAGGCAATCTGCAGTGAATATGCTTAGCAGGTACTTAACATGAAGCCATTCTAGGTGCTAGTGTACATTAGCTATGTTTCACAGTTAAGCATATTCACTGCAGATTGCCTACGTCATCCTATCCAGATGGCGGGTGTAGAAACCATATGGGAGTTGCACACTCTTACTGTTATAAACTCTTGGTGATAGTGTTGCACGTGTTTGATTCACACAATACCAATTAATGTGATACTTTGTGTTTCGAAGGTAGTTCACGTAACTATACTAGCCTCATTCCCATGCAGGTGCATTGCTCTTCTGCTTCAGTATATAATGTACATGAGTAAAACAGGGAAGCCTGGATGGGAATGAGGCTATAGCAGAATATATAGCAACCAGGTATAGTGGAACACCCTGCACGAGTCCTCAGGAGACTAATATTGCTGCATTTCAGCATAGATAATTATGCATCCCCCATCTTTGTACATTTGGGCTGTAGAATGCTGTGGTTTGCTAATTTAGATCAATATTTTTGATTGAAACCTTGTGATGTAACTAAATGTATACCATCATTTGGGGATGCATGTAAAGCTAGGCCATGATCCCACCAGACAAACAAAACCTCATCTTTGAGAAGTTGGAAGGTGGCTGCTATCCTGGGAACAAGGCTTAAATGGCTGCAGACTCTGACCACAACATTCAAAAGAGCCGTTCACCTTGTACTGAGACCATGTGGTGCATGGCATGCAAAATCTATTCTTACACCCTCACTGGATGATATACATCAGTATGAACAAAGCAAACCTCTTCTGTAGTGCTTGACCCAGCCTTAGTCAATCTGCTCTGATATTGTGCAATTGTTTCTAAGTCATTCTCTTAGACTACTATGTGTTGAATTTGCTATATAGCCAGGCATATGATATAGAAATGCTTGTGACCATGCCGTAAATGTACTCGGACATGATTGTACTAAGTATACAATGATGAGTTGCTTCCTCACATTAACCCTCCAGTAACCATTTAGGTACATACTGTTAAGAATCTCAATATAAGCCCAATCAAACACCTGGCATTACTCAAACAATCAAGGACCTGAGCAGCATCGTGTGTTATCAGTGTCAAAAATACAATGTCATGCATGTGCAATTTGTCCTGAGTTCATACAATATTTTAGTACCGGTAGTATAGTGATAGTGCATAAGATATACTGTGGCAATTGTTCATAGCTTTTTGTCAAAGCTTATACGGGTGGTTGCATCTTGGGGTGTAACAAAGCAACAATAAGCCTTTCTGGTCGTGACCTTTATTGTGATAGAAATATCTGTGGGAACATTTCCCCCTCAGGGCTATGGCAGAAATGTACCATTGTCTATCTAATTACAGCATTTAAATTTAAATCTACAACTCAACTGCAGACCAAGTGCATTCCTTTTACTGTATAGTTCTCCCATCTCATGGTTACTCATGCAAGAAGCATGCATAATATCTTCAGTTCTATCCTCTCACAGTCACTCAAGAGATTAATTGAGATTTCTTTAAGTGCATTTTTAATAAGACCAACGCTGTCAGGCTTATCACACAGACTTGGCTTTCACCAGTCTTTGCATTGCTGTTAATGAGATTCATGACACACAGATGTACCCAGATCTTAGCCTCATTCCCAGGCTCTCTCCCATTTTTGAGGAGAGAGCTTGGGAACGAGGCTACCCAGACCTAAGGCCAAAGGCTGCTAAATGATATCCATGACACACCTGACACGGGTTACAGTCACAGTGGCGTAGGAACCGTAGCGGCCGTAGCGGCTTTGGCCGCTACACTTTTTAGGCCGTAAATTAATATTCATAACCTGCTAAGTAGCTCCAGCTAGCCTCGTTCTCTGGGAGCGAGGCTAAGATCAAGCAGCCTCTTCGTTGCATCAGTCTCATATGCAGTTATATGCGTACATTCCCGATTAAAGTACGCTATAAGGTGATCGAAATCTTGGCAGTGAGATGGCTCGGCACGAAGCTAAAGTAGATTTTTCAAAGAGACTAAAGACGAAAAGCTAGTCGAGCGGTCTCCTGGGAACGACGACGAAGTCAGTATAATCTGTTGAAAAAATTCGCCGCCGCGCTGCGCGCGGCGAAATTATTTCCCATTTTTTTAGCAGCGCTTCGCGCGGCACAGCATGGCCTCTACACTCCAAATTTGCTTCCTACGCCTATGAGTCAGTGAAAGGTTAGACAGAGGCTTAAGCAGTCGTTTCGCCAACGGAACGCTCACGTGATTTTAATTTTTAAAGTTACGTCATTACAGCCACCTCGTGGTCGTGAATAGTAGCGAAGAACTCTCGCTGAGAAAGAGCGCTTTTTCTCATCGCTCACACTACCTTGGGAAACGGCAACAGTGCGTGATGTTTGACTATGAAGTAGGGATTCTTGTTGCAGTGAGAATTTTTAATCCAGACTGTCATGCCGCGTGATTCAACGCCGAGTTTGTCGTCGTTCCATAATTGGACCGGGTGATTTAGGGAAGCTGGTGGGATCTATTTTTTCTTGCGTTTACTGGAACAAGCTAGAACTGAGGTATGTTGTTACCAACTAACTGCTGAAGGTGTTAGACTGAAGATTGTGTGTTTACTGTACTGTAAAAAAGGTTTCCGGACGGCCTATATTCAGCACATGTACAAATACAATGCTTTGCAGGCTATTAGTAATATGAAGGAATAAACTAGAATCACACCACGTAATCACTGTCGCTACTAGGTGAATGTAGGGCATTGTATGGGGTGCCGTTTGTGTCAAAACTCCGGTTTTTATCAAACCCGCGACCTTACTGATCAAAACATCAATCCGTCTTTAGTAAACATCGATCGATCTCAACTAGAAAAGGCAATCCATCAATCTTTACCAAACATCAATCGATGTTCAGCAGAATATGTTTAGCAAATATGTTTAGCCAAGATCGATCAATGTTTGCTGAACATCGATTGAAGTTTACTAAACATCAGTTGCTGTTTTTTGTAAAGGTCATGTAAGGTACCGGATGAAAGTCGCATACGTCATCATTAATGCATTGCCGTGCAACGCCCTCTGCATACTTCAACTTTTGTCAGTCAGTATGAGAAAAGGCTGCAATTTGGAAGGGGCGCCGTCCCTAAGGTGATCTTTAACAACAAAGAACTTCAACCCATAGCTGTACGTGCTTCCAAATTGCAGTCTTTTCTCATGCTGTCTTACAAAAGTCCAAGTATGCAGAGAGTGTGGCATGGCATGCATCCATGATGACGTATGCGGCTTTCACCTGGTACCTTATGCGACCCTTTACGAAACAGCAGTCGATGTTTAGTAAAGATTGATGGATTGCCTTTTCTAGTAGAGATCAATCAAGGTTTAGTAAAGGTCGTGGGTTTGATAAACACTGGAGTTTTGACACAAATGGCACCCCATAAAATTATGGGGGCAAACCTGAGTGAGTGCATACACTTACCTACTCACAGGCTCAACCAATTGTTAAAATTCAAAGAGTAGTCGCCTATATAGCTACATGCGCACAAGAAATGCAAAGCTTTATCCTCAAGGGAGGAGCCAGACATCAGTTTATCAATTGTGAATAGCGAGGCACACCATCCCTGTCTGGGCCTTCTGAAGAACCACTGCACAATGCATTCATGCCATAACAAATACTTGCATTGTTTTCACTGCAGAGGGACCGCACACAACTATCAGGGATCATGTGAAGAGCTTTCTAATTCTTCTAAGACCAAGATTGGGGATGCCCTTCCAAGCAAACCATTCAACTCATATATCTGTCTCCACTTCGGTGTAGGTGATCCAGAAAGGGAAATTTTTATATCTTACCTCCTAATTTCAGACAAGAGATATGTGTTCGTGTACAAAAATAGCTCTTTTACCCCTGTCACTTCACAGTTATGTTCAGTCTGTTTCATAATGCTCTCTTATCATGCAATGTTTTCATGTTGCTCATATAATTTTCTTTGTGTACAGTTATTAATTGCCAGCAGCTGCATGCATGTTTGATCGCGCGCGCATGGTAATCAGCACACCGGAACAAATCCCAGTGTCTTTTAGCATTAACTACTACCCTTTTTCCTCTGGTTGTGTAGGGCATGAAAGAATAGCACCTTGTAAAAATAGTTTCCGGACGACTTTTGCGTACGGCCTCGAGTTGATATAGGTATGTTCTTGGCCTTGTCAACAGCGTATCCAGGCAGATTTCAGATTCCTGTTTCGATTGCTTGAAAGAAAAATGGTCGGTGTTCACGCGTATACAGCAGATCGTTGTTCTGTTGCTACCTTGCATGGTAAAAGCAGTGCCAAGTTGCTGTCGAAAATCTGAGCGCGGCGCAATTCTTCAATCCGCACCCACGGGTTAAAAATAAATTTGTATGGGCTCTAGTTACTTCCGGTTCCGTTGGCGAAATGACTGTAAGGCTAAATTCAAGTTTAGCTTGCTAGCTACTTCTGAACTTCTGGCTCCAAATTTCGGCTTGTTTACCTACACTCAACCTCTTGTATAAGTGAGCAACTATGCAACAACAGTTAGCTACTACGAACTATGCTGAAGGGAGACCAAATGCATTCTTAACTTCTTGTATAAGTTCTCCCATTTCACAGTCATTCAAGAGATCAATGAGATTTCTCCAGGTGGCATTGGTGCCTTTCAACCATAGCTTGAACACCTCCTGACAGCAGACGACTGGACCATCTTGTCTATGCTCATTTTCAATGAGATCCACCCTGTTGCCATCATCATCAAAGTCCATGAGAATCCCTAGTCTCTTCCATTGTGGAGCAATGGAGTCGATAATCTGTACTCTTCCTTTAGTGGTCTTAAGGATTGTCAACTGAGCTAACCTGGGCTTCTCATCTGCAAATGGATGTAAAGTATAAAATCAATAATGAAATGCACTCGTGAATCACTTATCATCTGCATAGCCTACCAAGGATGGCTATATCAGAACTTGTCGTAGTGCTTTTGGATAGTGTCATTAGCGTCTGTTCATCTGCAGAAAGGGACAATGTATGGGGTACTTGCAGCAATTGACTTTGGAATCAACACCATGCAGTTTATGTTCGAACTTCTTCCAAACTTACCTGAGGTTTCACTCCAGGATCTGTGTACACCAGATACTACACTTCCTGATCTGGATGACTGTTGCCGTAAAAATTGCTGCTGCAAAATTTTTTCTGTGAAATAAAAAGGCAAACATGACATCAAATCATGCCAAAAACATTCTGCTTAGGAATTATATCTACAGATAAAATATCTTTAAGGGTGTGTTAAAGGCTTGGTCATGATATATAAAGGCACTTACATGGGTGAAGGAATATGCGAAAGAACGCCTTCTCCTCTCTAGTTCCTAGCAGCTTTACTTTGTACTCAAGTCGAGCTGGACTCTTTCTTTGTGTAGCCATTCTAATAGCAGTACACATTCAGGCACCCAACTATGTTCCGAAGAGAAATTGTTGACTCGGTCCTTCTCAATCTAAGAAGAAGGTATGTACAAGTGTCAAAACCATACTAGCAATTACCTCTATTGATAGGTTAGTCCAACAATTACTTACCACTGGTATATATTGTGGTAAGGATTGTGAGGGCTGGTGGTTGTCTTGTGGCCGTACCGCTCTGTACATGGTAGAGGTACCCTGGTTTTGATTCCTGGCGGCTGCTAGCTTTTCACATTCCTTAATCAACCATCAATAATGTCACATACAGTAACATCCGCAGTCTACGTAGCCTCGTTCCCAGGCTCTCCCCGCAGCCTGGGAACGAGGCTATCCGCAGTCAACAAACCCCCACTAGCTAGACACATCAGGAAGTAAAACAAATGTTCAAAAGAACATTGTTTACATAAATTACAATTCAGCAAGTACAGTTTACATGACACAGTTCAGCAAGTATATATAACAACAACATGAAATATTTAATTTCAGGTGTTCAACAAAGCAGGTTGGTGGAAGCCTCATACGTATTTACAACTGATGCAAGATCTAGGTACTTAAAACACAACTCAGCATGGGTTGGGTTCTCTTTAGACGGAGAGAATTTTCTGGTTGATCCTTAATGGATTTTTGAGGCACATGCTGAGTGGCTGCTGGGCCGGGTGCAAGTGAAGCATTTAGCACCACCTGTGCAGTACAAATAGAGGAATGTGAGGGCTGGTCGTTGTCTTGTGGCTGTACAGCTCTGTGCACGGTAGAAGTACTCTGGTTTTGATTTCTGGAGGCTGTCAGCTTTTCACTTTCCTTATCAGCTTATGCCTTTATCAACCATCAATTATGTCATCGCGCGCGAAGTAATACAAATGCAGATACTTATCACTCGCTGACTCAGCCACGTTCTCGTGCTCTCAGGGGCCGTTGTACGAGAGTTTTCGGCGAGAGTCGGGCTACGCAAGACAAGTGCCATGTCGACCATAGAGGAAACTCCGTTGCAGCCTCGTAACAGCAAAGTAACAGAGGACAGCAGTCATACCAGCTGCACACAACGACTAGAGCCGCTGCAGGTGGAGGATGCTACCGCTGAAAGTACACAAGGAATTTCATCCAGTGCTAAAGTGACCGTCGCACCAGTGACTACGAACGGTTGGAAGAAATACTTCATCACAGTGACGATCTTGATCACCTACGCGTTTCTGAATGCTGGAATCTCTGTTATAGCACCTTTCTATCCCATTGTGGTCAGTTTCATCTGTTTTCTTGCATGCATGGTGGGAAGGGAGGCATTTTACTGGTAGTGGGGGGCACTTTTGACGCGACAGCATATACTCTTTTGGCATGACAGCGTGCGATTTTGGCATGACAGCGTGCAGTGAGTGGAACCATGAAACACTTCGGTTTGATATAATATTTTATATACGCTTTTTTTTTTTTACCTCGCCTATCACTATTTGTAGTTATACAAACACTTTGACCGCTTACAGTGTTATAAGTGCGATGAATAATGCCACAATCACTGCCTGCGACGTGTCTGGTTCTTTCAATACACTATCTGCTGATGTGGTCAGAATAGCCAGTTCAAAGGATACTGACATCACTGTCTGCAGTCGTGATAGTATTACTGGCTAAGGATCTTACTCTATCTTTCTAAGTACCCTGCATGCAGCATTTCTCAGCTCCTCGAAGTTCCCTTCCTAGTTCCCCTGTTTCTGGTACCAGCATTTCCCCCAGTGCCTGCTGTGTTTGTTGATGGGCTTCAGTTGTGGGTATAGCAGTATAGCAGCCATGGCACTGGAATGAGTGGGAGCCTAATTGGGGAAAAGTATTCTAGAAAAGTCAATTGAACTCCCATGCACTCCTGCCCATCATATGTTACTTGATTATTTGCTTCAATCTTTTTCCTATCAATACAGGCACAGCACCGCAATGTTCCAACCTACATTTCTGGGTTTGTTGTTGCCATGGCTCCGCTATGTCTGGCAGTAATGTCACCACTCATTGGATACTTTGTAAGTACCTGACACCCTTAATTTTACTGTCCACATTTATCACAAATTTCCCATCCTTTACACTGTAGCTTCCTTACTTGGGAGTGAAGTTCACACAGCTCGCTGGACTCATGTGGGCTGGTGGATCTCTCATTCTCTTTGGGTACTTACAGCGGTTTGCAGAATCTTTGCATCACGCAAAAGTGTTTAACGCTAAGTGTTGTGATAGCAATCTTCAGTGACTTCATAACTTCAAAGCAGTACCAGTAACTACTGAATAAAGCCATGTTGCGCTGGCCCACAAATTGCATTAGAGTTCACAACGCACTACGCTTTGTGCTTCCTAGTGATGCAAAGATTCAGAAAAACATTGTAGTAGCTAGCTGGTTTACAGCTGCAACTAATGTATAGTTGTATACACGTAAAGAGGCGATGAGACACTCTTGTTAACAGGTGCTTTACTAGCAGGGCCCATGTGGCCTGAATACGAGGTTAGTGCTTGACATGTAGGATCAGCATGCACTGTGGTGTTATTCACGGTATTGGATCAGCGATTAAAAATACTCTGAGGCTGAAGCTCTCTCTGCTGTAACACGTGGCTTGGCACAGTTCTAACAATGCAGGTGGATTGTTAGCATTTGTATGAATAATTAATGAGGGAGAAGCTTTGATGTTTATAGGCTTCCGCATGGTGTTCAAGTAGGTTAAAGCCCTGGTACAATAATCACCTCAATTACTTGCTATGTGGGTATAGTCAAAGTCAAATAGAGCCCTCCCATTCTGGCTTTAGACATCCTCAAGAAGTGTTAATTGGTCTGGACTAACAAAGATGTTTATGATCCAGCTTTTTTTTGCAAAACTTAACGAGTCTAAATAGAAAATTTTGTACACTGTAGAACGATCTTTTGCTGCACAATATAAAAGTACTTGGCTAGGTTATGATAGGAATACCACTAGTATGAAATATGAATATCATTATGTTCATTGCAACCATTACTATCCTAATACTTAGTTATTGTCCTCTGAAGTATAATGTGAGCAGGCTACTTCTATCGTTATCCTTAGATGTCTACATTTTTCTGTATTGTGGACCAACTCAAACTGTCAGTGAAGCCACATAGACCATTCCTGCTTTTCCTCCTAGAAGAACAATCCCATATCGCTACAGTTGTGCAATACAATTGTATTCCTATAACCTGTCATGAATCTTGACAATGGCAATATGCAGCACGCAAGCAATTCACACACCAGCTGTTTATACGTGTGTACACAAATTATGCACCACACAAATCATGCACACAGCTACTGATTTGTATATAATGCATCAATATTTCAGATAAAGACCATAAAGACCTAATGATTCGACTACAAGTACATATGAGATTTGTCTATGATAAAATAGCTAGGCTCGTTCCCAGATGTTTGCTCATTTTATATCACCACATGCAAGTACTGATCAAATAGCTAGTTGAGGGCTTAAGAGCGCTCTAACATAACGATAACATTGTCAACGCACTGTCGGTATAATTATCCACACACACACACACACACACACACACACACACACACTAGGTTTGTTTCCAAAATGCCCACACCAACATTGTTCGTAGTGTTCAGTTTCCTGCTGAGGATAGTGGAGGGAGTGGGGACTGCCATGTACAGCTCAGTTTCTTACACAGTGCTAATTCAGCTGTACCCGGACAAGAAGGGCACAATTGTTGTAAGTGTTTTATTCATTTCTCCACCCCAAGTGTTTTACAAGGTGCTATTAGATATGTGTACTAGTCATGTAATTCATGTAAGGTAGCAAGCACTTGTTTGCGGCAACTTGGCTACGTGACTATTGCAAACACTAATAACTTTTATAATGGCATTGATGTGTGCCTCATACCATAATGCAGCAAATTTGTGCAAGGGTTTTATTTATGCAATTCAGTTTTTGTGTGACATAATATATTTGTGCTTTGCACACTGGTGTGAAGTCCAGTGGTGTAACTTGCTAATCTGCTGCAATAGTTGATATTCATGACCAGTCATCCAGCCCCTTAGCCACAGAATTGCTCATTAGGCCTTAGGCTATTGTTCTCAAAACTTCCCTATTGTTGTCAAAAAACATTACCCATTCTCAAAAAATTTGCTTTCCATCACCCTTATTATTCTCTAGATTTTTCTCCAGTTTGGGCCATTCCCCCCCCAAATACATGTATGAAATAGATCATATATATACAATCAACTGACATGTTTACTCAAGCATAAAATCCAGTGTTTGGTTCACGGTAACATTATGGATGTTTCCACATAATCCTGCAATGAACTTTCCAATGCCACCAAAGGTTTATTTACATGCACTGAGTGGACCAAAACCCGAGTTTGAAGCCAACTTGAGGACAGCATAAATTGCACACACCATGCATGATTGCACATGGCACCAGTAACTGTGGTTTGTTTTATACCCACAACATTGGTGTTTACATGTTACACGAGAAAATTGTGGGGTATGGTGACACAACCACCTAAGTGAATATTGTGCTTAATTGTGTTTCTCTGTGCAGGGTTTATTGCAGCTCTTAACTTCCCTGGGATTCGCAGCCGGGCCGGCAATAGGGGGAGGGCTTCTGGAGGTACATAGTTAAGAGAGTACATTGAGGGCTGCATGTGCCAGTGAGAGCGCAGTATATCTCATGTAGCTAGCTTTGTTCTCAGCCTGTTCCCATAGGGCTACCATACAGTACTAAATTTTTGCGTGTCTTTAATTCTCGAATTTCAACTGTTTGCAAGATCATTTCAAAATTTAGACACATGAATCACAGTTTTCACGCATTGACTGCAAGACGTCGATGCACAATATCCAAGCTGCTGAATCCACAAGAACCTGGGTCTTCTGAACTCTGGTCAGATGTTTATCTACTGATCCACTGGAGCTCTAGCATTGGAGAAGAGGATAGATGATATATGTATCCATAAAATAATGGAATTTGGTGAGTATTGAATTACTTGCGCCTCAGCAAACTACTCCAATGCCTGAACTTCAGTGGCTCTGTTGGTAAGAGCATCTGACCTGCATTCAGCAAACAGCTCTGCAAGATAAAAATTTTTTCACAACTTTGCACACCTTGAAGTTGATCAATTGTCAAGGTATCACAGTAGCTAAAGTATCTCTTCATTGAAGTTTTGAATTGATATTCTCATCTGCTCATGTGTAGGCTGGTGGGTTTACACTCCCCTTCCTTGTGGTTGGTGGATGTATTGTCGTCTCATTTCCGTTCCTGGTGGTGCTAGTGAAACCGAGAGGTATGTGGGAGCGTCTTTTCCTCATGTAGGCTTCATAAAAACATGTTTGATGTTATGAGGCGGAAAACAGAGGAAAGCGGAAGCTGGTAGTTGCTGGGAATTGAACCCAGGGTCCTTTCTTGAGCCGCCAGTGCTCTACCACTGAGCTACAATCAGTGGACAACTATTAGTCCTTACGATCCTCTCACTGTAAAAATGTTTAGGTTACTTCAACCACATTTTGGTCACCTTAGTTGCATTCGTTTTGTGTGAGTGACACGTAAAGTTCAAGGAATGCTTGCAATTTGAACCAGAGTGTAAGTTGAGAAGCTTCCCTCTTTTGTTAAATCAGTATCTCCTTTCAGAAAACCTATAAATCACCATTTGTGGTGAGGTTTGTTGTTTTTATGATCTTACACATCTGACCATGGAGAGTTCCTTGGTTGCATGGTTGTGGTAGAAATGCCAGGAATGTAGCCAAATAGATCTTCTGAAAAAAGAGACTAGCTAATGTAACTAATGAAAAAGCTCCTCAATGAACCTTCAATAAAGCCTATTTGGTAGCATTCCTTGATTAGATGACTCTTCTTGCATCCACCATAGAGTGTGCTAGTGTGAAGTTGCCATGGCAACCAGTGTTGAAGCTATTGAGCAGCCCTACATTTGTTTTACTAGGTAAGCCACTACATTAACATCTGTCCTGAGCAATGATTGGTGGGAAGTCATAGTTTGTGCACACGCAGTGCAGTATAAATGATAATACATGTGGCAGTCCTGGGTAGAAATCGAACATTATTCCGTTGTGTAATTGGACCGCGTTACCGCGCTCGAAGCGCTGTAGTGCAAAACTTCCATTAAGGGTGGGGCTCATACATGCTATGTACACTTATCAGGTATTCATGCGTCTTCGCTGCACGTATGAGCCCCGCCCTTAACAGAAGTTTTGCGCTACAGCGCTTCAAGCACAGTAACGCAGTCCAATTACGCAACAGAATAATGTTCGATTTCTACCCGAGACTACCACACATCAAATTCATTAATGTAGTAGCTGAACTTCTCCATACTCACATTGACACTGTCTCAAAGAGAAAGCTGGTGTTTTTGTTTGCATAGGTGTATTTTTATTTGCAAGTGTTGTCAATGTCTCTTGCAAATGTGTCTCTTTCCACAGTTGTATCTGTCTTACTTGCGACTGCTGCCAATGCTGCTGTCCTTACATATTTTGGGCAGTTTCTTCACACAGAGCAAGTGAGTTTATGAATCTTTATTGCATGCATTTGTGTACTTCCTTGTGGTTGGTATAACATCAACCTCCACAAGAATTTAATTTGCATGATTTTCCCAATTTTGATATTTTTCATTCTATAGCAGCTAGTATTTATTAATATATAATTATCACCATAGTACAAAGCTATACCGGAAAATATCACGAGTTTGTTGCCGTCTGTATTGTTACGAGTGCACAGCACGAGTAACAATGCCAATGGCAACAAACGAGTGATGTTTTTTTCCGGTATAGCTTGGTACTATGGTGATAATGATTTTATCATACGAACCTTCGATTTCATTGCACGTTCAGACGCAGCGCACGTGACTTGTAGTCCTGATACGGATTCTCGCGTGACTTGTACTACCTGATACGGATTCTCGCGTGACTTGTAGTACTGATACGGATTGTCGCGTGACTTGTAGTAAAAAATACGGCTTTTTATAAACTGCGTGCAGCTGCAAGGCTTCCCCATTGACTCCTATACATTAGCGTGAGTTAGACGTATGATAATAGTTAGTTAAATTAAGGGATTGATGAAGATTGATTGCTTGATTAAGATTGAGTGATTGAGTGATTGAATGGTGCGTGATTAAGTGTACTTTATTCCAAATTGCAGTTCAAACTCAGTGAGGGTATTATAGGAGTTATCTACCTTGCTGCATCAGTAGCATATGGAGTGGGCACCATATTTGCTGGACAACTAACTGACAAACTGGTGAGGTTTTCTCAGGTTGTAATGGAAAGAAGAGTGTACACACGTATAATGTTAGCTTGAAAACAGAATTGGTGGGTAAATTGAGTGCATTTAGGTTAGTGTACACTGCTTGCCTAGGCTATATATTGCTTGGTATATCTATGACAATGAGAACAATATTTTTGCAAACTCTAGAATGCACGAAATGAACAACATTTCCCTAAAAAAAGGCAGGCCTAGAGGTGTTAACACCCACAAATTGACTTGTCTGTGTATTTAGTATTAGATATAGCCCTCCCTGACACATTGGTGTTTGGTGTAGCCTGACACCAGTGTGTAAGACTGCCGCCAAGGAGAAATGTAACTAGTATGCAACTTATTACGTAGACAACACCAACGTGTAAGACTGCCGCCAAGGAGAAATGTAACTAGTATGCAACTTATTACGTAGACAACACCAACGTGTAAGACTGCCGCCAAGGAGAAATGTAACTAGTATGCAACTTATTACGTAGACAACACCAACGTGTAAGACTGCTGCCAAGGAGAAATGTAACTAGTATGCAACTTATTACGTAGACAACACCAACGTGTAAGACTGCTGCCAAGGAGAAATGTAACTAGTATGCAACTTATTACGTAGACAACACCAACGTGTAAGACTGCTGCCAAGGAGAAATGTAACTAGTATGCAACTTATTACGTAGACAACACCAACGTGGAAGAGCTGGAGATATATGATTTCCTAGGTAATGTTTAAACACTTAACAGCACTGGCCAAACTTCCCACCATACACGTTATTGCCAAGTATCTTTACTTGAAGCTACTTATCTTGCAGTGTATGTAGGTTGCAGCTTGCTTCTGGCCAGCTTATGTGGAAATGTAGCTGTACGCATTATTGTTCCTATGCCACCTGTGTGTATGTAAGGCATGCTATGCACATTATTTTTATGTTGATTCAGGCCTACAATGTGACAATACAACTATAGACTGAAGATAGACAGTTATAGCTGTGACTTCTTGGGTTTTTGTATACCTCAGTAGCATACAGTCAAACCTCTCCTTCCTCTTCACACGTTTACAATAATCACAGAATGTCCCACGATTTTTGATCATAGCTGGTCTGGTGTTGACGTTGACTGGATGTGCATTTCTTGGCCCCGCAACATTCATCACTACACCGTAAGAGTGCCCATCTCTGTCAGGGATCAGCAAGACACTAAGCAGAAAGCACTATAGCTATAGGGGGTTAATTGAAAGATCTGTTTCAACCACACAGAGATATGTGCAGCACACACACACACACTATAGATGTATGGAGACATTCTCCCATCAATATTATAATATGTGTACTTTTTCAATGTTGAAAATAGTGTGTTACTGAACACTTCAACATAACACATCCTGATTGGGTTGAATTACATTATCAAGAAAGAGTTGAGCTACATTTCTTTATCTTTGGCAACTTGGATGTGTGTTTAATTTAAAGTGCAGGGTATGTAGCGCTTTAAATGCGACTAATATCTTGTGTTCCAACAGGAAACTGTGGCTGTCAATTCCAGCTAGATTGGTTACTGCAGGAGGGTTATCATTTGTAATTGTGCCTTTCTATTCAGACACAACTAGGATTGCAAAGTGAGTTTGTAACAGGCTAGAAGTAAGTAGATAGTGTCATCCTCAGATGTTCCCTAAAAATGGAAAGAGGGTCTAGTGACATTTCCTTTCACATGGGGCAGTGCCGTACTGTTTAAAGAATGATTCAATTTGTTGTTGTTTCTAAAAACTAAACTTAAGCTTTGTAACTATTCATTGTACCGGGGGGTATGTAGATTGTCTCTTGGGATAGCCAAAATAATAAAGCTGCAAGACAAGTTTTTTTTACCTTCAATTTAGTGACTTATATCATGCAAATGCATGTAATTTTTCTTTGATTGGAACTCTTGGATTTGAGAGTGATGCCATCCCATGTGATAAGAACTGTTGATTGGAACGATAAACACTCTTTGCAGGTGCAGGAGAAGGGTCTGGGCATGAGACTACCAAGTATAGAGGCTTGGAAAGTGAATTGGAAATTGACATTTTTCCTTTAATATCCAGGATGTTACACATAGCAGAAACAGATATTGCAAGTACTCTGTCTGGCATTCTTATTGGAGCTATTTCTGGAGGGTAAGGAATATCCTAGTACAACATACTTATATTGTGTTTAACCCTTTTTGTGCGTGGCAGAGGCAGCAGCAGTATAATCTGTCATAAATAATTTTCAAATGCTAGCCGCTTGTTTATTACTATGGTTATTCACTTGACTATATACTTTAGAAAGGAAGCCAGTTTAGTCTTTGTTAATGGTACTACCAGTTACTATGTGTATCTAAGTACCTAGCCAGTTTAGCCTTCATTTGTTATTGGGAAAACCAGTTAGCGTACAGTGCCAATTATCGAAAGGTACGGAAAAATTTCACGCGAATATTGAGTAGTTTTACGTGAATGTGTAGTAAGCGCACGGCATTTAACTTTCGGTCGATGCATTGCGCACTCAGCAAGACAGTTTTGCGCTATTTACCGAGTTTCTTTAACAAGATGGTGGCAGATGCTTCCGATTTTGCGAAAGAACGGCATTGATTGGAGCTTCCGTTCGTCTAAACCAGTAGAGAACGTCTAGTAGTTTTGGCAGGAGCTCTGGGTCTCAGAAACACGCTACTACCTGTGTGTCTGTCCGTGGTGAAGGTCCATCTTGCCAAGTCTGCCATATTCTTGTTAGCTGTTAGCTGTTTATAGCTCTAGTCATTGAACACAGTTGTTTGAACAGTTTCAGTGACTGTATGGCATGCTATATTTGCATGAGTCCTGTCTGTATTCGTTCAACTCAGCTCTTGTGTAATGCCAGGTGCTAGTGTAACAGTATGGTGCAGGAGGCATGGTGGTGTTAAACTTCTTCCAAGCTAAGAGTTCAGAATTTTGTTGCTGGTCGATAATTAGTATTAGGAAAACGTATGGGCAGTGCTCGATAATTGGCACGATAATATGGCATGAAAAGTGTTGCTCGTGCGCATGTGTGCGCTATCACTCGGCTCAAAGGGGTTATTCTAATCGGCGAGCACCTACTCTATCGTTTGGTGCAAGAACCAAGTTCCTATGTTGTTCCTGGACCGAGATATGAAGGCAAGTACAAGTCGCGTTTGATAATTGGCACCGTACGCTACTATGTGTATCTACCTAGCTCTACTATTTGATGCCATAACAAAGGGCTCAGTGCAGTGAACACCCTGCAGAAATACATACATAGTTTCACAAGCCAGACCCAACCAATACCGCCCCAGTGGGAATTGACATATATAATACATTAGAAGCTTGGTAATGAGTGGGATCCTGGTGTGGTTAGCTAAGTGACACATCTCGCTATTAAATCATACCTCAGTCTGTTGTTGCACAGCAACAGATTCTACGAACTAATTACTTTTCCTTAAACTACACATAGTGTAGCCACAATGATACATATTGTGTTGTTTGCTCTATGACTATGCATGTTCGTTGTGTACAGGGAGTGTTCAGGACCTATCATTGGTGGATTTCTTGTTTACAAACTGGGCTTCCCGTCAATGGCAGCAGTAAGACTCATCACTTTGTAATATTGATCAATTGGCATGTCTCTTAAAAGATTATGATATGTCAAAATAATGAAGTTAGTTAAAAGATATTTATAGATGTAAACTAGGCTTTATATTAGCCTCATTCCCATGCTGAATGAATCCTTTCTGTCCTTACAGATATTCAGTCTAGTTCTCCTAGTTTGCGTAAGTTGTGCAAAAGCTCATATAACTAAGAGTTAGGTATGGATTGTGAAACTGCCCTCCTTCCTTCATTGCAGGCCCTGATGCTAGTCATCGTAACAGTGATTGAGAGAGTTTGGAAAAAATTATACCACAGAAACCATAGTAACAAAGTTACCAAAGAAGAAATTTAATGACATGGTTTTAGTAAATATTATCATGTACCAGTCACATTGATCTACAGGTATATGAGATTTACACATGTTTATGTTATGACATTGGACTACATATCACTTGTCCTGCATGGCTATAAAGCCTACCTTTTGAATGGAGATGTGGGTCTGTTTGCAGTGCTAACTTTAAGTAATAGTTGTACCATGGGCTTCTAGGGTGTATGGGATTTGTACCCTTCGTGTAGTTATATGTATTCCCTCGGGCTTCGCCCTCGGGAATACATATAACTACACGAAGGGTACAAACCATAGATAATAGAGCGTACGACTCTATTATCTATGGTACAAACCATACACCCGCAGAAGCCCATGGTACAGCTGACTTGTACCATGATTCAATTAACTAATGGTTTCCCAGACAGTTGGGGGTAAGGATACCATAGTAACTGTTAACTAATTGGTGAATGACGTCAATATGCTTATTAGTGTGCTGGGATTTTATTTTAGCAGCAGCAAGCTCCGTGTAGCTACTGTATCGTTTCAGTGTAGTGAACCATGGCAAAGGAGATTGTATCAGCTAGCTTGTTGAAAGACTTGAAATACCCGCCGTCTCCTGCAACAAAGAGGCGAATCAAAGAAGATTTCAGCCTGGGAATGGGAGAGTGGGAGGAATGGAGTTCAGCAGATGAAGGCGACGACTTTCAACTACAGCCACTAGCTAGAAAGAAGCGTACTGCAGCTAAGAGTAGCGAACCTGCTAAGCGTAAGCTGTTTGCTGAGCCAGCTACTTCGGCAGAGCTTGAGAAGTTATCTGCAGGTGTTATTCCCAAAAATACACAGAAAAATGAACAGTGGGCTCTGCGAGCTTTCAAATTATGAGTGGATTCAGGAGCGAAATAAGCGGTGTGAAGACAAGTGTCCCGAAAGCATCTTAGAAACGGAAAACGCAGAAAGCCTAGCCAAGTGGCTGTCACTGTTTACCATTGAGGTACGCAAGAAAGATGGCGAGCGTTATCCTCCTGCCACTATCCACATGTTGTTGTGTGCCTTGCAGCGCATCATGCGCCGATGCAACAAGCAGGCGTTTGATATTTTTGCGAAAAAGGATACGCGTTTTTGGCAGTTTCATGGTACAATGGAGACCGTTTTCCAACAGTTGCACAAAGATGGCATTGGGGCAGAGATAAAACATGCAGCGGTTATATCAGAGGAAGAAGAGTTACAGGAGCTACTCGTATGTACAAACATGGAATTCAGGAAAAAACTATTCAGAGTCGAACTGGACATAAAAGTATTGAAGCTCTCAGGGTCTATGAGAGGCCTGGTGTTGAGCAACATCGAGGGGCATGTGAAGCCTTGGCGGATATCACTAATTCTGCAGAAAAGCAACTGGTTCAGCTACCAAAACCTCAAGTACCTAGTCTTCTGCCTGCAGTTTATCCCTGTCATATGCCAGTTTCTGGAGTGGGTGCTCAGGCTCCTACTTTTAATTTTAATGGTTGTTCTGTTAACGTTTTTACTGGACCTGTTATGACAAGTGGAACATTTGAGTCTCACACCACCAGTCTGACAAAGCAGGCTATTGATGATTTTGATAAGTTTTGATCTTTGGTCACTGTATATATGCTGCTTTGTTGAGTTCCACTTTAGTGTCTGACTTGTGTATTGTTATGACAAGCGCTACCGCTGGAACGTTAGTTGTCTTGGCAACCATACACCCTAGGGTGTATGGAAAGATCAAAGGCTGTGCTAGGGTGTATGGTAGATAGATACTGTGGCGGTACCTTTTATCCACCCACGCATCATGGTACAAATCCTTATATTCAATCCTTCTATCCTTATATTCAAACCTGCAAGTTGGTTCACAGGTAAGGTTTGTGGTTATATAGGGATATGGTGCATTACCTAGACTAACAAAGTAACACAGATGTACTGACTTTGAGCAGTGATATTCACAAATAATTTTGATGCTACCGGTATATAGCTATAGACAGATGTAACCGGTGAAAAATGTTTGATACACAGCAAATTAGTATGTAAAAAGATATCTACAACATAAAACCTAATTTCCACTGGCAACCTGAACTAAACCATGTCTCAGGAATGAGTGCATCTGAAGTGGTCCACACTCTCTCCAAGTGCTCCATGGTAGCTCAGTGGCGGATCTAGAATTTTGTAAAGGGGGGTTCCAGTATGCGATTAAAGCGCGCGCGTAGGGCGCCTGCTAGGGGGGCTGGGGGCATGCCCCCCTCCAGGAAAATTTTGGATTTCTGACCTGAGATCGTTTCTGGTGTATTCTTGGTGTGAAATTGCAAAAGTTGGATGACCTACTGCTAAACCTGGTTGTTGTCCATGAAGCCCACAGAATTAAAGGCGTGACTCCGCTTCGGGCCGCAGAGGCTGCAAAGCAGCTGGTTATTCGCGTAAGGCGTGGGAAAATAAGCGCTCTCATACTGATAGCATATCGCCATCCCTAGCTGCAGAGGGAGCAAGCATGAATAAGCTTTAATTCGCTCGCTCGCTTCGCTCATTGTCTCTATGGTTGCCACGTGCTTCTGGTAGTATATACGTGCACGTATAGGCCATGCGCGTGTCAAATTCTTGCAGGAGTTGACACACGTGCGTTGTTGCTATGGTTGAAGTTGAAGTGCGAGCGTAGTGTACGTAGTACGTTTGCGCATAGTATTTTCGAAGGCAGCCCTTCAAAAGAGGGGTTCCATGGAACCCATGGAACCCCCTCCGGTTCCGCTACTCTGTAACTGTGCCTGGTTGTTGTTGCTGCATGCCACTGCTCGGCATAATCATTTGATGGATTCGTGCAGTTATGTACGCAAAAATACATTACTAGCCGCCAAAGGGGGGTGCATTTGCACCCCCCCCCTTACCCCCCTAAATCCGCCACTGTAGCTATATGTATCTCAGAGCACCATGTCTACCTGATGCCTTCTATATCCATGCAACAGCTGTTCATTTATAGATTTGTTTCTTAATAGAGCCTGATGGAATTGTGAGGGTGATGTACATTAGCTAGCAGGCGAGTGTCTGTGCTAGCTCTTTGCATGCTTCGTAACGAAGATGGAATTGTGAGGGGGGTGCTGCATGGATGATGATCACAATGTTAAAAGTCTCTTCGTAGTCGTTCTGACACGGAAATTTTGGTCCAGCGAAAATTTCGGTCCGGGGGACAAAAATTCCTGGAAAATTGGTCCGCCGGACCATAATTTTCTGAAAAATTTTGGTCTGCGCGTGGAATAACAGTCCGAGTGTAGGTACTTTGGTCTGGGCTATTTAATAATATAATTTTGTGTTAAAGTGTCTCTATAATATCATAAAGCTTGAAGAAATAGTTTAGTAAGCAAAAAAAGGTGCTTGAGTTGCTAACTCGTGCAAATAGCGGATGGTTGCTTTAATTAGAACGATAGCACACCGACTCGACATGCTAGTGCAACAGTCTAGTTTCGTTTGAGAATATTCCAAGCACGTTGAGAGTTACCTGGGGTGCCTGGGCGCACCCTTCCTTGATTTGCAGTCGTGTGATATTCTCCTGTTTGACAAGGAAGGTCTGAAGCATGCGTCTGTAACTCGGACCGATTTATGAAGCGGCAGACCGTATTTTTCAGCGAAAATTTGGGTCCGGGGGACCAAAATTTTCAGGACCAAAATTCCGGTGACAGTTCAATGAACCCTGAAACTGCAGTAACCACTCTCTTTGAAATGTATAACAATTTTAAGTGCCCTACCGCTGGTCCTCCATGAACAAACTGGGTGCATAGCTGCAACCAAACTCGGTAATTCTCAATCGCAGCGAGGCTAGTGGTAGCGAGTCCAAATGATATTCATAACAGTGAAAAATTGCGTAACCCTTTTTGGAGCGGAAGTGCTATATTGAATGCGGCACCAACCCGCACCCACAGTCGAAATTTTGGCCAATACCCTTGCAACGCACATCAAATTGAAGCGCTTTCGTTCTTCTTTTCAATTCTGCTGGTAAGAACAATCATTTTTTAAAAATTCTACCTTTTTTTTTGGTGTTTTAGCCCCTTTTTACAAATTTCACTGGACTTCTAAGGTATATGCAACTTTTACCACGGGAAATAGGTTTCTTGGGGTGCAGATACCAGTTGTATTTGCCGTCAAAACAGTCACACTACTGTGGCAACCAGCAAATGCTCAGGACATTGCAAGCGAGTGTCACTCCAGTACAGTCATTTTCTGCTGAAACTTACTTTATTCCCATTAGGATTACCAAAGGACCTCAGCTGATCTCAGAAATAAACATTCCACTCCTGATACCTGAGTGGTGGAGGCTGTGTGCTGACCTAAGAACTGCATACGCTTGTGTGTGTGGCAACGAGTCTGTTCATGCATAATAGAGCTAAAGAGTGTATGAAATCCACAACTGTAGCTGCTGGGAGATAAAGTGGGCCCACAGAATGATGAAGGAGAGAAGGGAGTGTTTGCAGTTGCAAAGAAGATGCACTATTAAGAGATGCGCAAACAAGAATGTGATGGTGAATGACCAGTGACTGGGTTGAAGGGAATAGGTGGACAAGCCGTACTGCCCTTCCTAGAGACTCAAGGCACTAAGGTGCAGATTATGATGACCATGCATGTTGGTGACTCCTGTCTGCAGGTTTGGGGACTCACTGGTAGCTACACTTAGACTCATAGCCAAAACAAACGTCATTTTCATCATCAGAGTTGAAAGAAACAAACTTTAAACATAATATGCACTGATACCACTGCTGTGAGCTGTTGTGCTCCAAAAAAAGGCTAGGATATCATAGCACAGGACTGATTTAGATCCCCAGAAAATTTAAAACTGGATGAGGTGTTGTATGTACTTGATCTTTAAATGATGTTGCGCGGTGCCACCCTCTCCATTGAAATTTGTTGTAAAAAGTGGGTACGGTACCATTTGACATCGGAAAGCCATATCTTGGGGTAAAATATAGGTAACCCAGGCAATATGCATATCGTTCAATTGCTCTAAGGCTGCTCTTTAAGCCTCTGTTTCGATTGCAAAATTTTGTTTTTTCTTTGGACACGCTACTAGTGGACCACTTACAAACGGTAGGGCACTTAAAATTTATAGTTAGGCGGTGTATAAAATCTTTTGGCGGCCAAAAGGGGGGTCCGAGTGAACCTCCCCCCCTGCCTACGGACCTGCATCACATACACACATACAGCTCAAAAACAAAAACAAAAAAACTCGCCATTGGGGATTCTGAGAACCAAACATTTCAAACATACTATTATACATTGATCGATATGTCGTTATCAACACTGACAACAGTAGATGAATATACCTTTGTATGTGCAAATTCATAATGTGTGTGTTTCAAACTGTGGGTGTGGTTTCGTGTGTTGAGCTTGTTTTATTGTTTGTTGCCAACAGTTACCTACATGCAGTCACTGCAAGGTGAGTTAGCTATAGTACATTCAACTAGGCATTAGCAGCAGGAGGTTAGCCACAAATTCTGAAGATGGTAGTGACCTACTTCAGGTTAGGTCAATGATGTACTATACCCCAAGATGCTCCCATGGAGTGACATGAATTCGATGCTCAGGCCTGACCCCCCCCCCCCCCCCCCGGTCCCCCCGGACCAAATATCGCAGCCATACCTGGTCCCCCCCCCCCCCCCCCCCCACCTTCCCCGGATGGTCCCATGCACCTTGGCATGGTTAGTCTTGCGTGACCATACTGCGCAACACAAATCCGTAGACCAGACCCTTACTACGGGTAGGGTCTGGCCACGCGAGACTATGGCATGGTGTTCAGCGAGAGTGTCAAGACTGACAAGTGGACCAGGAAGAATGAACCTGCCTTAGGCTGGGTTTTGAAGGCGAAATAAACAATAGCACTTAGTGCATCTGTGTGTGTTCGAAGCCATGGAATACAGCTACTCGTGCAGTACCCCTAGGCAAGTAGAGTCTAGTAGTATTAAAAGTCTAGAGTAGAGTTTGTACTATCTTTGAGCTAACAAAGGAGGATGGCAGAGTGGTACTGGTGGAGAAGGCATAGCTATTATTATCTCGCTGAAAAGAGGTACCCAGCTATTAGACTATATACATGAAGAACGACAAGCGCAGCATTCAATCGAGAAACTGTGCGTCATCTATCGACTTTGTCATGGGCCCTCTGTGCAGACCTCTCAACTCTCACAGTGCCGCCGTGAGACTCACGATTTCAACTGTGATCTCACGGCGGACGCCTCATTTCTCACAGTCTACTGTCCCTGAGCATGACAGGCTTATACCTAGTCACACGACAGGAGACTTTAAACCATTCTGAGAACGTTGATATGTCACAGTTTGGCGTCTATAGAAAAGAATGAGGGCCCGAGAATGCCATTATTGCACCGCCTCTCAACGATAATAAGTCGTTCCACGGTGGTGCGCGGGGCCTAAAATTTCCCGAGATTTCCGTGCTGAAATAGTGCCGCGTGGACGGTAGACCCGCCCCCCTTGGTGGAAATGCTATTGACCATACCTACATCTCACGGCAGACTTCAGCTGTAAGTTGAGAGGTCTGTCTGTGATGGCTTTGTGAACTACTTCAGTAAGCTATCTCAAGGCTCCATAGTTGACTCTGAGTTCACATTTGTGACTAGACTGATAGTGAAGCAGAGGGGGGACTGTTTACAGCACCATAGATAGTCCTAGGGGACCACTAACTTACAGTGCCATGGATGGTCTGGGGGACCACTTTTTGGGGGGACCGCTTTTCGGGGGTGTTACAGTGATATGTGTTCCCCCGGGGAATGTGTGCCCCCGAACACATATCCCTAGTGATATCTGTTCCCCGAACAATTATCACTAGGGCTAGGAGTTTCCCTTTGCAAAAATGTTGGTGACACGCAGTGATATATGTTTCCGTCCTCACGGCTGTGATGGAGGAAAACACATCTCGTACAAAAACAAAGAGCAAGTCGCATCGCTTCTCTTCACAGAGCTGAGCACAATTCAGATCAAATTCATGAATGTGCAGTATGGAAGCTCAGACTGTGCAGTAGCATTTGCTACCTCACTGTGTGAAGGCATTGAACCAAGTACCTTCAAATGCAGGGAGTGGTTTCATGATACTTGTCTGGTGAAAGCAGTCCCAGAACAGTATTGGATAGTTATAGATTTACATCAATCTATAACATCTCTGTTGTGTGCTATTGCTCTGTGTCTATAATATTAAGATCTTATACACTGTTAGGGGACACTTCCAAACTATTTAAAAAAATTATTATGCTAAGGGGAGGAGGGGGTTAGGGCCATGACGCTAATTTTAGCATGAACTTCGAACCATCCTTTTTAATAATATAGACTGTCCTACATGTATATCTGCCACTGTCTTCAAGTCCAGGTATGACTATCAGCTACTTTTGCCATGATGCTAAGAGGGGGGGAGGGGGTCCAAGACTTAACGTCATAATGACGCTAATTTTTTAAAAATAGTTTGGAAGTGTCCCCTTACCTTTGTGTCATGCATGGGGGAACAGTTAACACTAGGAATCAAATCAATATTCTATATTGTACCTATGAACACAGACATGAGAGTTCCCTTACCTTCATCATGGGGGAACAGTTAACCCTGGGAAACATATATCACTGATGTTAATGTTGCCAAGTATGGCAGTGATATCTGTTTGGGGAAACAGATATCACTAGGGATACGTGTTCGGGGGCACACATTCCCCGGGGGAACACATATCACTGTAATAGGGGGACCACTTATAGTATGACAGACTTACCCTAGCCTCTTACCCAGGCTCCCCGCCCACCTAGAGCCTTACTGCGCTGCGTCGCTACGTGGGTGTGGCCCCTACAGGATCGCACAAACCACACCTTTCGCAGAAATGCGACTCGATAATCGGGTCAGAGGCCGCCTCTGCTGTCACTGATTTTGCTTCTGTCGCCGTGAGACCGGGAGACTTGTTCTGACATTGTGAGACTCACGCCAAATCCGTGAGAGTTGGCAGGCCTGAATGCTACAGTTGACCTTGTCTAAAAGTAAGACAAAACTGCTCAGGTCAAGGTAGGGTATCCAACCTGAAATATGAAGTGTGCGCATTGATTCCAAAATGATGATTTTCATAAGAGCCAACCCAGGTAAAAAGTAAACCACAGATGGATCGGGTTCATGTCAATTTTATTCACAAACAGTGCACTTTTCTGGAAGTGGTAAGTCACGAAAAACGGGATGTGACCAACACCAAGCCATGAGCCTAGTTATCCAAAGAAAAAACGTACCCTAACAGACCTAATGTATTACTCACTGTCATGTTTACAGTAGTGGTCAGTGGTCTGGGAAGGAAGTTATTTTACCAGTTACAGCAAACTTAAATCTTTGGTCACGTGCCATTTATTGGAACTTACCACTTTCGGAAAAGTGCACTGATCCTGAAAATAATGACCTGGAAACCCTGTAGTTTCTTTTCAGCAGCACACAATGTACTGTAGGCAGCATTCGTTTCGCCCATATCTTTATATAAGTGAAGAGAAAGAATGCCGTCAAAAAGATTGAAAAAACCCGGAGCAGTACAAACTGGTTGTTTTAACCACAGAGTAGTTACCTTGGTTGCTGACAAGCCAAAGAGACAGTGGTTGTGTACTATATATTTTGCTGTTTACACAAGACAACCAGTAACCACTGAACATCTGTGTGAAGGGGTTACAGTGAATTTCACTACCTTTGCATAAGCTAACTGTGAAGCTCTGCAACCTCAAGCCCTGAATGGCTTCTAAGCTAAGTGCTAAAAGTACTGTGTGGCTTCCTAATTGGAATGCAGAGCAGCCTATGTAGCTAGTACTGCGCGCGTAGTGCTGCAATGGTCAGTTGAAGGGGGAAAGTTTGAATTTGCGTGTTTGTGTTATGGCTACACATTCGATTGAAAGCGAGCATTCAAGGGCATATTCCAGCGACCTTAGGTGGAGGATGGTATACCAAAGATCACTTCTTGGGCTATCCTACAACCAGATAGCAAGTTATTTTGAATGTGGACCCCTCTACTGTGTAGAGAACTGTGAAACTGTTTGATGAAACAGGAACTGTATGCAGTATTCAAGGGTTCCACGTAAACACCACCAAGAAGTTGAGCATTCACAATGAATTGGCTATCATTGAAATGGTTTTAGATGACCCTTCAGTGTACTTACATCATGTACATGTATTCCATACAAGTGGGAACACTATCAGTACTTCAAGCATCTGTAGGTTCCTTCAACAGCAATGTTTTTCTGACAAAAAAACTAACATTGAGAGCACAGCAGCGAAGTGAGCAACTCAGGAAAACATACACAGAAGTGTACGATCCCGAAATGCTAGTTTTTGTTGATAGGCATGCTGCTCTACGTTGTTATATGGTTACTCACTACAAGGGAAAGGAAAACGCCATGTGTATGGATAGTAGTGTGCTTGGTTAATCCAATTAGGAGGCCATAGAAGGTTACTACACTTGCACAAATTAATCCAATTAGGAGGCCATAGAAGGTTGCGGTTGCAGCGCTTAGCTGGCTAGGTTATGCAAAGGTAGTGAACAACCTGCATGTATGCATGATCCTGCAGATATAGTGACCACTGAACATCTGTGAGGGAGTCACCAGCTTTTGTCAAAAGCATCATCTTAGTGAAGTGTGCATGGTTGTAGTGACTCCCTCACAGATGTTCTGTGGGTTGTCAGTTGTAAGGTATGATTTGGGCCCAGGTTGCTTATGCAATATCCTCTAGTACCATAGTAAGCTTCTCATAACCACTGTCTCCTCAGCTTGACTGCAACCAGGGTAACCACTCTGTGGTTAAAACAACCAATATTTTTGTGCAGTGTAGTGCTGGGGCTTCTAGTTTCGCTACAGCCAAGAACAACAACAGTAGTAACTAGATCTTGCTGTGGATCCAGAAATTCCTACCTGTAGGGAAAAATAAGAGTTTGTTTCTCACCGATTCAGGAAATTACCCACAAAACCACGCCATAGCTGTTTCAAATATTCATCCTTCGTGTTCCCCAGTGAGATTCTGTAAGAACTTGAGATGGTTAAACTAACCAATGCAGTAAACATGGATTTTTCGGTTCAAAACTGCTCTGGGTAAGCATCACTTTCACGAACGGCAGCACTGAGTTCGACGCTTTAGGTATAGTGCTGACATGTGACTCAAACGTAGGTGAAGACTGTTCTTTTCTACACTGAAATACCTTCCATTGTAGGTACCAACTAGTGACTAACGTACTGGATGATTGATAGCAGCAACTGGCACTGAACTTAGCTACCTCCGTCACTAGTTTCCACGAATCAATAATACACTTTCGAAATCTTCTCCGCGATACATAAAATCACCTGAGTGATGACTATTAGTGGGATACCCAGCCACTTGCCTTAAATCCATATATAGCTAGATAAGCTTATCCACCAGGTCATTGTTTGTTTTGTGTGTTTGTTTTATTAATGTGTTAGGTTCATAGTAAACAGGAGGCACCTTATTAAACGCATGCAAATTAAATAATTTGAGTAGGCATGTGTTAAGTTAGATCCACCCATAAATTCCATGCAGGAATTGAATTTCTTGCGTTAGATTAGATAATGCTTGCAATGGATTCAAGTACGAATTTTTTTGGTCAAACAGAAATGCAAAGAGTTCCTGGCCTTCAGATCTCCAGAGTGAGGTTCTTGGTAGACAGTAGCAGCTGCAGCAACAAAAAGTGTTACAAACACCAAAGTAGAACATTTATGGCATAGCTCTTTTTCCTGGAAATCGTTCTTGACCACCTTTTGTTGTCACAAAATATACTACTGGGACAACTATAAGAGGGTTTCTCTATTCACTGGACTGGACTACTGGACTAGAGTACTGGACTGACCTTTTTGCCACTAAAAATCACTTTTATACCCTGTAATTACCCTCACTTGCCTGTAGTGTTGCATACTGCCTAGAAACACATGCCTTACACTCTCCAATGTAGGTTTCCTGGCAGGTAAATGTCTAGTAAAGATTCCATAGGAAGACAACTGTAGCCTGGTAAGCTGCCAACTTGCAATTATTTCACAGTTGTCAGTCCAACATGATCACTGTTGTCAAGAGTTCATAACAGTAAGAGTGTGCAACTCCCATATGGTTTCTATACCTGCCATCTGGACTAGTCTCGTGACCAGCCGGATATACCTACGGAAAGTCCGTCTGGTAAGGTAAGGCTGGATTCCTGGGCTTTTCTAATTTCGACGGAGTTATTTGAACGTGCCAATCGAATTGTAGCATGTCCAATTACTCCAGCGGCCCACTAGTGCACTAGCGCTTGTGCGGATGCTAATTGGTGATAATTGAAGCCATTTAGAGGCGAGAACTTCCATATATGGTCAGCGCCAGCCGCATTCAAACCCTGCTGACGTGTGCAAAAGCCCAAGAAATGCGCCTTATCTTACCAGACGGATTTTCCGTAGGTTATATCCTGCTGGGCACAAGACTAATCTGGACAGGCAATCAGCAGTGAATATGCTAAGCTGTGAAAACACAACAGTAAAGAGGCGGGCTTTTGCTACTGTGTTCACATGGATAATGTACACTATGGCTTCATTTTAAGTACATCTGAGTATATTCACTGCTGATTGATCCTATCCAGATGGGGGGTGTAGAAACCATAATATTATGGGAGTTGCACACTCTTACTGTAATAAACTCTTGCTGTTGTGAAACAAACTTGCCTCAAGTGAGCATGATGATTCTGCCAGTATAATCAAGTGACCAGTTCATGGCATATGGTGTTGGTCAGTACAATCAATTCTGGATGGCAACAGGCAGGGGTTGCGTGCAGTGTGGCTCCGTGCAAATACAGGCAAAGAAGCATTCCATCAATCCATAAAATTAGTGACAAGATACACAAGTAGAAGCTTCTATCAAGGCAAAAGGTCAACTGTACTGCCACCTTTAGATTACACGGTTGCTCTCCAGAAGTGATTAGCCTCACCCATTTGGGAAACTATCTGTAGTCAAAAGCCATTGGGCAGCAAGAGGCCATGTTTTTACAGGCTAGTGTAATGTACCTTGCAACTCTTACTATAGTGGGTGAGTCTAATTACAGGGCATAAAAGTGATTAAAAAGGTCAGTCCAGTAGTCCAGTCCAGTGAATAGAGACACCCAACTGAGAGGCTTCATTCCTGGTATTGCGCTAAATTGGATCAACTCAAAATTAACAAGAAAATAGAAAACATTAAAAATGTAAAAAGATGTAGGGATGGCATGCCAAAAAGTATGTGTGATGTTCTGGGGTCCTTTATAGTTGGCTGTGCGTGCAATCACTCAACACCTATCAATCTCACAATATAGGCAGCTATACATAGGTCAGAACTGAGGTAAAAACATGGTGCACCAACATTATATAACTGAATGAACAAAACCACATTAAAGGTACTATATAAAACCACGCATGCGCAATTGTGATACAAAAACCATACAGCTTACACAACATGCAGATAATACTACCCTAGTTCAGGCCTTTTCATCTTACAGTGAGGTATGCAGCTCCTTGTGCGTGACGTCAGAATTGCGTATGACGTCGACTTCCGGAGTACATTCTTTTGGCCCGCGTGGAGTACTCCCCATAGACTTCAATACAAAATATAACTTACTTTGAACTTCGCGCGCTTCTAATGCAAGCGCAATACTCTTTTTAAACGATAGCCAGACGAAAGCGTAACTTTTTCGCTATTGAATACCTTTTGTTCGAGACTGACAAGAAAAGGTAAGCATGAAAGAATAGTATTGCGCTCGATTTGGGGGAGTGTGTGGCAGTGGGGGGCGAGCAGGGGAGAGCGGGGAAGAGAGCTAAGTGCGAAAATAGAGAAAGTGAAAGACCGGCAGTCGCCGGGAGTCGAACCCAGGACAGCTCAGTGGCAGAGCACTGGTGGCTCAAGCCAGGGGTGTCCTGGGTTCGACTCCCGGCGACTGCTGGCCTTTCACTTTCTCTATTTTCGCACTTAGCTCTCTTCCCCGCTCTCCCCTGCTCGCCCCCCACTGCCACACACTCCCCCAAATCGAGCGCAATACTATTCTTTCATGCTTACCTTTTCTTGGCTCAAAGGCCACTACGGGTAGGTCGCGGCTGACGCCAAACACAGGGGTGGGAAGGCTTTGTTGAGAGCTTGGATCTCTGCGCCTGAGCAACCGATCAGTCTCGAACAAAAGGTATTCAATAGCGAAAAAGTTACGCTTTCGTCTGGCTATCGTTTAAAAAGAGTATTGCGCTTGCATTAGAGGCGCGCGAAGTTCAAAGTAAGTTATATTTTGTACTGAAGTCTATGGGGAATACTACACGCGGGCCAAAAGAATGTACTCCGGAAGTGACGTCATACGCAATTAATTTAATTGCATTCCTTGGTCCGTAAAATGAAAAGGCTCAATGGGAGTACTCACATAAGTTTATCAGGAGGTCGAACAACTCGTGTGGAATGTCTTGGTGGTCCAACCGGCAAGTGTGGTCCAGTTACAAACCTTGGATCTCTGTAGAAGTCGACTCAGCATTCTGTTCGCCAGATGGAGCTACCATTGGGTCATTGTCCAACGACATAGGTGGTTCATACTCCTGGTCAATCGACTCACATTCAATTTGCACTTGGCTTGGAAAGAGGTGATCAACATGGCAGTGCCAGATCCGACCCTCATCCAATTCCAGTTTTTCCTCCCTCCAACACCTTCCCAGGAAGCCACTTTGGTCCATCAGCAAAGTTTCGGCCCATGACTAGGTCACCTGGGTTAAACTGTCGTGTGTGTGCGTTCGTATCACCACTTTTCTTCTGCTGCATCTGGTGATCTCTCACTCT
The DNA here is from genome assembly GCA_949130485.1 of Agelas oroides. Lineage (NCBI taxonomy): Eukaryota > Metazoa > Porifera > Demospongiae > Agelasida > Agelasidae > Agelas > Agelas oroides. Next base: position 1,861,474 of record OX422193.1, on the reverse strand, counting down.
TTGTTTGGTGGTCGGATACAGGAAATCTAACTGTGTACGGATTTTGCGACTCATCAAGAGCTCGGTAGGCGCTATTCCTGTAGTAGCGAGAGGTGTGGCTCAATACTTAAGCAGGAATCTGGGAGTCTTGTTTCTAGCGGTCCTGTCATCCTCTTTAAACCCTCTTTTACGGTTTGGACAGCTGTCTCTGCCAAACCATTTGATGAAGGGCGGTATGACGCTGTTATCAAATGTTTGATGCTATTTCGTTGCATGAACTCCTCAAATTCCCTTTATTGGAATCCAGGACCGTCATCAGACACTAGGGTTTCTGGTAACCCATGTGTTGCAAAAGTTACTCGTAGCTTTTCAATGGCTGCTAACGATGTAGTGGATGGGACAATGTGTACTTCAATCCACTTTGAGTACACATCAACAATAACGAGTAGTGTCTTGCCCAGAATTGGTCCAGCGTGATCCACATGGATACAACTCCATGGCTTCTCTGGCCAGTCCCAGGGCTGCATTGGGACCTTTGATGGCTTCTTCCGGCTTCTCTGGCATATAAGACAGTGCTTGACCTTGTTCTCTAAGTCTGCATACATTCGTGGCCACCAAACGTAGCTCCTTGTGAAGCTCTTCATCTGTCCAATACCTGGGTACCCTTTGTGGATCTCTTCAACCACTTTTGCCCAGAGCTGTGGTGGCACTACCACTCTCACACCCCAGAGGATGCAGCCATCTTCTATGCTCAGTTCGTCTCTTCTCTGAAAGTACGGATCCATCTCTTTGTCCTCTGATCTGTCTGGCCAGCCCTGCGAACCTTGGCTAGTATTGGGTCTGTCTATCCAGGAGCGAATCTGGGCAGTGGTCACCAAGGAGGCATTTACTCATTCCATGAGTAGGATGGTTTCAGCTGGCTGTGGTACCTCCTTGAGTGTGGTTGGCAATGGTAGGTGGCTGAGGCCATCTGCATTACCGTGCTTGGAACCTGGTCGGTGTACAGTGGAGTACTGATACCCACTCAAGCTCAAGGCCCATTGCTGCACTCAAGCAGAGGCGGTTGCTGAAATGGCTCGGTGCTCACCAAAGAGATACATCAAGGGTTTGTGGTCAGAATAGATGACAAACTTTCTGCCATGAAGGTATTGGTGATATCGCTTCATCCCAAAAATGATGGCGAGTGCATGCATATGATTCTTTATCGATGTGTGTGTACTTGAATTCTGCCTGTGTCAGAGTTCGTGAAGCATACCCTATGGGGCGTTCAGTTCCATCTTCCATCCGGTGTGCCAGTATTGCTCCCAGTCCCACTGGCAAGGCATCACATGTTAGGATCAACTCCTTGCGTCTGTCATAGTGGACCAATAGTTTCGGAGATTTGAGGAGTGCTTTAGCTTCATTAACAGCTTTCTCTTGATCTGCCTGTCATCTCCAGGGGGTCTTCTTTTTCAACAGGGTGTAGAGGGGAGCTAGCACTGTGGACAAGTTCTGCATGAACTTCCCGTAATAGTTTATGAGTCCCAAAAATGCCTTGAGCTCAGACACATTGGTCCGCTGAGGTGGTTCTGTGATTGCTCTCACTTTGTCAGCAGTCGGCTGTAGCCCTTCCTTGTTAATGCTATGGCCTAAGTTCTGGAATAAGGAAAAGAGGAGGAAACGACAAGAAAACTACCTCTCTGGTTGTTCTTTACAATTAGCCTCTGATACCAAAATAAGCCATGCAACACTCAACACTCTGTGGTTAAAACAACAAACTGTTTTTACAGTGTAGTTTCACTACAGCCAAGAACAACAACAGTAGTAACTAGATCTCACTGTGGATCCAGAAATTCCTACCTGTAGGGAAAACATAAGAGTTTGTTTCTCACCGATTCAGGAAATTAGCCATTTTCAATGACAAAACCACGCCATAGCTGTTTCAAATATTCATCCTTCGCGTTCCCCAGTGAGATTCTGTAAGAACTTGAGACGGTTAAACTAACCAATGCAGTAAACATGGATTTTTCGGTTCGAAACTGCTCCGGGTAAGCATCACTTTCACGAACAGCAGCACTGAGTTCGACGCTTTATGTATAGTGCTGACATGCGACTCAAACGCAGGCGAAGGCTGTTCTTTTCTACCCTGAAATACCTTCCATTGTAGGTACCAACTAGTGAATAACATACTGGATGATCGATACTTTTGATAGCAGCAACTGGCACTGAACTTAGCTACCTCCATTGCTAGTTTCCACGGATCAATAATACACTTTCGAAATCTTCACGATACATAAAATCACCTGAGTGATGACTATTAGTGGGATACCCAGCCACTTCCCTTATTTCCATATATAGCTAGATAAGCTTATCCACCAGGTCATTGTTTGTTTAGTGTGTTTGTTTTATAAAGTGTTAGGTTCAGAGTAAACAGGAGGTACCTTAAATAGTTTGGGTGGGCATGCGTTAAGTTAGATCCACCCGTAAATTCCAGGAATTGAATTTCTTGTGTTAGATTAGATAATGCTTGCAATGGATTCAAGTACGAAAAATTTTTTGTTCAAGAAGAGTTCCAGGCCTTCAGTTCTCCAGAAGTGAGGTTCTTGGTAGATAGTAGCAGCTGCAGCAACAAAAAGTCTTACAAACATCAAAGCAGAACATTTATGGGATAGCTCTTTTTCCTGGAAATTGTTCCTGACCACCTTTTGTTGTCACAAAATAAACTACTGGGACAACTATAAGAGGGTGTCTCTATTCACTGGACTGGACTACTGGACTAGACTACTGGACTGACCTTTTTGCCACTAAAAATCACTTTTATGCCCTGTAATTACCCTCACTTGCCTGTAGTGTTGCATACTACTAGAAACACATGCCTTACACTCTGCAAATATAGGTTTCCTGGCAGGTAAATGTCTAGTAAAGATTCCATAGGAAGACAACTGTAGCCTGGTAAGCTGTCAACTTGCATTATATCACAGTTGTCAGTCCAACGTGATCACTGTTGTCAAGAGTTCATAACAGTAAGAGTGTGCAATATGGAACGCCGTGTGTCACAAAAATCCTGAGAAATAAACGACAGGCGTTAAAATATAAACGACAGGCGTTAGAGATAAACGACAGGCGTTACAAGGAGGTAAACGACAGGCGTTACAAGGAGGTAAACGACAGGCGTTACAAGGAGATAAACGACCAGCGTTAGAGATAAGTGACAGGAGAAGTAAACGACAGGCGTTATGATAGTGTCAGGGATATTCTTGTGCTCAGACCCCACCTAGCTCACGTGAGGGGGCTGGGCTGCAGTATAGTAAGCTTGTATATAGTACTAGTCTCTTGACCAGCCTTTGGCTGGTCACGAGACTAATATAGTACCGAAGTACGTTTCAAAGCTCTAATCTGATTGGTTGGGTTAGGGTTAATTTAGGGTGTTGTTAGAGCAATGGCGCATATGCGCATATAAATGTTATAATATGTTGACCAATAGGGCAGTAATTAGAGCTTTGAAAGCACTTCAGAATAGCTGAAATTTTGCTCACGGCGATTGTCGTGCTTTCCTTCTAACGCCTGTCGTTTATCTCTAGCGCCTGTCGTTTACCTCCTTTTAACGGCTGTCGTTTACCTCTAACGCCTGTCGTTTACCTACTTGTAACGGCTGTCGTTCACCTCTAATGCCTGTCGTTTACCTCCTTGTAACGGCTGTCGTTTATCTCTAACGCCTGTCGTTTATCTTTAACGCCTGGCGTTTATTTCTCCGGATTTTTGTGACACACGGCGTTCCATAGTGCAACTCCCATATGGTTTCTATACCCGCCATCTGGACAGGCAATCAGCAGTGAATATGCTAAGCTGTGAAAACACAGCAGTAAAGAGGCGGGCTTTTGCTAGAGTGTTCACATGGATAATGTACACTATGGCTTCATTTTAAGTACCACCTGAGTATATTCACTGCTGATTGTTCCTATCCAGATGGGGGTGTAGAAACCATAATTATGGGAGTTGCACACTCCTACTATAATAAACTCTTGCTGTTGTGAAACAAACTTGCCTCAAGTGAGCATGATGAATCTCCCAGTATAATCAAGTGACCAGTTCATGGCATATGGTGTTGGTCAGTACACTCAATTCTGGATGGCAACAGGCAGGGGTTGCGTGCAGTGTGGCTCCGTGCAAATGCAGGCAAAGAAGCATTCCATCAATCCATAAAATTAGTGACAAGATACACAAGTAGAAGCTTCTATCAAGGCAAAAGGTCAACTGTACTGCCACCTTTAGATTACACGGTTGCTCATGCGGTTGTGATTAGCCTCACCCATTTGGGAAACTATCTGTAGTCAAAAGCCATTGGGCAGCAAGAGGCCATGTTTTTACTGGCTAGTGTAATGTACCTTGCAACTCTTACTAGTGGGTGAGTCTAATTACAGGGCATAAAAGTGATTAAAAAGGTCAGCCGAGTAGTCCAGTCCAGTAGTCCAGTCCAGTGAATAGAGACACCCAACTGAGAGGCTTCATTCCTGGTATTGCGCGAAATTGGATCAACTCAAAATTAACAAGAAAATAGAAAACATTAAAAATGTAAAAAGATGTAGGGATGGCATGCCAAAAAGTATGTGTGATGTTCTGGGGTCCTTTATAGTTGGCTGTGCGTGCAATCACTCAACACTTATCAATCTCACAACATAGGCAGCTATACATAGGTCAGAACTGAGGTAAAAACATGGTGCACCAACATTATATAACTGAATGAACAAAACCACATTAAAGGTACTAAAACCACGCATGCACAATTGTGATACAAAAACCATACAGCTTACACAACATGCAGATAATACTACCCTAGTTCAACAGTACATCACAATTCCTCCCCTCATATTTTTGGGAGTACTCACATAAGTTTATCAGGAGGTCGAACAACTCGTGTGGAACGTCTTGGTGGTCCAACCGGCAAGTGTGGTCCAGTTACAAACCTCGGATCTCTGTAGAGGTCGACTCAGCATTCTGTTCACCAGATGGAGGTACCATTGGGTCATTGTCCAATGACATAGGTGGTGCATATTCCTGGTCAATCAACTCAATTCAATTTGCACTTGGCTTGGAAAGAGGTGATCAACATGGCGGTGCCAGATCCGACCCTCATCCAATTTCACTTTCACTATAGTTTTTTCTCCCTTCAACACCTTCCCAGGAAGCCACTTTGGTCCATCAGCAAAGTTTCGGCCCATGACTCGGTCACCTGGGTTAAACTGTCATGTGTGCGTTCGTATCACCACTTTTCTTCTGCTGCATCTGGTGATCTCTCACTCTTTGTTTGGTGGTCGGATACAGCAAATCTAAATGTGTACGGATTCTGCGACCCATCAAGAGCTCGGTAGGCGCTATTCCTGTAGTAGCCTGAGGTGTGACTCAATACTTAAGCAGGAATCTGGGGAGTCTTGTTTCTAGCGGTCCTGTCATCCTCTTTAAACCCTCTTTTACGGTTTGGACAGCTGTCTCTGCCAAACCATTTGATGAGGGGTGGTATGGCGCTGTTGTCAAATGTTTGATGCCATTTCGTCGCATGAACTCCTCGAATTCCCTTGATACGAATCCAGGACAGTTATCAGACACTAGGGTTTCTGGTAACCCATGTGTTGCAAAAGTTACTCGTGACGATGTAGTGGATGGGACAATGTGCACTTCGATCCACTTTGAGTACACATTAACAATAATGAGTAGTGTCTTGCCCAGAATTGGTCCAGCGTGATCCACATGGATATGACTCCATGGCTTCTCTGGCCAGTCCCAGGGCTGCATTGGGACCTTTGATGGCTTCTTCCGGCTTCTCTGGCATATAAGACAGTGCTTGACCTTGTTCTCTAAGTCTGCATACATTCGTGGCCACCAAACGTAGCTCCTTGTGAAGCTCTTCATCTGTCCAATACCTGGGTACCCTTTGTGGATCTCTTCAACCACTTTTGCCCAGAGCTGTGGTGGCACTACCACTCTCACACCCCAGAGGATGCAGCCATCTTCTATGCTCAGTTCGTCTCTTCTCTGAAAGTACGGATCCATCTCTTTGTCCTCTGATCTGTCTGGCCAGCCCTGCGAACCTTGGCTAGTATTGGGTCTGTCTATCCAGGAGCGAATCTGGGCAGTGGTCACCAAGGAGGCATTTACTCATTCCATGAGTAGGATGGTTTCAGCTGGCTGTGGTACCTCCTTGAGTGTGGTTGGCAATGGTAGGTGGCTGAGGCCATCTGCATTACCGTGCTTGGAACCTGGTCGGTGTACAGTGGAGTACTGATACCCACTCAAGCTCAAGGCCCATCGCTGCACTCGAGCAGAGGCGGTTGCTGAAATGGCTTGGTGCTCACCAAAGAGATACATCAAGGGTTTGTGGTCAGAACAGATGACAAACTTTCTTCCATGAAGGTATTGGTGATATCGCTTCACCCCAAAAATGATGGCGAGTGCATGCACTGCAAAGACAAAATTGTTATTTTATATATAGCCAAGTATTTGGTTACTGCAGTTGCGTGACTATCCTTACTATGCAACTTTTATGGATGAAGTGCTGGAAAAGAATTCATGCAGTGGGAGTTAATACTTGAACAAACTTTACTAGCCTCCCACAAAATGTTTTACAAGCACTACATTCTTTGAATTAGCGTAGGAAGGACAGTCATGCAATTGTAGTAAACAAATAATTAGCTAAAACCACAATTTCGTTTTTACAGTGTGATTCTTTATCGATGTGTGTGAACTTGCATTCTGCCTGTGTCAGAGTTCGTGAAGCATACCCTATGGGGCGTTCAGTTCCATCTTCCATCCAGTGTGCCAGTACTGCTCCCAGTCCCACTGGCGAGGCATCACATGTTAGGATCAACTCCTTGCGTCTGTCATAGTGGACCAATAGTTTCGGAGACTTGAGGAGTGCTTTAGCTTCATTAACAGCTTTCTCTTGATCTGCCTGTCATCTCCAGGGGGTCTTCTTTTTCAACAGGGTGTAGAGGGGAGCTAGCACTGTGGACAAGTTCTGCATGAACTTCCCGTAATAGTTTATGAGTCCCAAAAATGCCTTGAGCTCAGACACATTGGTCCGCTGAGGTGGTTCTGTGATTGCTCTCACTTTGTCAGCAGTCGGCTGTAGCCCTTCCTTGTTAATGCTATGGCCTAAGTACTCCATGCTGGGGACTATGAAAACGCACTTCTCTTTCTTGAGGCACATTCTAGCCTCCTCCAGAATCGGTAGCACCTTACCCAGTGTGCGTAGGTGCTCTTCTTCCGTACGTCCTGTTATCAGGATGTCGTCAATGTAGACCACTACATGTTCAAGGCCTTGTAGGAGGTTGTCCATTGTTCTTTGAAAAATGGACAGTGTGGATGCAACCCCGAATGGTATATGGGTGTATTCAAAAAGGCCCTTGTGGGTATTGATGACCAGGTAGTCTTTGGTTGATTCGTCAAGCTGCAACTGGAGGCATGCATGAGACAGGTCGAGTTTGGTAAACAATACACCACCAGACATAGCTGTGAACAGCTCCTTGATCCTTGGGATTGTGTGAGTGTCTACCTTCATGGCTTTGTTTGCTGTCACCTTGTAATCCCCACATATCCTCGCTGAGCCATCGATTTTGACTACGGGGACTAGGGGTGCAGCCCAGTCAGCAAACTGTCTCGCTTGTATGATGCCCTCCTCCAATCTCACCAGCTCGTCCTCCACCTTCTGGCGTAGGGAAAATGGGACAGGCCTTGGCTTGTGAAAATGTGGATGCACCTGCAGGTCTACTTGGATCTTTGCAGTTACCCCTTTAATTGTTCCAAGTTCTTTTTGAAAGACTGGCTCATGTGCATCCAGAACGGCTGAGAGTGGGTCGGTTCCCTACACCCTGTACGTGGCCTTCCAGTCTAACTTCAATTCTCCCAGCCAGTTTCTGTCCAGGAGGCTGGGTCCTTGTCCTTCTGTAACAATCAGGGGTAGTACTTTCTGTTGGCTCCCATGTACTACCATCACCTGTAGTGATCCTTTGACTGGGATCTCCTGGCCAGTGTATGTGTGAAGTTTGGTCTTTGTCATCTGCTTGCTCTTTTGTCCACACTTGTCTGTAAGTAGATTCACTGATCACCGTCAGTGTAGCTCCAGTGTCAATCTCCATTTTGATTGGAACTTGGTTCACACTAACAGTGATGTATAGGGGGTCATTCCGGCTATTGGTAAGCTGAAACATGGTATAAACATCCTCTTCGACTTCACTGCACACTGCATTTGTGGTAGCTGCCTGGTCTCTTACAAGATTGTTTATAGGTTGCTCTCTCTTCCCTTTGTACTTGCTCCTGCAAGCCTTGGAGATGTGACCTTTCTTTCCGCAGGCGTAACATTCGGCCTCTTTGAACTTGCACTGGGAGGGCTTATGTCTGCCACCGCACCTGTGACAGTTTGCATAGGGGCGAGACCTTTCCACGCCCTGTGGTTTGCGAGCGACACGTACGGCTGCTTCCGTCGGCGTCAGCTCTTTTTGCAAACCTTGCAAGTCAGTTGCGTCTCGGTCAGCGATTTCCATCGCTTGAGCGATTTCCATTGCACGCTTGAAGTCCACCTTGGCCTCTGCGAGTAAGCGTCGCTGAATTCTGGCATCATTGATACCGCAGATGAGTCTATCCCTAAGCATGTCATTGAGGGAATCTCCGTAGTCGCAATGAATAGCTAGCTAGGTGCCGTAGGGCTGCGACAAAATTAGCGACTGATTCCTCCGGCTGACGAACTCTCGAATTGAATTTGTAGCGCTGCACTGTCACCACCGGTATCGGATTGTAGTGCTCTTTTACTCTCGTAACGATCTCATCGTATGCGAGCTCGGTCGGTTTACTCGGTGCTATACGAGGTCGCGAATTGTGTGGTTCCTTCTTGCACCACAAACACTGAGGAGGACGGCTCTCTTCTTGTCTCCATCGGTTATATCGTTCGCCGTTAGGTACAAGTTCACCCTTTCGACGTATGTTTTCCAATCCTCCACTTCGTGATCGAACTCGCATGATCGTACCGTGTCTCGCTGCCATGTTGTTCACCCTCGTCGCCAATTGTGATGTCTGGGGTCCTTTATAGTCGGCTGTGCGCGCAATCACTCAACACCTATCAATCTCACAATATAGGCAGCTATATATAGGTCACAACTGAGGTAAAAACATGGTGCACCAACATTGAATGAACAAAACCACATTAGAGGTATACTAAAACCACGCATGCGCAGTTGTGATACAAAAACCATACAGCTTACACAACTGCAGATAATGCTACCCTAGTTCAACAGTACATCACACTATGCAAACAAGGTAGGGATGATGCATGAAAGCAAAGGTCAACATATTGGTAAAGCCCCATCCCTACATCTTTTTCACACTACAGTTAGACAGTGCATGGGATCTTCCTAAAACGTACCACAAGTTCACAACCTTTACTGGCAGTTCATGGCTGTAGCCTTGTTCTCAGGCCACTTCCTCCTCCCACATGGCCTGCATGGGAATGACGCTAGTATGATCCAGCAGTATGCCTTGTAGGTAGCTATCAGGTAGCTACCAGGTAGCTTACAGTGGTACCTTGGTGGCATTACGTCATACACACCCTCTTAAACAACTTAAGCACTGAGTTGGAATACACTGCAGACTGATGATAGTGTCATAAAAGTACATGGCATGGTTTTCGCCTCATCCCCAGGCCACCTTCCTCCTCCCACATGGCCTAGGAATGAGTAATATGATCTAGCAGCATTGTGTCAGTTGTATAGGTATATGTGCCTTGTAGGTAGCTATCAGATAGCTGCCAAGTAGCTTTATTGCCAAAATACTACTTGTAGTGACAGTGCATGGCACCCTTGTACATGCCTCTGATACAACCTAGACACTGAGCTTGAGTGGGCTGCAGACTGGTCATATAATAATCATTGTGTAAAACTCAACTTCTCATGCACAGCACTAATAACTGCATGGATGGATGCAGATTCAGCTCTCAAACATGCTGTCTAACTGTAGTGTGAAAAAGATGTAGAGATGGGGCTTTACCTATATGTTGACCTTTGCTTTCACGCATCATCCCTACCTTGTTTGGATACTTTTTGGCATACCATCCCTACATCTTTTTTTTGTTTCTGTCCTTTTTTTATCATAATCTGAGTTACAGTTAGACCTACGTAAGCATAAGAATATTTCTTTCAAGTGTAACCACAACCCTAGAACTTGAAACAGCATTGACAGTTAGTAGTGGTTCCAACCATGTAATATGCCAGCTGGAATCCCATGTGGAGCCAACCACTCTCCATACCAGATTTTTATCCCTTTGTGAAACAGATTTCCTGATCACATGACAACTGACCAGCACAGAAATCTGTGCACACAGAACATAAAAACTGACCATCCCAGCTTTACTAAAGCTATGAGTATCTTTTAGTGTAGCTAATTCAGCGCCTTACCTACGTGGTGTCCATGAGCCTTTCCCACTACCACGGGAAGAGACCGTACCAGCCGTTCTTACGGGTCACGGCAACGCACGCGATTTCGCGTGTGCACTGCTCTCGCTCCCAGACCAATGACTGTGGTCTTTGGTCTGGGAACGAGACTGCGTTTGCGCATGACAAGTTGTGGAAACTTTTTCTGAACCCCTTTGGTTTGTATCGTGCTTTTGTTCTCTATCTTTGCCTATTTTGTACACTGTATTATCGTGCCCCACGTAGGGCTATATTGATGAACCTTGAACCTTGAAAATGGCGTCCTACGCAACGGTTAGCAGCCGGGCAGTGCTGTTGAACAGCTTTTTGACCACGGTAAATTTGAAACTAGGGTGAAGACGCTGAGTGATTGTGAAGCTGCGCGCTGTAATGAGCATTAGGTTCGTGCTAAACTCAAGGTGAGTAAGCTTACTTGAACTGGGTAAAAATTGAAATTAATTTATCACATTAACAACTATCATTTTTTAAAAGAGCATGAAACGGCGATTCTAACGGTACCAATATCATTAAGATTGAGTCCATATAACAGGTTGTATGAGCTTAGAAATGCAAGTGATTTGCAGAAAATTTATACGTCGTTTTTGCGTGATTATGCGTCTGGTACACGTTCCGCAAGCGACTGCAAGTCCAATTGAGATGAAACTCGCTGTGACGGTTAGTCAATACCTATTAAAGGTTGTTCATTTTGAATATCTAGTGTAATGCCTGCACTAGGCTTGATAAATGAAAAAACGGCGTTTTTCGGTTGTAAATAGTAGCATTTCCGCAGGAGTTGGATCAAAGTTGCAATCAAAAACCTGCACTGTTTGGGCAACCAGTCTGGTATGCAAAAATAGTTGTTCATTGTTGAATATTGTGAGCAGGAGTACAAAATCTGTTATTACCTCAAAAATACACAGAAAAAGGATGAAATATGACGAAAAAGTGCATGCATTCTTGACTAAGGCAGACATTTTCACAAAATTAGTAAATGCGAATGTACCCAAGCACCTAAGAAACATCTTTTACCCAATTTGATGCAGATACGTTGTAGCAATGTGGAGATATGGCCTTTGTAGACGAAAACTGGCATACTTCTGGAGACTCTGACATCGCTACTTGAGTTTGACAGAGTGGTCTGAACAAAGAATACGAAAAATGGCACTTTCGCTACCGCACACTTTTGCGTTTAGCTGTCTTCCGCGTGGCTTTTGGGCACTCATAACGGCACTCAAAGAGGAAGACTGGGCGCTTAAATAAGCTTTTAGCGTGTTTGTGGTGAAGTTATACGGCTTTTGTATTGCGTGTATTGCGCGCGTCGGCGCCATCCCTACACAGAGAGTATGCCCTGAGAAGAAAAGTTTCATTTGCCAACAAACGTGGGGAAGTGGGACTGGACTGCAAAAATATTTTAAATGGTATACCGTATTTAAAACGCACGATCCAATCTAGCGCAAGAAATGAATTTTATGGGTGGATCCAACTTAGCGCAAGGCGCCACTAATCAGAGAGTCGGCAGTGGTAGCTTTGTGCACCATGGCACCATAACCAGTATGTGTTTGGAATTGGATGTCTATGTCTAAACCACACCCTAAGATGCTTTGACAGAATGCTTCATCAGTTTAGTGCTACTGTAGTTTGGTTCCCAGGCCCTTCTAGTGTGTGTTCACTCTGCCTTTCCGCTGAAGGGTCTACCAAATTAGTAGCCTCGTTCCCAGGCTCGCCCCGAAGAAAAATAAAAAACAGAGGGGGAGAGCCTGGTATCGATTTGCACGTGATATCGCGGCACGACGACGTCACAGCAAGATGCAAAAGTCGAGACGCATTGTGTAACTAGCCTCGTTCCCAGGCCCTCTGCGCGAATTTCGTACTGCAAGCGACGAACGCGCAGGGCCTGGGAACGAGGCTATTGTGTAACCACGTGATACTACTGCTACGCAGGCTATGAAGAAAGAATTTAGTTGGTTAGCGCTACACTCTGGCGTACAAAATACCACATTTTAAAGCTCCAACATAGCTACACAACAAAAACGAGTTGTAGTAGCAAACGCCTGAGCTGAGAGTACTTCGCGGCTACTTTGCGGTCTTCACGTCAGTGACGTTTCAGGTTGTTTAGTGGTTAGTGCAAAGGCATAGCGCATCGTGCCGTGATATCACGTGCGAATCGATACCAGGCTCTCCCCTTCCGTTTGTTGGGGCGAGGGGAGAGCCTTAGAACGAGGCTACCAAACTAGTGCTACCAGTAGTACAAGGTGTGCTCCACCTTAGCTACTTAACTTACAAGCCGGCCTTTTGTTACAGTACAGCAAAGAAATCCCTTCTGGAGTCACTGTGGGTGGTGTACCTGGTGAAGGGAGGCTTGTTAGTGAACTAAGTTTTATTCCTAGTGTAGGTACACCATGGCATTAACAAATACGTACTCAAATTGGACATCCATTGCTTCATCCTGCCTGGCAGTTTTGCATTCATCACACGAAACCTTTCATTCACATTTTGGGGTGTATTTGCATCTTGGTGTGTAACATGAATAATTAATTTCGGATCCTTGGATTCAACGTCTGTAATATGTGTCCTCTGCCTACACTTGGTCATTGCCACTGTACAACAAGCATTTGTCAGTGACTTATAGGATGCATATGGACCTTTATTGTCACAGCTCACTACCAACAATTGCATGCATTTATACACAACTAGTTGAGTTTACCTCCTCCATTTACTTTGATTATTGGCTATTTCCTTCCCCTCCCTCCAGATGCCAAGCCACCGGAAAGTTTGGACCAACTCAATCAACCAAAAGTCACGGCAGTACATCTACCACCACTGCCTAATGAGTCATGTGACCCCTGGTCTCGGCCTACTTGTGTCAGTGTGTATTTTCATGCTACCGATGTTACAGTTGGCTGATGAACATGTGCAGCTAACAACTATGTATCACATGAAGATAAGCTGGTGGTCATGTCACATGACTTTCAACCACACCCTCCTGGTGCTGCCATCCCTCAACAATGTGCTACCAGCCATGGCCCTCCAGAACAGAGTAGTGTGGTCAACCAGGCCTCTATCATCAAAATCCAATGTTTACTGTGCTTTCCAAAGTCCAGCTCCCATTATTCCCTCTTGTCTGAGGAGCAAAGTGGTAAAAGTGATGTTTGTTCTACTACTAATGCTGAGTGGGGACATAGAGACAAACCCTGGGCCTGTTGGTGAGTTTCTGTGTCAGCATGATATAAGACCTTGCATCACACTGATATGATGTCACATTCTTAACCTACAGGCCAGCACCTGACTGTTAATGATTTGGGTGTAGTATTTGAAGAGTTGAATGAAGTGCGTGCAAAGTGGTACAACATTGGCTTGCAGCTAAGTGTGAGTGTTGGTACACTGGATGCCATCAGACAACAGTATAGGGACCCCTCTGAATGTCTGAGAGAAACTCTAACAACATGGCTGAGAAGCTACCCTCTGTGGACCAACATCATAGATGCCCTAAAGAGCAGTATTGTTTGTGAAACACAAATAGCTACAAACCTGGAATACAAGTACTGTTCAACACGGGACAGTAGCACAGCTGCTACCCACCATCATGCACCAGTAGTACCAGCTCTGCCTTCATCACCAGCTCTGCCTCCATCACCAGCTCCTGCCTGGATGAGTCCGCCATCACCAGCTTCTGCCTGGATGAGTCCGCCACCTCAGCCTACTGCCCCTCTTACACACCCACAGCCCTCCTTTTTCCCACCTTGGCCTTACTACTACCCTCCACCAACCAGCTACCCGATGTCAACTCCATTCGTCCATCCACCCAGATCTGGAGTAGCTAGTGCTGCCACACATCCCACTACCCATCAAGCATACTCACAACCACCTCAAGTCACACCTGGCCCTACTCCATCTAGACCTTCATTACTAGCTTCACAATTGACTATCCCCCATCCTATGACATCCAATGATGTACAGATTGTGACCACACCTCAATACCAAGTACAGCCGGCAGGTATATTTAGCTTCTGCAGTAGGAGTGTTTTATATTTTTCAGGTCACACACAACAATTTCTTACTCAAAAATTGGTACTTTGGCTGATGCATTATATGTAGTTGCAGTTGGGTCTCAGAAGTCACTAAACATCACCTCAGACCACCTATTTTTAAAAACTTTCTCTGGACGGACATGCATTGTCCCTTGACCTACATGGATAATGCTTCATGTAGCTATAGATGGTCAGAAGTCACCAAATGTGACTGCAGAATACCTCAATTTTCAGCATTTTTCTGGGGACATACTACAATAGTTTCGAGTATCGAAAACTATCCCAGCACCAGCATGTCTTGTTGCTCTGATGATCTGGCACAGTTGCTACCATGCTTAGTTCTTTGAAGTCTGGGGTCCGAAAATATATCAGTCTGAGAAAAAAATTTTGCATCTACATTTAAACACTGGTACTTTCTACATTTTTTTCATAGGATTGTCAGGCACTGAATTCCAGAACTATTTGATCAATGCTCCCATTCCTGAGCGTATTCAGATCATGGATGAAAAATTTGATCAACTGGTGGACAAAGTTCAAGATGGACTAGTTGAACAGAGTATTCCACTGCAGAGACTCAAGCGATGCATTACTCGGCTCCCAGCTTCTACCAAAGACCAGCATATTGCTTTCATCAGGGAGAACCTGAGTGACATCAAGGAGTCCAAAAGTATGGAGGACATATTTTTGCTGCTCAATCTCTACTGGGACTTTCTCAACTACACTCTCCTAGAGCACATTGTGACAAAGTTTGGAAATAATGACGCAAAAGCTGCCATGGCTAAGTATATCTCTGATTTAGTTACATTTCGCAATACCACAAAGCTTTCAGATTTCATTGTCCACTGGCCATGTAAAAGGAAAGTGCCACCTGATATGTCCACACTTGTGACCAAAATGAAAAAAGATTGGTTTAACTGCACCCTGGAAGATGTGGAGCAGTTCCGGACAACACTCACTCAGGACCTTTTGCTTCCATCCTTTGCAGTAGTCCTTAGGGATGCAGAGGAAGGTTGTATCTCCCTCACCTGGCTGATTTCTTCATCAATTGTGAAACTTCTCACCAAAGATATCCACAGAGTCACCAAGCTGGGCTGGTTCAAGAAACACCACATTGAGAGGCTGGCCATTGATGGACAAGACCTGTACAGATCAGCAACATTCAGATACAGTACCTTCCTCAAGAAACTGTACACATCCCAGAGACCTCTTTTAACCCTCAACTCCAGTCCACTGCCCCAGGAACTTCTTCCCTTCAAGCTGGCCAAGATCAAAAAAGAGAAAGACAATGCAGATGAGTTTACAAGACGATACTTACGAGGGGATCTAGACGATGTTGGTTCTCTTGGCACTGAGTTTTTTTACAAGAAGTTTCCAATCAAATTTGAAGAAATTGGCAAACTCTCAGGTTATCACCAAAAGAAGCTGATTCTGATTGAAGGAGCCCCTGGTGTGGGGAAGACAACCTTCAGCTGGGAGTTCTGCAGAAAGTGGAGCAGGGATGAGGTTTTTCAGGACCATTCCCTGCTCCTCCTCCTCCCACTGCGGGACAATGATCTTAAAGTGGCCAAAACTCTCTCTGACCTCTTCTACCACGAAAACTCAGACCTGCAGCAGGCAGTGGTTGAGGAGGTCACCAGCAACCAGGGCCTGGAAGTGGCCATCTGGCTGGAGGCATGGGATGAACTGGATAATGAACTACGAGAGAAAGCCTCTGTGTTCCTTGACCTCATCAATGGTAGAATCCTACCCCTTGCGACTATATTTGTCACAAGCAGACCATGGGCCAGTCAACACCTCAGATGGAGCTGTGAACATCAAATCTCCCAGCATGTGGAGATCCTGACATCTGCAGAAGACCAGATTGCACATTACATCAGCAAAGCCAAAGCTGAAGCACAGCTAATTCCATTTGCTGCCAAAGCTGAAGCTGAAGCACAGTCAATTCCATTTGCTGCCAAATTTACCAACCACCTCTCATCTAATCCTGTAATCAGGGCAGCTATGTACACACCTGTCACGGCAAAAATGTCAGTAGAAGTGTTCACTTGGAGCCAGCACACCATGTCACCTCCTCCCACCACTATGACTGAACTCTTTACCGCCTTTACCCTCAAGACCTTGGTGGACCAACCCTCAGCACACCCAGTGTATTATGAACAGCAGTTGAAGGTCACCACCTTCAGTGACCTCCCTGCTGATGTGTACAAGCAATTCCAGGACCTGTGCAAAATGGCCTATGAGGGTACACTCAACAGGCAACAGCTGGTTTTCTCTGCAGCCAACCTTCCCACTGGATTTGCTTCCCTTGGCCTGGTGCAGGATGTCCCTCAACTGTACTTTGAGAGCAGAGCCTCCTCATACCACTTCATCCATTTGACACTACAGGAATACTTAGCTGCCGTCCACATCTCACAACTCCCTGCAAATGAGCAGACAAGACTGTTCCAAGAACATCTTCATAGTGACTACTTCGAAATGACTATTAAATTTTTGGCTGGACTCACAAAGTTAGCAAATATACTTCCTGAAATTCCTGGACAATTAAGTGACAATACCAAACGTTCCTATTTTCACCTTTTGTTTGAAGCAAAAGATATTTCAGTGACTACTAGAACTCTGGGTTCAAATGAGATTGCCCTCTGGCCATTCTACTCCTGGACTTCCCTGGACTACTATGTGACAGGCCATGCAATCTCTCATTCTGACTGCCCCTGGAAACTAGACTTCAGTAGGTGTTCAATTGATGATGAGAAGTTTGGACTGTTTTGCCAGGGATGTGCTGCTCCTGGGGGAACTGGATGCAGGGGTCACTTCTCTTATGCCTACTTTGGTAACAATGGCATCACCTCCAAAAGCATGCAGTCTTTTGCAAAGATCCCTTCACGCATTCTACAGAATATGAGAGAGCTAGAGCTGTTTAGCAATCAACTGGATGGGAGTGCATGTGATCTGCTGGCCAAGGCAGTACCTTCAATGTCCAGCTTAGAGGACCTATTGTTGGGTAACAACCCAATAGGAAGCGGTGGTGCAGTGGGGGTGATCAAGGCACTCTGTGGCAGTGGAGTGAAACGACTGTTGTTGTACAATATTGGGATTGGGGGGCCAGACTGTGAGGCCCTGTGTGAACTACTTAGATCGACTCACTCACTTCAAGACCTTGACATTCAGTTGAACAACTTGTCTTCAGAGAGTGTAGCCAGCATCATGACTGGACTCAGCCACAATAGTTCTCTGACATCACTAAACATTTCAAACTCTCACTTTAACAAGGCAAATATGGACAACTTAGCATCAATTCTTGAAGATCTTTCATCAAAGTCCCCATTGAGATTCTTGTGGATCGATGACTGCCACATCAATGAAGAGGGTGCTAGTGTACTAGCGGCTGCACTCTGCAAGAACTCAAATCTGATGTATCTACGTTTGCATCATAACCCCATTGGTGTGGAAGGAGCCTTCTCAATGTCAGAGATGTTGCAACACAACACATCACTGAAATCCCTCGACCTAAATGGTGACTCAGTCGGAGAAAAGGGGATTCACCAGCTCATTAACAGCCTGAAACACAATCAAACATTGGAGATACTGTGGCTGCCAAAGAAGTACAAGTCAGAAACCAGTGACCAAAGAATTAATTGGCTTGAAGATACCATGGCTGCCAACAAAATATAAGTATACAAGCCAGAAAACAGTGATCACAGAATTAATTGCAGGACTAGTGATAGTGCAACCAAAGTACAGCTACCATAATGATCTCTCAGTTGGAGTGAGCAGATCTTAAATGCAGTCTGTTTTGTAGTCCTTATTTTGTAGTCCTTATTTTGTTGTATAACATTCACTCACCCATGCATTCTCTATTGTAATGTTACAGTAGCTATATAGTCTACTTAATTGTATTTGACAGTTCTCTAGCTTACATAGTGATAACTAGTATTTTCTTTCTGTTTTGCTGTGTATCATCGTCTTTTTATTATACCACAAACCCATGCATGTTGTATATTATCCAGTTTTGAATAATAATGTACTTCTAGGCAGCAGTCATGCAGTTTTGATGCATGTGAATTAGGTCAGAAAGGTATTTAGAGTTGACCATATGATCCTCACTGCATGCATGTGTGATAAGTGGACAGTTTCCATGTACGTAAGCATTATCACACATTACATGACATGCACAAGTGAATACATATACTAACTGTGACAGGTGTGCTAAGTCAGTTGAAAAAATGCACTATTTTCAATTTTGTCCACTCACTGTACCTGGTTGGTCACCACACAGCTGGAGAAAAGGAAGTGGGGGATTCAGTACTTTTCTTACATCTACTGTGTCAATTTTCTACTTTGCAAACAGGCCGGAGGGAAGACCAGACTGTCTCTGTGGAAACAGAATTCCTTGAACTCAGAGCAGACCCACTTATCATCTTCACCCATTCTAACTCATTTTCATAGGAAATGAACCAATCAGATTACTCAAATGCCGTCTAGCAAGTGATTATGTGTAATACACACTTGGGTACCTATTCTAAATGAGTAGCCACAGCCTTTGACTATGAAGTTGTAACGCAGTAGCTTTCTCTTGGATCGTTCTAACACTGCACCTGCGTATGCATGAACCAGGACAGTATGTATATTCTGGACAGTATTCATTTTCAGTGTTATTGCAGGTTTTCTATCAAACAAGTATGAGCCCACCCGTAAATGGGGATCAAACTTGATTCGTTCCAGTATTCCACTCCAGTGTTCCAGTCCAGTAGTCCAGTCCATGTACTGATTCCAGACAACCATTATGTGGTAATGTTTGCGTGTCACTGCAGCTGTTGGTGCACATCCACCATATATACCCTATATGCGTCAGAAACTTGGGCTGGAGAAGATCGTTAAATGCTATATAATAGTATAGTTAATAGTATCACATATATGGTGTCCATAGTGTATTTTTGTAATATTTCTGTGAAATAGCAGTTTTAGTGTGTAATATAGTACTGTAAATGAACCAATCAGATTGCTCAAATGCCGTCTAGCAAGTGATTATGTGTAATACCCAATTCTAAATGAGTAGCCACAGCCTTTGACTATGAAGTTGTAACGCAGTAATTTTTTACCTTCTTAGCAGGTGGTGATTCTTCATCTTCACTGTCACTGAGGACTTGCATTGGATACGTAGGTACTGCAGCTGTATCATTTGCTCCATGCTGTAACAGGTAAATGTTTAGCTTTGCTTAAACTATTCAATTATCTCTCTGTGCTACACAATGACCCATGGAAGAATTTGAAAGCAACATAAAAGTTCAGCATTTTTTACCTTGCTGGAATTTGGCTTAATTTTAGGCACTTGATCTCCATGATCATCTCCACTGCTGCTGCTGTCTTCTTCAAATCACCTTGGAGCCTTCTTTTTAGAGAGATTACCTTGCATCGGTTTTTCATCTAGCCAAGGTGAATACAACTTTAAATACAGTAATCTACCTTTTGTGAGCACTTACCATGAACTTCAATGACTTCTGCAGTGTACGGGGTCCTGGTATACCTCCATAGTATGCATGGTTGTGGTAGAAATGCCAGGAATGTAGCCAAATAGAACTTCTGAAAAAAGAGACGAGCTAATGTAACTAATGAAAAAGCTCCTCAATGAACTTCCAAGAAAACCTATTTGGTAGCATTCCTTGGTCACTCCGATGCAACTGAGACAAACTAAAAATGTGGTTGAAGTAACCCAAGTGTTTTTGCAGTGACAAGGTATGTACTGCACAGGTGGTACTGAATGTGTCAGTCACACACCTAGCAGCCACTTACCAGTATGTGTTGTCAGGACTTTATTATCAAACGGAAAATTCTTTCCACCTTGAAAGAACCCATGATTGGTTTTGTTTCCAACTAAGGCAAGACGCATTATAATAAGTACACATGATGACTCTTCTTGCATCCACCATAGAATGTGCTAGTGTGAAGTTGCCATGGCGACCAGTGTTGAAGCTATTAAGCAGCCCTACATTTGTCTTACTAGGTAAGCCACTACAATTAACATCTGCCCTGAGCAATGATTGGTGGGTAGTCATAGTTTGTGCACGCGCAATGCTGTACAAATTATAATACATTGTGGATCAAATTCATTATTGTCCTGTAGTAGCTGAACTTCTCCATACCCACATTGACACTGTTTCAGAGAGAGAAAGCTGGTGTTTTTGTTTTGCATAGTTTTATCTCTTTTATTTGCAAGTGCTGTCAATGTCTCATGCAAATGCTGTCAATGTCCCTTGCAAATGCTGCCAATACGTCTCTTGCAAATGCTGCCAATGTGTCCCTTGCAAATGCTGCCAATGTGTCCCTTGCAAATGCTGCCAATGTGTCCCTTGCAAATGCTGCCAATGTGTCCCTTGCAAATGCTGCCAATGTGTCCCTTGCAAATGCTGCCAATGTGTACCTTGCAAATGCTGCCAATGTGTCCCTTGCAAGTGCTGTCAATGTGTCCCTTGGAAGTGCTGTCAATGTGTCCCTTGGAAGTGCTGTCAATGTGTCTCTTTCCACAGTTGTAGCTGTCTTACTTGCGACTGCTGCCAATGCTGCTGTCCTTACATATTTTGGGCAGTTTCTTCACACAGAGCAAGTCAGTTTATGAATCTTTATTGCATGCATTTGTGTACTTGCTCGTGGTTGGTATGACATCATTCTCCACAAGAATTTAATTTGCATGATTTCAATATTTTCATTCTATAGTAGCTAGTGTTTAGTTAAATTAAGGGATTGTTTGCTTGATTGATTGATTGATTGAACGGTTGCGTGATTAAGTGCACTATATTCCAAATTGCAGTTCAAACTCAGTGAGGGTACTATAGGAGTTATCTACCTTGCTGCATCAGTAGCATATGGAGTGGGCACCTTATTTGCTGGACAGCTAACTGACAAACTGGTGAGATTATACTAGAATGTGAGAGTTTGCACACGTATAATAGTAGGTCGAAAACAGAATTGGCAGTTAAATTGAGTGCATGTAGGTAGGTTAGCTTACATTGCTTGCCTAGGCTATATTGCTTGGTGTATATTTGTGACAATGAGAACAAGTTTATTTACTGTGCTCTAGAATGCATGAAGTGAACAACATCTCCCTCCAAAAAGGCAGGCCTTACACCCACAAATTGACTTGTCTGTGTATTTAGTATTAGATATAGCCCTCCCTGGCACATTGGTGTTAATCAAACCTCTCCCTTCCTCTTCACACGTTTACAATAATCACAGAATGTCCCACGATTTTTTATCATAGCTGGTCTGGTGTTGACGTTGACTGGATGTGCATTTCTTGGCCCTGCAACATTCATCACTACACTGTAAGAGTGCCTGTCTCTGTCAGGGACCACAAGACACTAAGCAGAAGCACTATAGCTATAGGGAGTTAATTGAAAGATGTGTTTCAACCACACAGAGATATGTGCAGCACACACACACTATAGATGCTGCATATGGAGACATTCTCCCATCAAGATTATATTACGTGTGTACTTTTTCAATGTTGAAAATAGTGTGTTACTGAACACTTCAACATAACACATCCTGAGTGGGTTGAATTACATTATCAAGAAAGCTACATATCTTTATCTTTGGCAACTTGGATGTGTGTTTAATTTAAAGTGCAGGGTATGTAGCGCTCTATTTTAGTTATCTCTGAATGTGCAAGTAATGTCTTGTGCTCCAACAGGAAACTGTGGCTGTCAATTCCAGCCAGGTTGGTTACGGCAGGAGGTTTGTCATTTGTAATTGTGCCTTTCTATTCAGACACAACTAGGATTGCAAAGTGAGTTCGTAACACGCTAGAAGTAAGTAGATAGTGTCATCCCCAGATGTTCCCTAAAAATGGAAACAGGGTCCAGTAACATTGCCTTTTACATGGAGCAGTGCCGAACTGTTTATTTGAGAGTGATGCCATCCCATGTGATAAGAACTGTTGATTGGAACTACGTATAAACCCTCTTTGCAGGTGTGGGAGAAGGGTCTGGGCATGAGACTACCAAGTATAGAGGCATGGCAAGTCATTGTTTCTTTAATATCCAGGATGTTACACATAGCAGAAACAGATATTGCAAGTACTCTGTCTGGCATTCTTATTGGAGCCATTTCTGGAGGGTAAGGAATATCCTAGTACAACATACTTATTGTGTTTAACCCTTTTTGTGTATAATCTGTCATAAATAATTCTCAAATACTAGCCGCTTATTTTTTACTATGGTTATGCCTCAACTGCTTTAGAAAGGGAGCCAGTTTAGTCTTTGTTACTGGGAAAACCAGTTACTATGTGTATCTAAGTACCTAACCTGTTTAGTCTTCATTTGTTATTGAGAAAATCAGTTACTATGTGTATCTACTATTTGATGCCATAACAAAGGGCTCAGTGCAGTGAACACCCTGCAGAGACACATACATAGCTTCACAAGCCAGACCCAACCAATACTGCCCCAGTGGGAATTGATATATGTATTAAAAGCTTGGTAATGAGTGGGATCCTGTTGTGGTCAGCTGAGTGACACATCTCGCTATTAAATCATACCTCAGTCTGTCGGTTGCACAGCAACAGATTCTACAAACTAATTACTTTTCCGTAAACTACACCTAGTGTAGCCACAATGATACATATTGTGTTGTTTGCTCCTATGACTATGCATGTTCGTTGTGTACAGGGAGTGTTCAGGACCTATCATTGGTGGATTTCTTGTTTACAAAGTGGGCTTCCCGTCAATGGCAGCAGTAAGACTCATCACTTTGTAATATTAATCAGATTATGATTAAAATATGAAGAATAATTATAGTTAAAAGATAATTTTATATTGTGTCTCATTTCTCCTTGAGTCAATGCACAGATAATTCATTAAAATGCACAGATCTGTATTCATTACTTCACACTGTCATTATAGTAATACATGGTACATGCTCAATGAATACTTTCTGTCCCTACAGATTTTCAGTCTAGTTCTCCTAGTTTGTGTAAGTTGTGCAAAAGCTCATATAACTAAGAGTTAGGTATGGATTGTGAAACTGCCCTCCTTCCTTCATTGCAGGCCCTGATGCTAGTCATCATAACAGTGATTGAGAGAGTTTGGAAAAAATTATGCCACAGAAACAATAGTAACAAAGTTACCAAAGAAGAAATTTAATGACATGGTTTTATTAGATATTATCATGTACCAGTCACATTGATCTACAGGTATGAGATTTATGTTATGACATATCACTTGCCCTGCATTGGCTATAAAGCCTACCTTTTGAATGGAGATGTGGGTCTGTTTGCAGTGATAAACTTAAACCCTTACTGTTGGAGGAGCAGCATGTTGACTTTGAGTGGGAGACCAGCATTGCTGATAGTTCAGTTGAAAGTGGTGGAGTGATCCTTTCCACTGCTCAATATTACGATGGGAATTATAGCAGTTCAGCCAGTTGCAGTGGAAGAATTTAGACTATACTTCTATGAACTTTTCAGGATCGCAATGGGTCGTGTTTAGGAATGCATCATTACCATTTAAGGTTAAGGTTAACACACATGCATATGTACAGCATTTGCAAGCAAGAAGCAGGGTGTTTCCAAATGCCTGACTCATTTGTATAGTGTTGGAAAACTGTTCCATGGATCTCAGCTTCTGTGATGAGTCATCTATACTTTGATTGCAGTTAGCATAACAACATTTGTTTGTGAATATCGCCGCTCAAATCCAGTACATTTGTGCATTGTTAGTTTTAGGTAATGCACCATATCCCTATATAACCGCAAACCTTACCTGTGAACCAACTTGCAGGTTTGAGTATTGGGTGATTGTAAAACAACGATTTAACAGGAAAATGTGGTTCAATGAGTACAGTACATCCAAAGTTGAGGTAAATACAAACTAACAGCATCAATAAAATTGTGCCCAGCAACAAAACAACACAGTGACTAAAATAGCTATTATTGTGCACAATTAACAAAAAATTAACAAAAATTTTCTTGCATGCAGTGTGAGACTGCAAGGAAACACAGACCAGCACTATCACTTACACTGTCAATAACTAAACAATCCAGCATGTCCTATAGCTAGAGAGAAGAGAAGAGAAAGGTTGCATATAGCCATGTAGTTAAAGATTGATCCATGCATATGTACCATCATATTATGTGTAACCTACAAATTACCCTAAAAGAAGACGAAAAGATCCGATATTCTCTCATTTGCCACACAAGAGAGAAGATAGACACACTCTCACAAGGTTTACTCGCACACTCTTACCCACCAATAATATCTCGGTCCTACCTTGTTCCTCCTCCTGTTTCCTGCTCTCAAATTACTGTAGTGAACCCTCCCCTTCACACACACACACAATCATGCACACACACACACACACACACACACACACACACACACACACACACACACACACACACATACACACACACATACACACACACCTGCTGCATGTTTGGACAATTAAGAAGTAGTTGATGAGTTTGACTCATGTCGATTCCACTCATCCTCGGGATCAGTGTCCGACAAATCCTCATCTTCGTAATCAACTGCATCATCGCTTGAGTCTACCTCATCATCGCACTCCACATGGGGCTCACTTGTAACATCTGAGAGGACTACATGAACCTGTGCAAACATGTGTTAGGGTGTGGAGGGAGAGATGTTTCGAATAAAGCTGTAAAGGTGTACCGTGAAAAGAAAAGCAGACCAAAATTGCACTATGAGTCTGTCCCAAACCTGGAATCCTGGAGGGTAGTGTTTCTTGTCTTTATTGGCCTTGTCCAGCTCATCCTTGGGAAAGATGACCACCTTGCAGTGGAGATAAAGACAATGATACCTGGGAGACACAACGATATCAATACAGCAGAAGCCTCAAAGCTGTGAGTAAGGTGCCTCTCCATATTTGGTAGGTAGTAAAAGCCATTCATATGCTACTTTGTATATGCAGGCTTGTGTGCACCTCAAATTTTATTTATTTATTACTATAGTTATGTAACAGTTTTACTATGGCTTTTTTTTTTGAGGGGAAAGTGCAAAGGCCAGCAATTGAACCCGGCTTGAGCCACCAGTGCTCTACACACCACTGAGCTACATCAACAGGACAACAACCAGCCCTCACAATCTTCTAAATGCTTTAGTTACACACACAGCAGCCACCCAGCATTAACTCTGTTTTGTGGTTAGGGGTTCACTGGAAAATTCTCTCCATCAAGAGAGAACCCATGCTGAGCAGTTTTCCATGTAGTTGTTCACATACTTATGTATGCATGAAAACACACCGCTCACATGACAAACATTACAGTACCTACCCACAGTCACATGACAAACATTACAGTACCTACCCACCGGTCACATGACAAGCATTACAGTACCTACCCACGGTCACATGACAAGCATTACAGTACCTACCCACCGGTCACATGACAAACATTACAGTACCTACCCACCGGTCACATGACAAACATTACTGTACCTACCCACCGGTCACATGACAAGCATTACAGTACCTACCCACGGTCACATGACAAACATTACAGTACCTACCCACCGGTCACATGACAAGCATTACAGTACCTACCCACGGTCACATGACAAGCATTACAGTACCTACCCACCGGTCACATGACAAACATTACAGTACCTACCCACCGGTCACATGACAAACATTACTGTACCTACCCACCGGTCACATGACAAGCATTACAGTACCTACCCACCGGTCACATGACAAGCATTACAGTACCTACCCACCGGTCACATGACAAACATTACAGTACCTACCTGGTAATCACTACGCATCCCTGCATCGCTGGTGGTGGGACTAGCTGCCTTGGCTGCCTTCTTGTCAAGCCCAACTTCAGCGAAGGCTGAAGAGGTGGGAGAGGTGGGTTGGCTTCTACTAGCAGACCAGTCATCATGAGTTATTTTCCTGCAAAGGATGTGTATATTACACATATGCATATGTAACTTGTGGGTGTTAGTATTCCATGTGGAGAGCCTCATAGGAACTGAATTAAATGCACGTACAATGTCCCAGGTTTCTACCAAGCTTTTGCCTCTTTCATCTCTTGCACTATGAAACAGTGGGGAGACTTCCACCATAATAATTGTTTTATGTCTAACTTACATATGTCATTCCATGTATATACAGCTGCACACTCTTGAAACAATGCGTGTGCCATGTACATGTATGCGTACGTAGGGACAAATGTTGCAAAAAAAAAACAAACTTGTGGCAACTGGTAATTTTACCAGACTTGATGTAGGTATGCGACTACTACTTGCTATACCCCAGTATATATTGCAAACCTGGTTACATGTACTTTGCCATCAGGGAACTTTCTCTTGCATTACAAGCTTCTGGGCTTCCTAATTCTGGAGCCGTGCATTCTTTCAGAGATGATCTGGTTGCTAAGCTTGGATTTTTCACTGTCATACTGCAGTGCATAGTGTGAATGGTATGAACAGTCAATTAGTGAAGCACTTCTCTCTGGTAAATAGCAGGCTTTTGTCACATAGACTAAGAGACACCTGTTGTAAAGGACATGGATTTAGGCCAATACCAGGCCTCATCAGCTACACAATTAGGTACCTAGTTATCAATTGCAGTAAAAATCGATTAGAAGCCCAAGGAAGTCTGTAATTGAAGAAAAGAGTTGAGTATTTGTAATCAAATAGTTTGTGTAATATAGCAATTAGCAGGTCACATATCTACTGCAAGGCTGGTAACTAGATCTCATTGTGGCATGCACACTCTGCTATCTTCTGAGCAGTCCTAGTAGCCTCATGGTTGATGGTGAAAGTCCAGTGATTTGGTGTATGGTAATTGAATTAGCCTCGTTCCCAGGCCACTATTTTATTTTGCAACTGTCAAGTGTCCGAGCTCACAAGCTAAGGGAGTTACCAAGGGTTCTTCCATATTTGATGTGACATTGTGAAACCATGCATGCAACTCATTGTGAGGTTTCAGAGCACACTGGGTATTATGTGTGTAAAGCATCAACATCCTAATATATGTTAAGTGAGATGATAAAATTTGGAAGTGGCTTAATTAGGAACAAGGGCTAGTTGTAAATTACTGTATGCACTAATGAGCAATGGTGTTGACACCTGTTGTCTTCTGTGCGCTGCGCTGCCTGTTGCATCAAGTGCATATCAATGAAGAATGTGTTGAACCAAAACTTGAACAGCTTTTCCTAAAGGAGAGAGGGATGAAGGGAGAAGGAAGGGGGGAGGAAGGAAGGGAGGAGGGAGGAGAAAGGGAGAAGGGAGGAGGAAGGAAGAGAGGTGGGAAGGAGGAGGGAGGAGAAAAGGAAGGAATGGGAGGTGGGAAGGTGGGAGAGAAGGGTGGGGGGAGATAGGAGGGAGGGAGGGGGGAAGGAAGGAGGGAGGGAGGGGGAGGAAAGAGAGAGGAGCGAAGGAAGGGAGAGGAAGAAGGGAGGGAGGGGGTGGTGCATGGGAGGGGGAGGTGCATGGGAGGGATAGAGGAAAGGGGGGAGGATGAGCAAAGAGACGAAGGAGCAATATACATGTTGTTTCTATAGTCTGTGGGTATAGGGTACCTGTAGTCTGGTAGCTAGAAACTATGCACTCAACACAGTGAAGGGAAGGTACATGCTTAACTGACTGCAATGCATTATGCATACTAAACTGCAATGTAAACACATGTAAATCGTGAAAGAAGAGTGTTATGTGTGTTTCCATTGAAATCTGTGGTGGGGTTACAGCATTCTTTTAGTTTTTTACTGTATATCTCTATAGCTTGTTCACTTCTTGAGATTGGTCTCAAAATACGTAGGCACATTGCCTGTGAGATAACAGAACATGTCCTGCAACACTCAGATGACGACAAAGCTAGAACATGTCCTGCTGCGTTCAACTTCAGGTCATGCATGTAACAGGTGATAGGTAAGACCCTCTGCAAATCATGCACTTAATAAATAATACACACTTAACAAAGAGGTACACTTAACAACCAGCATCTACAGTGTGTGGTTGTGACTACATACCTTTCCACCAAACCGGGCGTTATGGAAGAATTGAACCTTGATGTCACCGCAGATGGGGACTGGTGTGGGCAACACTAGTTCTGCCACGGTGTCTGTTTTTCTGATGTGGTCGTAGACCTTTGAGGCATACATCTTTGCCTTGTACAACCATACAATGAAGGAGGGTGCTGGACAAGGAAAGGAAGAAGGAAGGGAGGAACAGTGATTGGAACATATACACCTGAAAATGATTTACAAAGTTGGGTCATGCATATAAATTATGTAGCACAATTAGTAGTCATACTGTAGCTCAGTATAAGCACACAAACCCAACTTACTGTATGTGCCACTGGCAACTCTAGGAATACCCTCTAATCTTATCGCCTTTAGATACAAGGCCTTTGGAGTGTACAAGAGAGAATATCTGATCAAGTGCCCATAGTACTGTACATATCTTCTCTGACTTGGGATGGTGACTCCCTGTGTGTGGAGGAGGGCAGTGGAGGGAGGGAGGGAAGTGGGTACAGATGTATGGGGTCAAGATGAGGGAAGAGAAATGACAATGGGAAAGAGGGCTTGTAAACATTTTGTGTGTGTGTGATACCAAATATGCACACACAAGTCACACATACATATGTAAAGTTGTATAAACATACCTTAGCATTTTTTGTTCTTGCCTCTCCATAAAACTGTAGAACATCATTTGCAGTATCAAAAACTTTATCATGTAGCAAGTAGGCACAGATCATTACACCTGTTCTTCCCTGTAGGAAGGAGTGGGGGAGGGAGGTGTAGAGGAGAGAGAAAGTGAGGGAACACAGAGAAGGAGGGGGAGAGCAACATAAGAGAGAAACCACTACAAATATATATGCAGATGCTAACAAGTGCACGGGTGAGCCCATATAGAAAATCAGAGAGTCAGTCAGAACCACTAGGAATACATGAGGACGGTGAAGTTCCTACAAAGTGCATGTCAATATTGAGAAAATTGTCTCAACGCTGGGAGCATGAAACATGCATGGTTTGGCATTTGTTGAAATGTAAGCACCCTGTTGCCAATATCTAAAAAACTTATTCCAGTTTTACATAGCTGTTGCAATGTTGTGGAGAATGTCATAAAATGTAGAACAGCTGACTGCACAATATTGGCTCCATGGATACAAATTAAGCCTTATTCCCATATACTGTTCTGCATTCCAAGGCTACTTATGTAGCTAGCTATGGCTTCTCAACTAAAGGTATCAGTATAGCCCTTTACTTATATGTACTCTTGTTCAAAATCAGTAACTTAGCTATCAAAAAGGCAGACAGAAAACACAACACGTAGACACCAAAAAACTTAATTATCTCTCAGCTACTTGCATGGTGTAAAATACAACCTAGTGGTTAAATATCTGACAAAATATGTAGCCGTGAGCTAAGAAAACATAAAATACTGCGAATAGAAGCCAGCATACTGAATTGCCAGTCTGACAGACTAGCTACTTTCTATTGGAACATGGAATGCTATTCAAAATATTCTTCTCTGTGAAATATTTTGTATTCCAGTTTCCAAACAGAAGCCGCAAGAAAGATTCGAGATCTTTATCTTATCCATTGCTACTTGCACTTGTAAGTAGTTAGAATTCCACTCTCAATTAGGCATATTAGGATTTGCAGTCCTTTGCAGGTCATCTTTGTTGTAGTAAAAAGAAGCTGGTGAAAAACTGTGATGTGAAATGGTACTTTTGTGATATAAGGATGCATCATGACTGACTGCTAAAGAAATTTGCAGACAGACTGACAGACAGACAGACAGACAGACAGACTGACAGACAGACAGACAGACAGACAGACAGACAGACAGACAAACAGACATGCCTTTCCATTGCTGCAATGTACAACTGCCACATTTCTATCATCTGATTTCAGGTAAATATCCATGTCATCACAGAAGGGTTTGATCAGCTCAAAAGGTGGGGCATTGTGGTCATCAAATGGATACGTTGCCACTGAAAGAGAAGAGAGAGAGGGGTAAATGACATGGGTAAAACTCGTTGTGGGTAATTAGATGATGTGGGGAAAGGAAGGCCAGACTTTCAGATGTGGGAAGGCCTAAACCTCTCAACAAACTCTTAGCATCACCCACTTATCTGATGACTAGCACTACCAGATAAGGAAATGTTGCAACAATAGACAGTTTGTCCAGGTTGTGTTGCTGTCATCACATGCACCTAATATACCTACCGTACATGTGCAAAAGTTTTATAATTACTGCTGTTTCTCTAACGTACTTCTCTGGTGGAACTTTCCAGGATCATACGATTTCTCTGAACATCTGCAGAGGAAAGATACACTGTGTATCAACATGAATGCAGTGTGTAATGTTATTGAGTATAACAAGCACACTTTAGTGAAATTATGCTTTATTGAATGTCTGTACAGAAATGCACGTTCAATGGTGCACCATGTGAGAAAGGGGAAAAAGCTAGCAGTTGCTGGGAATTGAACTCAGAGCTCCTGGCTTGAGCTGCCAGTGCTCTGTGTGGGCCGATGGTTGCATGGTGGTCATACCATGGTGGCCAGTGCACTCACAGCTCAAGCCAGGGACCCCACATTGGTTCAACTCCCATTGATTACCATGCAGGGTTTTCACTTTCCACAAGTTTACCATACATCATTGAACATGTGTTTGTATTTATGGAAGTTTCTTATGATAGTGTCCTTAGAGGCAGTTTATAGCATACACACAGATATGACAAATTTTTGATGAACGAGTGCACACACCACACTCCAACTCACAAGTTGTAAACTTTGTAGTGGTCCATGTGTTTGTCGTCAAGGAAACGAATTACTTCCTGTATATTGTTCCTATACACACCCTCCAGCTTCTCGGCAGGGTATGCCATGGCAATGATGTTTGGTTTGATATCTGAACACACGAGTCAAGGAAACTACATGCATGCATAAAGTGCTATACACAATCATGGATGCACATGCACACATGCATGAAGAATCAGTGAACCATATCTTCCTAAAATGCAGGCCTAGATGTTATGCTGAGTCACCCACCATGCAGGACATGTTTACATCATACATATTATACATAACAGGCCTAGTTCATCTACTACACATGCTGGGGTGACTGGGAGATAGGGATTACTGTAACATTTCCTCATAAGTTCTTCATAACACGATAGTTTTTTTGTTGATAGCTTGTAGAAGTATTACTCGATCATCCAACATCGCTATATTCTGATATTTTATGTGCAATATGAATGTGTATGTGAATCACTGAATTTCCGACTTATAGTCCCTTGTCCTCATCATGCTTTACTGTTGCAAGAAAAACAAGTTGATGAACACAGTGTATAGCTAGTTATCCTGGTTGCAGACACCCCAATGAGACAGTGTGTTATGTCGGATATACTTTGGTACTAGAGACCGATTACACAAGAGACCAATATCTTAACCACCATAGCTGCCATCAAGTTCCATTATGCAAGTTTTTATTTTAGATCATAGGTAAACACTTTGTGGCATATACCATTAGTAGGCTAAGCTGTTACCTACAGCGTATCAATACTGGAGACCTCAGTAGGAATATTAAGTGCCCTGAGCTCTCATGCACTTAGTATCCATATATCTTGTTTTACTATGTCAACTGTTGTTGACTTATATACACATGTAATAGCAACTGTAAATAATCTAAACTAATTTGCTGCATATATATACAAAAAAAATGGTCTTGCGGGTCCATTAGTGAGGGAACTAAAGAACTTTATGTATGCAGTTCTGTTCTTTCCTCCATGCATCCTGCACTCTGGTGCCATGTTGGCATGTTCTGTCTACATGGTTCATAGCTATATATTTGGTGTTCACAAAGGTTGGAGTGTAATTGCTGGCATAAACATGCAGGTGATCAACTTAATAGAACATGCACTCCCACAGTTTAATTTGCACACAAGTGGTCAGTGGCGGTTTTAGGGGGGTTCAAAGGTTTCTGGAAACTAGTCAGGTCCATTCAGTTCATTCTCTGAAGGCTGCATGCAGCATTTGCTTCCCTACAGTTGGGAATTAGTTTCCTCGTAAGACATTTCAATCTGTATGTGTCAAATCCCCACTAATCTCCCACCGGCTTCTGTAAGTATAGGGGATGCCCTGTAATCAAATCCCCATCTTGCCCCACTATAGCCCATGCTGGGGGCAGTGGGACATAACATCGATAGGTGCATAACTGTTCTTTCTTTAGTTTGTCTGCAGCCAGGATAGCCGCTGTGTGGTTGCAACAACCATGCATCTCTTATCATCTCACACACAATCAACTTGCATAGTTTCCTGAAACCACTTAGCTGGTGCGGATGTGTTGTAAGACTACTAGCTATACTGCAATATTCAAGGCCACTATTTGTTGCATGTTAGTTTCTCGTCAGGAACTTTCTCTAAAGTTCGTGCGGGCGGGCGGCCATTACCATTATGCCATTTTTCGCCAAACGCAAAAAAGTTCGGCTCCTGGACTCGCGAGGCCACGCTTCCTGTAAAAGAAGTAAAGTCTGGTGGTAAGCGCTCCGGTATTTTAGGTAGTGAGACATCTTTTAGCTGTTGTGCGGTTCACTGAGTAGCAAATCAACATGTAAATCAGCAGCATCGACGCGCGTACAGAGCGCGAGATCGATAAAATATACAGCGAAGCGGGTCCCAAAAAAGCATGCGGGCGGGGGATGAGAAACTAATATGCAACAAATAGTGGCCCAAACGCTGTATATACGTCTATAGTCCAAATGCATGGAAAAAATAGTACGTGTAATGAGGTACAAATCGAGCTACAGGTTTCTGGCTTATCTGTAACTCAGTCTCAGGATACAAGTCAAGTCGAGGTCGAACCCATTCTCCACCAACCTCCTCTTCCTCTTCGACACCAGGCGCTTCAGTTTGGTGGTCATGTTGTGACCTAGGTACCGTTCGTGGAAGGCTAGATTCTTAGACTGACCGTAAGTTCCGCATGCAGCCTGAAGCTACGTTACTGCAAGCGACGGAAACTGGGCGGGGCCAGGGAACGACCTAATTCTGGAAGAATCTTAGTCTCGTCCCCAGACCAAATTTTTCGCGCGCGCCCTGCGGACTCGTCGAAAAATAGGGTCTGGACACTTACTGCGGTTTTATAGAATCTTGTTTTGAATGCGTTGTACGAGACTGCGCATGCGCTAACCGGTGTCATGAGCTTGTGTATGTTTGAGTGTTGAGCTTGAACTACGGAAGATGAATCAAGTTATAGCAATCTTGGGCCTACTCCTCGTCAAGCGTGAGTGCTTGTGTTCCGGGATTCAGGCGGAGAGCGAGTGCAGGCGCGCGTTATTGAGATCATATCCCAATCCCAAGGGGTTGAAACTTTTCGCCTCCTCTACAGACTACACTACAGTGATTCAGTAGTCTAGACTCACTCGAGTGAAAGTCTGGCTCTGCGAGACTAATGGTTCAGTCTCTATGGCGTAGTACCACTTGCCACTAGTCATCCTAGCTGTTACCATGCACAATAGGTCTGGGAACGAGGCTAGTACATATATACAAAATTTGAAAATTCATTGGCGCATGCGCAATATCGTACAACGCGCGTTTCTAAATCCAATTTTGCAAGATAACGTAAAACCGCAGTATCAGCTACCAGCTAGCCTCGTACCCAGGCTCCTCCCCATGCCGAAAAGCGGGGAGAGAGCCTGGACGATCTGATCACGTGCTCCGTGACGTACTATGTGTGGTTTTATGTGTGGTTTTGATAATCGAATTATTGCCCACGCTGTCCATACTTAGCGTTATAAGCGGTACTCGTGCGTTGTATAGCCGCTTCTGGAGTTCTGGATCAGCTGAGACTACAGATGGGCACTGGAAGGCCGTTTCATTGTTATCTATATCACTTTGAGGCACATGTCTCACATTAGCTATCAGCTATACTCATGTTGCCTTTGTCATTTATGACATAAATTTTATAGAAAAAAAAAAAAAAAAAAAAAAATCTAGCTAGCTGGTAAGCAGCGTAGTTTCTACTCTACACCTCGCTGTTCGGCCCAAACGGCGCTAGAAGACAGTCGCTTAGCGACGTTCACAGCGCTAGCTACCGCTCACTATGACAGCATGCTAGGAGTATACAGAACTCACAGCTGTTCACAGAGGCCTTGCAAAGACTCCTTGCTGACATAGTGAGCGATAGCCAACGCTGTCAACGTCGCTAAAGCGACTGCCTACTGCGTCGTTTGAACGAAACAACGACGTGGCACCGTAAAACTTAGCGCTACAGTAGAATCTATACTTGAAATATCATACCGGGAGCTTGAGTCTAGCTAGATAATAGTGGACAGCCTTTCAGTGCCGATCTGTAGTCTCAGCGACATACAACAACGGTCGTGTCAACGCTTATAACGCGCTGAGGACGGACTGCGTGGGCAATAATTCGATTATCAAAACCACACATAAAACCACACATAGTACGTCACGGAGCACGTGATCAGATCGTCCAGGCTCTCTCCCCGCTTTTCGGCATGGGGAGGAGCCTGGGTACGAGGCTACTACCAGCAGCGTTTGCTTTGGCGCCCAAAAATTTGCAAGCTGGCTATTTGTGATGACGCATAACGCAATTTACTTTACCTGGGCAATCTGATTGGTGCGACAGCATGCCGATACGCTCGTATGATTACGCCCCAGTTTTACCAGTGCCGCAGGGCGCGTGCGAAAAATTTGGTGTCTGGGGACGAGACTAGAAGAATCTCAGACTTGTATATACAAGGCTCCTCCCCGTGCTTTTTGCAGGGGAGGAGCCTGGGTACGACGCTACAGACTTGCTAAATTTAGATTTTAACCCTCTCTTTACGCTTTCCGCATACAAGCATGTAGTCTAGCGAGCCAGACCCTCGCCTGAAGGGAGTCTGGTGAACTGTCCATATAAGACTTGTTCCAACACCCACCCCAACTAAGGTGGGGGATAAGTGCCTTCACAGCTACAGTATGCACCTATCAGTAGTAGCTATGCCCTTGATGGGGGAATTGTCATGTCCTAATGGAACACGCCTCCATACCTGGGGCACAAACCTGTGTACCATCCCCCCACATATCCCTTACAAATACCCCATATCTCCCTGTTGTGCACAGTGTGTGACAGGGAGATATGGGTGTCTGTGGAATTCACGAGAATTTCCCAAGACACTTAACACAATGAAAAAGAATACATATGCAATTTGAGTGGATTGGGACAATCCCAACTAAGTACCAGCAGGGAAGATTCCCATAACAAATCCCCCTCCTTTCTCCAACATCTGCCCCAGCCATGCAGGGCCGTAGGAACAGGTCCGGTGTCACAGCGGATCCGATCCCCCCGAAAATCCGATCCGGGCCGGATCAGATATGCTAGCGATTTCGATCCTACCATGCTAATATATCCCCATGCTAGTATCCCTTATACTACGTATCTACTAACTGGAGCTGTTTCAGTGCAACGCCACGGTGTCGCAAGACGATTGACAATAGAGTTCAAAGGTCACTGTTTATACGCGGTCACAGCGTCACGCACGATTTTGAGGTGCGGTCGCGTGGTCACAGCCGTGGTCACACCACACAATTGTGGCCCCGGTCGCATCCGTTAAGGTAGTCTCGCAAGCCAGCCGTATTTTTCTTTATTTCCGGTGGGAGGAGCGAGAGAAATACGGGCTGGCATGCGAGACTACCGTTAAGGGTGGTCGGAACTAACACCCGCGCGGATGCAAAAGTATGCAAAAAGCTGTTGTCATAAAACAACCTGGGCAATTACTTTGATGACCCCAATCCACTTACTGGAAGCCTCGGGTGTGTCTGCGTTTACATAATTTGCAGCAAGGAGGCTGGATTACTGCACACAAGAGGCGGTTCTTTCTCAAAGAGCAGCTAGGTGCGGTTTACATAACTCTGTAAACCTCGGCCTGCGTTCACTGGAATTGAACTTTAGTTTGTTTTGCGACATCCTGGGGGAGTGGACTTGACCGTAACAGAACGTTTTTCATGAAATACGCACTGAAAAGCCAGGCATTATACGCCGCTAGCCAGTGAAAACGGCGAAGCGCGTGCTTCTGTTTGTCTTACGATGAAAAGCGTTCTGTTATTGGATTCCTCTCGTAATAACAGCTCTGTAGACGATGTTCCAAGTCAGTAAGTTACTCCGTTCGAAAGTTTTATCAACAAATATGTCGGAATTTAGCCGCTCCACTGTTCAGCTTGTGGACAAGGTAGATTTATAAACTTGTACGTGTGTTTAGTAGTCCAGACGAACGCTAAGTTGCAGCAGGCTGTGCGTTTATAAGCCTTTTTATTGCCGAGATACAACCCCCTAGCAACCGGCCACGCGCGCGCCCTCAATTAGTTCCGACCACCCTTAATATGCTATATGGCGCATGTGGGAGTGCCTCCTCTGCTCCACCCCTTCGCGAAATTCCGTTAAGTTAAATATCGCAAAGAGAGAGTTAAAATCTAAATTTGGGGTAAACCCGTAATTTTTTTCTCATAAGCAAGTCCGTGCATAACAAGATTCCTGTGACAGCTCTCGGTAGCTAGTTTTGAGCGAAAATCTGGTGTAAACGTCGTCAAGGTACGTCTAGCATGTTTTCGTGGATGGTTTACCTACACAAATGGTTGAATTGTCGTTTCGTAGTCTATTGATCGTAGGACAGGGCCATAATTTGTAATGAGTTTGGTACCTCCTAACTCGTTGCCGTTTATAAATCCGCGCTGTAATAAATAAATGACTCTTGAGCAGTTGATAGCTTTATTAGAGTATGGGGGGGGGGGGGGGGGGGGGGGGGTGTGATCAGTGTCAAAATAGCGGGTGTAATCCGGAGGGGGTAGTTTCCAAAAGTGTAGGGTATACATTTTTGAATAGGGGGTATAACTCAAGTTGGGACAATAGGAGGATATATATCTTAGCCCTTTAATCCCTGAATTTCTATACATGCCTTTAACGCACTGTATCACCATTTCTGTCCAAGCTCTGACTCTAAAACTGAACCTAAGTCCACTTCCAACCCCTTAGCAAGCAGACTCGTGTCCTTAACCATGCCCACTCATTAACGAGCATGCAATAGTCAGCACTCTCGGTTGTCAAACACCCACTCAGAGCCCGAGCAGCCTTCCCTGCCAGAAATGAACCCCATACAAGGCGAGAGTAGCGTTCTTTAAGCCTGTCCATGCAGCCAGGGCAAAAATTGGCCTACCTGGTCCCAACCATGGTGCTTTGACAGTCAAGCCTAGCAGCCACCATGTGCATGTCACCCTGCGGGTGACATGGCAAAAATTGTCCCACCTGGTCCCAACCATGGTGCTTTGACAGCCAAGCCTAGCAGCCACCATGTGCATGTCACCCTGCGGGTGACCCCACCCACCTCCCCCTGTCCCACCCTTTCAGCTGATGCAGAACTGTGCGCGTAACGTGCAGTATGATGTAACCAAAAGTGCACTATAGGCTTTAAAGGGTTAAAGAGGGGATGTAATCTGAGTTGTGAGGGGGTACACTTCACATGTACAGAACAGAACAGGGCTATGAATCTCATTAACCCTCATGGGATACTTGTGAATATTGTCGATGTCCCAATTGGGGGTCAATGAATCTCATTAAAGGCATGCAATTCTGGCTTAAAAAGTCAGGCAATCTCTCCCTCATGCATTTGAATCTAGCTAGCACTGTGTGGCACCCATAGACAACTTTCCATTCATTGGTCCTCAAGAATGTGATTAATGGCGTCATGTTTGTTCTGTGGTAGCACTGGATTGGGTTGACTTGACGAATGTAACATGTGGAATACAGTGAAACCTCATTATAGATAGTTTCCAAATGTCAATTAAGCATCCCACTTCCGGAGGGCAAACGCGCGATCAAGAGGCAGCTGTACACCGGACCTTTCACCTTGAGAGAAGCAGCTTCTTTTATCTTTCAGTACTAATGGTAAGGACTCGATATAGCACTTATTAGCCTGTATTTTCCGCGCAGCTGCACTAAACCCAGACACCGACTTTTGCCCTCCGGAAGTGAAGCTACGCCCCATGAAAACCATCTATAGCGGTCACCTATGGGACTCAAGCCACTGGCTGTTATACTGAGGTGACCTTCTTACGGGATAAATTCATAAAATTGCATATTAACATAGTATAATGAAGAGTAAGTACAAACAACAGTCATATATGAATACACAAATGCTCAAGAGCTGAAAGATCTAAGCTGCTGCATGTGCATAGTGTCAACCACGTGGAGTCATGTGTCGAGGCCGACATGCACGTGTACGAGTACGAGTAACAGTGGAGCATAGCTCGAGCGCTCGCGATCGCCTAGCTAGCTACATAGCTAGCTAGGCTGGGAGTGCTGGATTTTGTGAAGTAACTGGCAGCAGTGTCAATCGTGGGGTTGGCCTTGGAGTGGAAATTCCGTGCAAGTACAAGTTGTACGGACGTCAAGCCTACGTAGATAGGCTCCAAACTCTCTTATCGTAGCTGTACAGACCACATTTTGCACTGACCGTTTTTAACGAGTTGCATTTATTAATAATGCTTGCATGCTGTTGGGACTGCATATTAGTGGCCGTTATCCGTATTAACGAGCGACCGTTCAGCGGGTGCTAGTATGAATATAGCGTATTGGCAAATATTTTGGGACCGTCCCTACTGACCGCTATATCGTAGGTGACCACTAAACTAAGGTGACTGCAAGGTGAGGTTTCACTGTATTCAGTTATGTGCAGCATCTTAAGTGTGACTAAGTACACACTATAACATCACTGCCATGGAGGGGGAGCCAGCAAGGTGGGCAGGAAAGATTTGGTCTGGGGATGAAACTATGAATAAACCAGAAAGCTATATTGGGGGCTCAAGTGCTGCATGCAGTGACGTATATGATAGTACAGAGCTGGTTCTGTAGCTGAGCAGCGACTTTCATCGTACTGCTTAATGTGTTCCCAGCCGGAAAACTATTACAAAAATGCATCGAGTGTTCTTAATTTTACACTGGCGGTGGCCCGTCGCTTGTGCTTGGACTCGGTCAAGTGCACTCAAGGTCGACAAATCCGCTCCACAACTGCGTTGTTGCTTTGTTGGTGTCGCATCACAACTCGTGTGTTCAGCCATTCGTAGCACATGTAAATCATTCCATGCACTCCGTTTATGTTATTAATTGTACCATATAATTCCATTTACTATAATTACATAATTATTATGCAATGGTTGGTGGGTTGGTTGGTTCAGGGGTCAAGGCAAAAAGGTGTAAGCGTCAGCAAAAAAGTGCACTGTGGCCCCATGACCACATGACTAATGCTGTACTGAGACTGAAAAAATCAGCAGGAGTAAGATTGGTTGGGGATGATAAACTTTACATGGCCTTGGTAACCGTACATAATGTGTTCACAATTTTCATGTGGGTACACTATCTAGAGGAAGAGTATCAAAGCCATGTCTCAGTCTGTCCACTATATAATAAATTAAATAACTATATAATGTTAGCAGGAAAAGACAAACTGAAACCTTTCAGAGTGTATTTATGTGAGTATGCAGGTTGTGAGTATTGAGCCAGTCTCATCAACACTCATTACCTTCCCTGACATGCAGGTCACTGCAGCTTCCCAGTCAGGACACTGTCCCATGGATCTACCAGACCAGCAGAGAAAGAGACACTACTCTGACAGCGATGTGACTAGATATCAGAGGTCAGAAATCCGAAACAAACTGGGCTCTGTCGTACGAAAGTCTCATTCAGTGATTGATGTAAGCATGCAGGTCACTGCAGTCTTACAATCACAGCTCTTTCCTGTGGATACAGTAGACCTGCAAGGAAACCAACACTATAGTAGTTCAAGTTCAGGTTACTCCGGTAGCAGAAGTTCAAGTCCTATTTACTTCAGGAAAACTGAGGTCAGTGCAGGTTCCCAGTTAAGGCCTTCTCCTTATCCATATCGACACATCTCTGACAGTAGAATAGAACTTCGGAGATATGAGATCAGAAAAAGAATCGGGATTTTCAAGCCAAAGTCACCAACTGCTGTAAGTAATTTCATTTGAAATAGCTAATTTCCAGAGGAGGTTGGAAGCTAGTAATTAGTGATACGCGCGAAGTAGCAATCAGTCCTACGTGAATGACGTAATCATACGGGCTGCCATAGAGGCCCATAGTGAAAGGTGAAATCAATTTACACAAACAGCTTTCGTTTGTTTGGGACGAAACTCACTCAGTAGATGCTGCCAGGTGAGCTCTAGATCGACCGCTATAGCTCTTCCTTATACGCGAAGCATTTGAGTGTTTCCATGGGAATCCCCTTGGAAGATTTTGCGCGTCATAAAATGCCATAGCAGTCGATCTAGAGCTCACCTGATGGTATCCACTGAGCAAGTTTTGTTCCAAACAAACAACAGCTGTTTGTGTAAATGGATTTCACCTTTTACTATGGGCTTCTATGGCAGCCCGTATGATTACGTCATTCACGTAGCACTAATTGCTACCTCGCGTGCGTCGCTAGTTACTAGCTTCCAACCTCCTCTGGCTAATTTCATAGAACTACTATTAAATAGCAGGTAGTCAACAAAGTTCCTGTTGTGAAACATAAACCAGGCTTGGCTGAATAATGAGAGCACCTAAGGAGGTTAGGCCTAGGAACATTTTATGCTCTGTGGTTTCACTACTTCACTATCCAAATCCCACATGTGTCTCCTAACCATTGAACACAAAGAAAGGTCTTAAAACTTGGTCCGGCCATGGCTGGAGCTACCAGATTGGCACCACTGAATCTGTAAATATACTTTTTCACACAGCATATCTATTTATGCATACTCATTATTTACTGGTGACTTTCTATTGTCTTTTCCTGCTTTGCATACAAATGTTAATTCAGGTTGGGATAATTCAAACTGAGGATGATTTAAAACTCAGGTTTGTGGTTTCAACTAAGTATGTTACATGCCATGCCACTTGTATCAATTGATGTAAACATAGCTGGTATGTGTGTATGAGATGTACGATGGTAGCTATCAGAGTATATTGGCTGCAGTAGCAAGACATCAGGTGGTCAACACTAGGCATCAATAAAGGTCTGCATTACATTTCTTGTGTGTTTCTGACTGAAGAATTTTCTTGACTTATATAAGTGCAATCAGGTGACCACTGAATGTTGCAACTTTATATTCACTTGCAATTATTCAATCTCCCTTAGAGTGTATAGCCAAGCCACAAGTTATGGAATATCAAGCATAGGTGAGGAAAGTGAGTGTGAGTGTGGGCAAAAGGGAGTGGCCTGGGAAAGAGATAACTGGAATCGATTATCTTGCTCTATGAAATGTTGTAGACTCAAGATACAAGTATCAGCGTCTATTTATCAAATATAGTAATATCATTATTTTATTATAAATGAGGGCTAGCAACTGCATGTAGTACTATGGTAGGCTGTACTGATTTAGTTATACAACTATTGTACAGTTTGACAATACAGTGCACGTTTTAGACCTCACATTTGTCTTCTTACTAATCCTTGGCCTATAATTATGTTTATAAGCAGAAACAGAGATACAGAGATACAATTGGCAATCAACTGATTGTGCCAAAACCCTGCCCACCAACTTACAGTACTCTGAAACTAATGCCCCAGTTTCAACACACTATACAGAAGACTCATGACGAAGAGCATGAGCACTTGTGAGTATACAAATATACTTTTATTGCAGAAAAGGAGCTGAGGTCAAGAGTCAAAGAAGAACTTCCCACATTTATAAGACAGACACACTGGACATTCTTGCTGCCACATCTTGTGTCTGTAGGCTTGTCAGACAGTGCAACAACTGACTACTTGCTCAATGAACACCAAAGTCACCAGGAAAAAGGAGTACATTTCTACCTGAGAGTTCTGCCCTCAAAAGGACCGGATGCCTACACCAGGTTTCATAGATGTCTGTGTGATGAGAAGGAACATTTGGGGCACCAATCACTTCAAACATTACTGCAAATGCTTAGGTACTTATGTAAGCAGGAGACGTGAAATGATATACACTCCAGTGTTTTGATGTGACCTTAGTAAAACATGAGGTGGTCTAACAATCACGCAGTAAAAATCTGCAGCACGTTAATCTTTTTTTTTTTTCACTCATTTTTGTTTCTGACTAAAGAATCTCCTCAATCTTGACAACAATAAGGCCACTGAATGTTGCCACTGTAAATGCATCTTAAAATACTGAATACAGGATCTGTTCCTTGATAATTAACCACTTTCCTTCAACTGTGTGCAGTGAGCAAGAACCAGAGTCCTCTCCCACACCAGAGCAGCGGAGAAAGTACCCTGACAGCGAGATGGTAAGATATTGGAGGTCAGAGATCAGAAAAAAACTGGGCTCTGTCATACCAAAGTCTCGTTCAGGGATTGATGTAAGCTTGCACACGTTAAAGCAACCCATAATGTTGTGAAATAAAATGTACTCATTTACACACAGAATATGATTAGGTCTCTAGCTGCATAAATTTTGGCACTCATGCAGTATATCCTGACTATGTTGGGTTTTTTTCTGCATAGAACCTGAGTGAATCATCTGTAGTCTCAGAGTCCATCTCCAACCAACCTTCTTGCAGTCTACCTTGCCTCGATTCACCAGAAATAGAA
Organism: Agelas oroides; assembly: GCA_949130485.1. Taxonomy (NCBI): domain Eukaryota; kingdom Metazoa; phylum Porifera; class Demospongiae; order Agelasida; family Agelasidae; genus Agelas; species Agelas oroides. The sequence goes on along the minus strand of OX422193.1, from coordinate 1,818,459 downwards.
CTGACTCCTGATATACCTACTGTAGACTTTCAGTCACACCCCTATACCAGGACTACCAAACAATCATACTCTGATAGCAAGATGACTAGAGATCGGAAGCTCAAGATAAGAAGAATGCAGCTAGAGTCTGCCAAACTGAGGCCTATTTCAGTGATAGTTGATGTAAGTATATAGTGATACATATTAAACTAGAGTTTATCGAGCAAAGTAACCTCACCCCAAGATGCTCATAGGAGGTTAGTGCTGCAGGTTAACCTTTGCTCGAACACTCAGAGTTCAGTGCTATACAAAGGTGAAATCTAGGCTTTAGGAAAACGAAGTGCACTGCTACTTAGCTACAAGACACGAAGCAGAAAGGCTTAGAGTTCAGAGTTTTGTGGTTTCTTAAAAAAGTTTACCCTCAAGGGAGGAGCCCGACATCAGTTTATCAAATCGTGAATAGCGAAACACCCCCTTCACCTGCTTTATACTCGCGCGCGGGCGTTACACGCATAATATCAGCCCGAAGCATGGTAGCGCGCTCAATACACGCAATGATTTTATACGTAGGTATATTGAACGTGTGACGTCATGTAAGCGGAAAAATCGCTTCGGGAGTCGCTGTGAGGGGTGACAGTGGTGTAGCTGGTGAAGGGAGAGTTGTTGGTGTACCTGGGGTAAGTGCACCATGCCATTAACGAATATCAACTCAGATTGGATGTCCAACGCTTCCTCTGGCCTGTGAATTATTTATTTACGCGGGTCCTTTAAGTTGCACCTTGGGGTGTAATATACAGTAAGAATGTGTAACTCCCATATGGTTTCTGTACCTGGATAGGATGACTAGCAATCAGCAGTGAATAATCTTATAGCAAGTACTTAACATGAAGCCATTCTAGGTGCCAGCGTCATTAGCTGAGTGAACACTGTAGCAAAAGCCTGCCTCTTTGCTGGTGTGTTTTCACAGCTAAGCATATTCACTGCTGATTGCCTAAGTCATAGAAACCACTATGGGAGTTGCACACTTACTGTAATAAACTCTTGATATGAAACTACCTGCATGCTTGTGAACAAAATGCCAAAAGATAAACCAACATGACCAAAAAGCAATATCCAATCACACTTTGGCAATCCCTGATGAAAGTATTGTAAAACTGTGGACTCACAATTGTAAGGCTTGGAACCAGGTAGGGCTGGTACTCTAGCTATTCAAAGATGTATTCTTGTTGTTTCAACCTGAGAAAAATTTTGCATAGAAAATATTGTACATGTACAACTTAGCAACCATAGCAACTCAAAAGATGAATTGCAATTAGCAGTTGCATATTCATTGCAATCCTGGTAACTACTTAACTATGGCTAAAATTCATGAATATTTACAAACAGAAGTATAGCTAGATTAGTCGCACGGGTTCTGAGCCATTTTATTATTTACAGCTGACTTTTCCATTTTCCACTTTACATGTATGTCAGACAATTACAGAGAATAGTTTGTCTGTAGATAAAGCAGAGGCTCAGGTGGGCCACAGCAGCAGTCAGCAGGTGGAACTCAGGTTTGCAACTATGTTACTTGCATCAGTGGTGAATGAAATTTTTAGGCAAAAGCATCACATGAAGCACATGATACAACTGTAAAGATCTACAACCTCTTCAGGCTTAATTGCTCCTATAGTATAACAATCAGATCATTGAGTATTGTCACTGAACCATTTCTTCAAAAAATCAGTCGTCAATTTATTCACCTTTACCTGTACACAGAAAAAAAGTTGCAGATGAACGAGGAAATTCTGTAATATCAAGCATAGGTGAGAAAATAGTCACTTCTACAAGATAATTATAATAAAATATTGTACCACTCAGCTGATTTGGCCAGTGATAAACCGATTGGGTAGTGATAAAACAACATTTTGTCCTTTTATTTTGAAATTTTGGTATGAGAGATGTCAACTTCCTTACAGAGTGCAAAAACTTTGATACTCTGATAAAGAGTGTCTTGTTGCTCGCTGACTTTTAGAATTAATTTAAGCATTGTCCCAGGCCCCACTAATGCATACACAGTCAGATTAAGTGAGTGCATGACTCCAGAGTCAAGGGTAAAATTATCATACCATTTAGAAAGAGCATAAGAATAAGCATTGATATGCCCCGCCTCATTTTAAAGTAGTGCTACAACTAAGTGATACTCAAGTCTTTATTCTGTACAGATTCTAAGCCACATAAGGAGAGTGGTGAGACACAATCAGACACAGAAGTCACAGGCACCACTACTACTGGCAGCATAAGTTCAACAGGTACACAAGAAGTACCGTATGCCCTCTAAATATGCGTCACTCAAAAAATAATCGTTTTTCCCGGGTGACACACGAATAGAAAATTGCTTGCAAAAAGTTTGCTTAATATGACGCAAGATTAGAATGTGAGAAGCGCGAACATTGAAACGATACCTTTGAGAACGAGAAAGTTAGCCATGGTGCTCAAGAATCAACAGGTACAGTACCTTGAGCCCGCCCTGCGGTTAGTCACTTCGCTAGCGTAGTTCAGTTATATCGGCTATGATTGCACCGCCCATTTTCAGGAAAAGGAAACACTCTTTGGAGATCTACCATGGAAATGGTCCACAGTACAGCATGTGTCTTCTTCTAAAATAGCTACAGTGTGGCAGTCGTGAGAATTCTCTCCTTCTTGCACAGCAATATCAACTTTGTCCAGCTTGGGGTTCCAGATCCATTGGTATACATGGTATCTTCGAATATTACTTTCCACTCGAAGAGATACACTGTGAGACGTCATTGTCACTTTTGCTTGCTTTTTGTGATAAATGCACGTTGTGAGCACAATCTGTTATACCTGCCAGGCGACATCTTACGATGACAGCTCGTGGAGCGACAACGTCAACAGTACAACATTAAAATGTATCCTTTTTTGGCCAATTGACGCAAAATTACTTCTGTATTGTTAATTTTCACATGGAGTTAGAGCGATGCATATTTGGAGCACCTATGAGTTTCCTTTCTTGCTGGCAATAGAGAAAGTGGGTGAATTCTCTCAAGAGCACATGATGATGTCACTTTTCATTGTGGAGGAAGGAGGAAGAGCGTAGCCTCGTTCCCAGGCTCTCCCCGCGAAGAGAGAACTTAATTACAAGTGGGCGAGCGAATGAACTCGCCCACGCTTTCTGGACAGAATATACTCGTTCCGTTGCGAAAGCTTTATGGTTGACAGAATGGGACTAGGCAGCACTACGCTACATTACCTGGCAGTACGGCAAGCTATGGTGAGTGCATTCAGAGCGCACATTCGAAAATCACGCTAACTTACTCGCTTACCTAGGCAAACTGACTGCTGTATACCCTGGAGAATGGCTTTCAAGGCGCTATTAAACGCCAAGGTGGCCCTTTCCTAGGCTTTGCTCAAGTCGTCTCTGCCATTATTGTAAACTGCCAGGACGGGCTCCTACTAAACGCGGCTACGTGTACTGTCGATTATCACAATTACGTGTGTGGGCACATCGGCAATCCGCCTACGCTCAATTAAGTCCTCTTTCTCTCTACCCTCTATGTCACTCACGTGATAAATTATTCCAGGCCCTCTCCCACTTTTCCGTACTGCAAGCGACGGAAAGCTGGGCAGGGCCTTGGAATGAGGCTAGGAAGAGCGTGTAGCTGCAAAAAAATTTGAAACAGGCAGAATCTCCTGCGTGTACTACTAACTTGAAGTAAAAATAGAACACACCATTTTGTTTGCAGTTCCATGATATACAACTTCACAATGCACTGTTATCCTCATGGTCAATGAGATGCGAGCACTCAGAGCTACTTGGAAAGATCTACCAACACAGGGACAATTCTCTGCCCTTTCTGATGTGACAAACTTTGCTTTATGATGCTACCCACGCCTAATAGTCAAAGAGGGCCTCATAGCCTCTTGAGCTTCTTTTTGGATAATGCGTGATCCTTGTCCAACTCGGCTGTTTTGCAGCTACTTTTACTCGCGCTTTCACCTGAATGCTGGCTACAACTTGACTGGATGTGTTATTTATGGTAAGACACAGGAGATTCTTCTTTCACCAGAATAGGAAGTTACATGCTCTTTCTCCTCTTTTAAGGAAACCTTTAGGGGAACTGAATTAGGGAATCTGTGAAACTGAAAGACACGGTGTGTTAGCTCTAGCTACCTCATATTAGGCATGAAATACACCATGTCTTTGGTTTTCACAGATTACCTTCAGTTGAGTTTCCCTATAGCCTTCTTTAAATCAAGTTAGGAAACACACAAGTAGTATAAACAAGGCAATTTTGGCCTGGATGTGACCAAGTATGAATTTATCCTGAATGTACTGCTTTACAGGATTGGCACAGTTTGCTACACAAATATAACATCATTGCTTGCATGACTCTTGCATAGAGGCCCTGCATGGAGACTGAAACTGTGGATGGCCCTATTTGATCTGCTGCACATTATGAGATAATGCATTTCACCTTCTGATTATGCCACAGTGTGGCAGACTTCTGTTGCATATATGCACACAAGTTCACACCATTAGCTAAAACTAATATGACAGTTATTGGGTTGATTATGTACTAAATATGTGTTGTTGGTGACACTGTTGTTATATTTCCAAAAATACAGGGTATCTGCGCTGTGCTGAAGTTGTTGGTGAAATAGATTTACTGATTACAAATGAAGCCACAAGCTACTCATGGGAAGGGTATGGGCTTAAGCTTAGTGTCCCAAAGAATTCCCTTCCAGAAGGTACTTCTGAGTATCCAGTCAACATCAAATCCTCCCTGACAGGCCACTTTGAGCTCCCTGAAGGGCTGGAGCTTGTTAGTGCTGTCTACTGGGTGTACGTTCCTGGACAGTTTATGAAACCTGTCACAATTGAAGTTCAACACTGTGCCAACTTCAACCATCCTGATCAACTACACTTTGTCCGTGCAAGCTGTACCCAGAAATCCTTACCATACGAATTTGAAGTGGTTGATGGAGGGTCATTCGCTCTTGGCAGTAAGTATGGAGCACTTTCCACTACTAAATTCTCTGGCAATGGAATAGCTAAAGAAGTGGCACCTGGCGAGCATTCCTGCCAGTATTGTGCTCAGGTCTACTTCACAGTTAAACATCTTCAAGATTTCTGGTACTGCCACTTTGTGATTACCAAAGACATTGACATGTGTCTTGCAGTAAGTTCAAGAGCTACCAGTAATTATGATGAAAAACACCTAGCACCATCTTGTACGTATTCTTGTACTTTTGACAAGTGTAAAGTGCAAGTAAAGACTGACAATATATCCACTAAACATTTGCTTTACAACGAACTCAAAATAATATAATGTACTATGACCTCTGTATTGGGAAATTCCCAATCAAGTGATTTCATAAAGAAAATGCTCTTGTGTACAAGATATCATTGTCTTTTTGCATCCAGATAACTTATGTATGCAAAAGATAATTGCATTGTTTGTGAACACACATGTTACAGCTCCATTATGTCGTGAAGGGTGAAGAAATGTAATTAGTTGTATTACTAGTGTGGACAATTTCTCATGGGTATTTCGGTGATCTTCAAAGACTTCTATATTTTAGGTGGTGCAACGAAAGTATCAACAGGACTACGACATAGCTCCTCCTATAGCATTTGGTAACGACCACATAAAACTTGACATCCCTGATGATGGAGCAGAGACCAGCAATGGGTGGCGGATCGTACCACAGTATAAACCAGTGGTAAGCAGATTTGGCTAACACAGCAGTAGAAGTAAGAAGTGTACAGTATAATTTTGACACCTGTACTATCTTAGATCAAGAAGGACCGAGTCAACAATTTTTCTTCAGAAAGGAAGTGGGTACCTGAGTGTGTACTGCTATTAGAATGGCTGCACAAAGACAGGAAGCCAGTCCAAGTTGAGCACAAAGTAGAGCTGCTGGGAACTAGTGAAGAGAATGCATTTTTCCGAATATTTCTTCACCCAGGTTAGTGGGTCAGGGTTGACCAGCCCTTCAACCTGCTCTTTGCCATCTTTACCACAAGACATGACAAAATTATACCCTTGAAAGATGGTATCAATTCCATTGAAATATAAAACAAAACTTCATTTACAGGAATTGCTTCATTTGGTATATTTGCCATTTCATTCTACAGAGAAGTTTCTGCAGCAACAGTTTTTACGGCAGCAGTCATCTAGATCTGGAAGTGTACCAGCTGATGTACAGAGATCTTGGAGTGAAGCCTCAGGTAATTCAACAGGATGCAATATTAGTTATTTGGATTCTGCAAGTCAATTGCTCTGACAACACCCCTTTGCTACTTTTGCAGATGAGCAGCCACTAAAAACACCATCCCAAGGATTCCTGAGTATGTGTACTTAACATAGCTATCTGTAGGCCATGCAAACTTGATTTTTAGTTTCTCATCAACTTCCAGACAGTAGCAAAAGCAGGTGGGATTATTATTTCTCAGGAACGGCTATGTATATATAACAGTGTCTATTGTGAACCCAGGGTGGCTACTGCCTGAAAAATGACAATCTTGGCTGAGTTTAAGCAATTGTCCACAAAATATGCGCTCGGCTCGGCCAAATTGATTGATGAGTAACAACTAAACTGCACAAGATGTTACAAATAATGAAGCAGTAGGCAAGTTACCAGAGGCATGTGAGCAGGGGACAAGAAAATAATATTCTAGTTTGTCTTATACAAGTGTACAAAGTATAATGTAACTCTATTGGCTATGTACTGAACAGGTCTGATTGTTCTATTTGTTGCATCCTTCATTTGCACATGCACAGCCATTGATGATGTTCTTGAAGTGACAAACTACCTGCTAGACCTTACACAGACTGACATCCACAATTTGGGACTCACTCTTGGGCTGAACCATCCTCATTTAAAAAACATGGCAAGCTCAGAGACGTTCAGAGATGACATGATAGCCGCATGGCTGCAGAAAGAAGACCAAGTGACCAAGAGGGGGGTGCCGACATGGGAGACCTTAGTGAAGGCCCTGAGAGATCGTAGAGTGAATCAAACTGGAGTTGCTGACAAAATTGAAACTGAAAAACTTGTTAATACGTAGCATGCCTTTTGCTTACACCATGTACTCATTGATCTAGCTCCATGTATTCAGTTTGTACTTATAAGTGTACTCTACATTTCCTTCATTCAGTGTGGTCCCATTTTACTTCTTCATGCAATTATGCAAGTATATACAGTAGCCACAGATTGTGTCATCATGACTGGAAGCTGAGAACATACAGTTGACTGCAGGTAATGGTAGAAAGGGCCATGCTCCTGGTGCTGAGATTGTGCTGCAGTTGAAAGTTCTTCTGGATGATGTCCGCTGCTATGAAGCCCTGGGATCATCATATTTCCATTTCATCAGCTTCAATTGGAGTTGCTGACAAAATTGAAGCTGATAAAATTGTTAATATGTAGCATGCATTCATTTACACTTCTCTTCGGTTTAAATGTGTTCAGTATTAGTATGGTGCTATTTTCAGTCAGACAATAAATAGCTACAACTATTACAGGCAACTTCTAGTAGGCAAACTAGCATCCCCAAAGTGCATTTTTACGATAAGATGTAAACAAAGTAACATAGTCAGGCATACAAACATCTACTATAAAACCTGGAATATACCCCTACTAGGCTAGTGCTCTCTATTTAGGCAAGAAGTGGCAGCCACACCCTCTTCATAACGTATTATGTACTGCGAACGGCTTATTGCAAGAAACTTGAGCCTTGAGAGTGTCAAGAGTACAAATACCTACGACTACCCCTTCATCAATCATTATGAAGCTAGACCAAGCCGTGTGTTTGTAATTTTTATTGGCCTATATACCACTGCATGCCAGTGGTCCGCGCTCAGAGTGCACACACTGTGCGAGTTTATCGTCAATATTTCGGCTAGTGACGCAAATTTCGTGTAGGAGTGCCCGTCGCTGAACTATTGAGTCAGCGCGGCGCGTGTGTCAACAGCTGAGAACTCCGACCGAGGTACGTTTTTAGCGTGTTTCCGCGGGACGGTGGGGGCCATATATGTGCAAAAAAGATCCTTAGTAGGCATCATCCCTGTCCTTGTTAACAACTAGACCATCCATTAGTCTCATAAATGTTGTTAGAGACAGAATGTTACTATACTGTGTTTATACCAACCCAGCCTACGTATAGTCACACCAATACACAAATATGTGTACAGCTTAATGGTTAACATTCTGCCGGATAGTCATGTCTTACTATACCTATACACTCTGACTAAAAATTGGAACCTATGTCCTTACCTACACTATATACTTCATGCTAGAAAGTACATGGGCTTAGCTATATAGCAGCCTCATTTCCAGGCTCTCACACTTGCAGCATGAAAAGTGGGAGGGTTTGGTGTGAGAGCCTGAGAACGAGACTACTAAGTTAATGCATTCAGAAAAATTAGTTTTGAGCATCATCTAGGGGAAGATGATCTTTTTTTTTTGGGGGGGGGGGGTTAAAATAAAGCTAAGATTGTCAAAGTGGTACCCTGTAGTTACTAAAATCATCCTTACCGCCGGTATACGTAATATTTGGAGTAGGTCACAAGTCATGGTCTCAACCTGTATACACTGTAATGAAGAATCATGTGTGTTACCACCATGCACATTTCTACTCACAAGAGAATGTGCCATCAGAAGTGTTTGTTTTAACACACATCACTGGTTCTGTGCATTGCCAGGAGTAGGTAACACCAATACGTAGACTTGTTGAGGCAAAGCTTGATTTCTCTAGTGTATGAGTCTCTCTGTCAGTGAATAACAATTGGCATTACTTCAGCCACATCAGTTCAGTTCCGTCATTTTAGAAGTCCAAGGCATTTCCCAAATAATTTTAGTAACAACTTTTCTAACTCAATTGTTAAAGTAGTCTCAGAATATCTATTTGGGTATACATATATAGATATAGATATATATATACCGTAGGACCAGTTGTAATTGGAGAGTTTAATGTTTGTGTTCTGCACCTAGCCTATCTATTTGGCTATACATAATATATATATATATATCAATGCAAAAGCAAAATTGTTTTACTACAATATTCATGCAGTTACTACAGTTGCATGCATGACTATGCTTTCCATAGGAATTTTATGAATAAGCTCCCACTAATTGTTTCCGTAGACAACAATTAGTGGGAGCTTGGTTTTATAAACACTTCATTTTTTGCAAATTAGCATGGGAGTGATTGTCACAAGCAACTCTAGTAAATCATTGGTGAACAATAATGCACCTTAATTTACCTGCAAGCCACTCCCTTTGTGGGACCATACCGACTATCCACATTTATTTAAGGCTCAATAGAAGGAAATGTTAGTTTAAGACACAAATTGCATGAATTGTGATTCTGTATGAAACAGTGAATGCAGATTCTGCCATAAATCTACTTTACAAATCCACAACTTCCCACCAGTGCATGAAAATGGCTGTAATGATGTTCAGTGACATAATCTTTGAGCTATTGCACTCTCATGTAGCTGTTGCACTCGGGTGGGAAGTTGTGGATTTGTAAAGTAGATTTATGGTACATGAATAATAGAGCACCTCCTACAGTACGTATCAATTGTACACCTCCCAGTTTGATCTGTTTCTATATACATTCATTCACTTAAAACAGTCTGAGATTGGTCTAGTACCCCAGGTGTATGCTAAATAGAAGTACAGCTAGCTGCTTGCTGAAAGTGCACAACTAGAACCTTCATCTTGACAGCAGAGCAAGCAGAACCTACTATCTGTACCACAACAGCATGTCACGCTTCTTTGGTAAGTTGAAACATTGCTGTACAGTGCAGTATGACAGAAAATCTTGCTGTCTAAAACATTTTAATTTATAATGGTCACCAGTCCATGTGTGGAACTTAAGCCATATATTAGTATAGAGGATTGTGTGTGTGTGTGTGTGTGCATGCATGTGTGCCTGTGTGTGTGTGTGTGTGTGTGTATGTGTGTGTGCGTGTGCATGTGTGTGTGTGTGTGTATGTGTGCATGCATGCATGTGTGCGTGTGTATGCGCATACACGCGTTTGTGCATGCATGCATGCATTTGCGCGCGCATGCATGTGTGTGAAAGAGTGGCTGTTACTTAGCGGTCACAGCTATGGTGGCTCTAGCCAAATGCCCGGGGTCTAGTTCCCAGTGACTATTCAGATACATACTTACCTCATACCCATGAACCTGTGTTATGAAGAAGACTATATGCAAAAGATCTTAATGTAGCACATTAAACATAATTCATTAGTTCAAATGTAGTGGCTTTTAATATCCAGGTGAAAAGCGAAAGAATAAAGACAAGTATGAAGAACAAGTGGTTCTTACAAGTTATAAGCCATTAACAGACACATCGCAGCCTGCATTGACATCACTCACAGACAGAGATGACCACCAATCGGCTCCAGACAGTGCTAGAAACGCAAAATTGAGCACAGATTCTGTTTGTTCTGATATGGGCAGGAAATTTAGCCACAGCAGCTCTAGAAAACATTCTCAGCAAGACACTGGTAAACTACTGTCACCTGCTGCACACAACAGTGATATTACAGAAAACAGCAATAGCGAAGTGCTTCGGCCTGGGACAGATGCTTCACTTCCACAAGTGGAGACAGATGAGGATGGTTGTGGTCTATCGCAAACCAACTATCCAGGTGGAGAGCGTACTCCCATGCAGCAGCCAGTTCCATCAGCAGCTGGTACTCCTCCTGACATGCAAGTCAGTGTGGCCTCCCAATCACAGCCCTTCCCCATGGATCCACTAAAGCAGCAGAGAACGCGACACTACTCTGACAGCAAGACGACAAGACATTGGAGGTCAAATGTTACAAATAAACACGGCTCTGTCAAATCATTGCAGGAAAATAATATGGAAGCAGAAACAGGGCCATTGTCAACAAATTTTAGTAATATCCACCTGCTGAGAATGCAAGGTCACAGTTCTGTTTCAAGTTCTGGTTACTCCTCTAGATGTCCAAGTCCTATTGGCCCACATACTGCATCTTCCCCATTAGCTGAGGTTTCTCACATATATACACCAGAGCAGCAGAAAACTGAGCAACACAACTCTGACAGCAAGACGACAAAACATCAGAAAACAGAGGTCAGAAACAAGCACAGTGTGTCTGTTGTACTGACGGTCTTTTCAGATAAAATTGATGAGTATACACAAGTTGAAATGAGGACGCTATACTAAGTTACTGTTAAATAGTAGTAGTCAACATTGTGAAACATACTTGTTTACACACACAGGTTAATCCAATTCCAGAGGGTGAGTTGCTAGACACAGTAGCAGAAGAGAACCACAGCAGCCATCAGCCAACAACACTCAGGTTGTGAGTAGGTTACCAATGGTATGCTTATGAGATAGCTACACAATAAGCAGCGACAAACATGGTAACAGTGAAACTGCATCAATAAAAAAATCTGGAACAAACTTCTAACTTGCACTCATTTCTTGCAACTAAAGGTCTTCTCGGGGATCACATTTCTTGATGCTTTAGTACAACAATTAGGCTGCTGAACAAAAGAGTAATAAGCATGCACTATACGTCTACTAAACCTTGATGTGTTGAAGTGACATTAGCAAACATTGAGTGATCTAATATAAAAAATAGAGCATAAGTAATTGTAGTTATGCACTAAGAGCTTCCTCATGCTTGAACCACAACCACTGTATTGAACAATTGTTTTGTCCATTTTAGTTCCATCAGTTTTGTGCAGTTTCATGAGCAAGTTATTCTCTCGTAACAATTACTAATGTTCTGGAAAATCTAATCAAGTTGTTTGCTGTTTGGAATTTAAAGTATGCAGTGGGACTCCACTGTGTTTAATGATGCAGATAAGAGGTAGGAAACTCAAAGGTAACCAAAGTGATTGAGTCAAATCCTTTGTTACAATCATTTTATGCATGAGATAGCAGCGTCCATCTCCCTGTCATCCCAGTGCAGCTGATGATGTGTTGGCTGCAATGCATCCTGCACAGTGGGTGGCTTCTTGTAACATCAAGGCCTGCCTTTCTGTTCATGAGCCCTACTCGATGTTTAGTCAATGGAAGTTTTGTGTGGTTAAATTTGTTCATCTGTAATTGGGGTGAATCTGAGCGGGACTGCACTGCAATGCAATGCATTAATGATGCATGTGTATTTATGTTTGCGGCCGTATGTATAGATCCGTAAATTTAAAATGAATATTTCACCTCAAGTGAAGATGACTGAAGTTGAGGCACGCATGGCAACTTAGCTACTTGTGTTTTGTACAGCTACGCATCTTCAATGGCAGGCTGCTAACACAATGTAAATTATGGACGCTGGTTGAGGTCCGGCTTCAGGTATTAAAGGCCATGCATAAACGAGGCATTCATAAATGCAGGAGACTCAGTTCATGATTTGAACATGAAGCTTACTCCATGCATGTGTAGCTGTAGTAGCCACCCTACCTGACTGCAATTTGTTGGAATGTGATACCTAGCTAGGACTTATCGATACTTACAAATTATCAAGTTTAGCTTATAGTAGATAGTGACAAATATTGCTGTTTGCCATGATAAGTAGCAAATCAGCAGTGTGCTGCTCGCTCAGGCTCGCCCCATGATGACCAATCATCTGACTAGTTTAATAATTAATAATTATGTAAGTATGAGTTGTCTATCTTGTAACTCTATATTAGCCCAGAGTTTAAGACTTATATGTACCGTAATAATACTACGTTGATCCAATTTAACATAAATTTCAGGAATTTATCATGAATCTAATTATTTACGTAAGCCGGAATGTTAATTTATTTCCGCTAATCCAATTTAGTGACTGAAGCCAACCTCCAACCTTCGTGCCAGTTCGTGGCCTTCCTACCAGTCTCACAAACAGGAATTGTGTGCAGACCTTGCCGAACTCTGTAACCAATGAAGGCAGTACCAAGTGTCCTTCGCTATCTAGGTAAGTGTACAACTGGCTTTCCTCGAATTGTGTACATGCCTTATCAATGGGTGTGCTGTCTTCATAGTTCGGGTGAGGTCTGTGCACAATTCCAGGAAAAAACAACTATACACTCATCTAGCTATGCTTGGTGAAACCTTCATCTGCCCCAGAGTTCGATAAGGTATGTACACAATTCGAGGAAAAACCAGTTGTACACTTACCTAGGTAGCGAAAGACACTTGGTACTGCCTTCATTGGTTACAGAGTTCGGCAAGGTCTGCACACAATTCTAGGAAAAACCAGCTATACACTTACTTTACGAGAGCAGGCCTTCGTGTTTTCACGTATTGTGACGCTTATGCAACGTAAGATCTAATTTTATGTAAGAAATTCAATTTCAGGAATTTATGATGAATCCGATGTAATGTAAGGTCACATCCTAATTATTTTTTAAGCTTACATAGAATTTGAATAATTACGGTAATTGGCAAGCCATTTCACTTGTAAGCTATTTCACTTGTAAGCCATTTCAATTGTAAGCCATTTCACTTGTAAGCCATTTCACTTGTAAGTTCTATTTATAGATAGTTCAACGCTGCTGTGCGACGACTCACTAAACTAGACCTCCGTGGTATAAAAGCGCCTCTTTTCTGGCTGCAAATGTTTGGCTATTCACCGTCTTCCATTGTGCTCTCTCGTATCTATGATGCGCTCTTAATATTCAGACATGTCGTGCATGACAAGTATGTTGTTACATGAGCGGAAATGCAATATCGTTTATTCTGCCCTCGTCAAACCCTCTTGCAACATAAACGATATTGCACTTCCACTCATGTAATAATGCATACTTATTCCACTCTGACCCATGCTAGCTATATCCACTGTCCCTTGACTGTACACAGAGAGCAAGTTGCAGAGGAACAAGAAATTTCCAAAGTATTGAGCATAGGTGAGAAATGCATCACTTCTTTACACATTGCATGCAATCTAGTCTCACAGATGCCAAAGTTAAATATGAAACACAGCTACCATTGTATAGAAATATCAAACTTCAGAAAGGTGTTACTAGACCCAGTAGCTGTATGTACTTGTGTACTATGTGTACGCACAAATTCTACTTCTGAATTAGCGAAAGGTGTCTGAAGAAGCATGAAAATGATGGGTCTGCTTCAATTAGAACTTCAATCCATGTTGAGTTGTTACAGTTGTATGAAAAGTAGTATAACACTTATTACAGGTTCAAACAGTGACACACTACCTGAACAAGTGAAATTGGTAAGTACCTTAAATCTTATAACATCATAGCTATATGAACAAACCTGGTATATAGCAAGAACATAACATTGTGTCCTGCAGCATATAATATCACTGGAGGCTGAGAATAAGGAACTGAAGAGGCAGTTGAGCCAGAACAAGCCAAAATCCAGTGAGTGTATACACACATGCTGCACTTGGTGATGCATTATTGATTTTTAACCACAATAGCTAACTTTAAGCTGCAGAGTTAAAATACCACCCCTTTCCTTGTTGTTTGTACAATTCCAAGTCCCATATCAACAACAACTTGAAAGCCTGGACAGCTGTAGCTGCTTTGTTGTCAGTTGAGTCAGCAGTATCAGTGCCTAAAATATTAAAAATTTACCACTGCCCAAAATTTGATATGGACAACTAAGTACATGAATGCCAATGTGGGAATGCAGGAAACGATAGCACACAGTCACAATATCTGACAAGGAAAATTCAATTTTTAATGATATTCATAGCAGCAGGTGCTAATTAAAGTGGGTGTGGCTGTACCCACTGGCAGTAGCGTAGCTAGAGTGTATACATTGATGTGACTTTAATAAGAAAGGGTGCAAAGCAAGTGATTGTAGGGGGGGGGGGGGGGGGTCTGGGGCATGTGCCCCCCCCCCCCCCCCCCCCCCCCCCTCCAAGAAATTTTTGAAATCTACATGCTCTGAGATCGCTTGTGGTGGCTTCCTAGCAGAGGCAGCGGAAGGTACTTGAGATTGGGGGGGCACTGATGATGGTGCGTGCGTAAGCACGCACACGCTATGGGGGTCTGGGGGCATGCTCCCCCATAAAAAAAAGTTAAAATTAGGTGCTCTGAGATTGCTTCTGAGGTACCCAAATGCCACTAGTCCGACTAGAGTGCATGGTGGGAGTAATACTGCCGTTCACCACAATACACATCAGTCGTCACGAAGCATTTCAGTCACTATAGTCGACCTTGTATGTGTCGGGCCTGATGAGGTGGGCATCTTATTGACAAATTGACGACCTGGACAAAAACAATTTCTACTTTGTACTTCACTTTGAAACTAGTTCAGACTGAAGGGCAGAGACTTGCAGTTGCAGTACGCATGCATAATAGCATTATGGTAATAGTATCGAACACATGAGTTCAAGACCCAAGGTGAGCTTTACTGATCATAGTTACTCAGGCCTACCTCCAGGTTCCAGGTCAACAATTCGGGTGGGGGGGGGGGGGGGGGGGGGGGGGGGCTAAAGCTCCCCTAGCCCTCCCCCCCCCCAAGTTCCGCCGCCTATGCTTCTTAGACTACCTCTACTAATTCTTCACGACATATTTTCTGCTGCTGAGGGTCTGCTGTGAAGCTCTTTCTGTGTTTTGTAGCCTAATAAAATGTACCACTTTGCAAGATGGATGGACTCCAACGCTGAAGCAGGCGTCAAGCACTAGTTGCCTAGAACAATGCATGCGTGCACTACTATACATCATGCACAACCAGCCCCTCCTATGTGTTGAACAAGGACTGAACCCAAGGTCTGCAGACTTGTTGGCGTGACTT
The DNA here is from genome assembly GCA_949130485.1 of Agelas oroides. NCBI lineage: Eukaryota > Metazoa > Porifera > Demospongiae > Agelasida > Agelasidae > Agelas > Agelas oroides. The sequence continues at coordinate 1,802,741 of OX422193.1, read as the reverse complement.
CAGCTATACTTAGCCACCCCTTGGCTACGCTACTGCCCACTGGGTAATGTATATACTAATTTGTAAAGAAAATTTTTGTATTGCTGCAATTTGTAATGCTGCAGTGCAGCACTTCACTTAGTCAAATGTCAAATCTGTGTCTATCACTGCCCATTTGGAAAGTGATACCCCCATATTTTAGGCACTGAGCAATATACCTTTTCATGTTGATTCTTGCATAATGTTATCTCGTTTATTCATCGTGCAGGTTACAACAGTTTGATTGGTATTGAGGTTGTCAATGAAGTAGAGTTGGTGGTCACAAACGAAGGCATGAGCTTTCACTGGGAAGGTTGTGGGCTTAGGCTGCAGATTCCAGAGAATGCCCTTCCTGAAGGAATTTCTGAATATTTGGTCAACATAAAAGTTTCTCTAGCAGGCCAGTTTGAACTTCCCGAGGGCTATGAACTTGTTAGTGCTGTGTACTGGGTGACTACTCCAGGGAAGTTTACAAAGCCAATCGAAATTGAAGCTCAGCATTGTGCTAACTTCAGCAACCCTAGTCAGTTATGCTTTGTTCGCGCTAGTTGTTCCCAGAAATCTCTTCCATACAAGTTCAAAGTCATAGATGGAGGGTTATTTAGTCTTGGCAATAAGTATGGGGCACTTTCCACTACCCACTTCTCTGGGAATGGGATAGCAAACGAAGTGAGAGCTGGTGAACATTCCTGTCAGTATTGTGCTCAAGTCTACTTCACAGTTAAACACTTGAAATACTACTGGTACTACTGCCACTTTGTGATTACCAAAGACATGGAAGTATGCTTCACAGTAAGTATAAAGATAAAGAAGCTGTCTGTGCAGTTTGAGTTGAAACACAAGTTAAAGATAAAATTTCTGTACTTCAGGCAGTGAAGAGGAAGTATCAGCAAGAATATGACATAGCTCCTTCGATTACATTTGGTGGTGACCATATAACCCTTGACATCCCAGAAGATGGTATAATGGCTGACAATGGATGGCAAATTGTACCAGTTCATAAAGCTTGTGTAAGTCCATAAAATATTTAGTACCCCCACACTTCTTGGCTAAAAAAAGCCAATAGTTATATCCCTCCCTGAGGATAGTGGTGTTACAAATATTGGAACCTCATAAATTCAGCTTCAGCATCTTTCAGTGGTTCTCAATCTTATACATGTAGATCAAGAAGGACCGAGTGGACAGTTTCTCATCAGAAACAATATATGTTCCTGAGTGTGTGCTCCTGCTGAAATGGAAACAGAAAGATAAAGCTCCAGATCCACTAGATTACAAAGTAAAACTGCTGGGAACTGGAGAGGAGAACTTCTTTAGAATAGTCCACAACCCTGGTTAGTATGTAGCTACCCTGGTCTACATACATATTGAGGGGCACAAACCTTACATTGATGCTAAGTCTATTTATGTTCTGATGTCTTTTGTGACAGTTCATACGGTAAATAATGGAAGACAGTGTGAGCTACCTATTCCATGATCAAACTGAACACCTTTATAGATAAACTAAATAGAAAATTGGGATTTCTGTTACCAACCTACCTGGCTATGCTAAATGTGAATCAGTTGCCATCTGGGTGAGTTGTTCTGATAATTTGATAGAATGCTTTAGGGTAATTTTGCCAATGACAACTGAAGTGTTTAGTTCAAAGTGGCCACTACTGATTTCCTGCTAACTTCATGGTTTGAGTGTGAAAATTTGCTCAAGCAAGCACATTGTGACTTCTAATAGTAAATCTGTGAGTTCTTTAAGTAAGAACTGTAGCTATATTGGCTCACCCCACAGCACAATCTGCTCATAACCATGTGCATGGAGTGGTATTATTGTCGTTGATAATTTTGATCACTGGTTATTTGTTTCTCTGCTTATACGTATTTTGTCGTGTACAGAATCTCACCCAACCTCATCACCCAAGAGGAATCATTCAGCAGCTGAAGAGAGCCCAGTAGAAGAGTCCCAAGTTGGACTGAGTATGTGCATCTATATGTGTAATACTGTATTTGGGAATATCTATAGACAAGTCTACTTGTCTGTCTGTTGCATTCTTCACTAACACATGTGTTAAGTTTGTTACAATCTTCCTTCACATGCGCAGCCATTGATGATGTTCTTGAAGTGACAAACTACCTGCTAGACCTTACACAGACTGACATCCACAATTTGGGACTCACTCTTGGGTTGAACCATCCTCATTTAAAAAACATGGCAAGCTCAGAGACGTTCAGAGATGACATGATAGCCGCATGGCTGCAGAAAGAAGACCAAGTGACCAAGAGAGGGATGCCAACATGGGAGACCTTAGTGAAGGCCCTGAGAGATCGTAGAGTGAACCAAACTGGAGTTGCTGACAAAATTGAAGCTGACAAAATTGTTAATATGTAACATGCCTTTGCTTCATGTGTTCAGTTTTGTATTTTGCTCTATCTATTTAGTGTAGTACAAACCAATACTGACTTGAACATGTAAGAGTTAAAATGCCTTTAGATAATTATGTATAATTAGCATTATGTTTCTTACTATGGAATTAGGCATACCATAGTAAATTACTGCATGGGGATTTTGTGTAAAACATTCTGAATTCTGCCTGTCGATTAGGTGCTACTAAATATGTGTAATACTGTATACTCCCATGTATGTCCAACTAGGCTATTCAGAGTATGAAAATAATTGGAGCAATTTGTTTCTGATGTCAAGGTACCTTGCATAATGCTGGAATGAGACTTGAGGAATTAATAAGATGCTACAGGGGGCCCAAGTTGACGCATAATTATAGTATACATTGTTGATCAGTTCAGATTCGTCTTTATCTGCAACTCTAGTAGTTTGCACTATCAAGAAGCAGAGCAGTCATTTACTGTATTAAACATCAACAATCAAGCAAAAAATAATACTATAGGGTGAAGTGACCAAGCATCCAACTGTGGGGGGATCCCATTTTTGCAAAGGGGTCTCCATTTTCAGGGGGGTCCTAAAAATTGTAGGATGACATTCATGCCAGCAAACTGGTCGACGTCAACGCACCGCCAACAGTTTTGAGTATCTCGCTGAGCGCATGCATGAAATCGTTCTTTGCAGTGTTTTTGCATTTCAAGTTGCGAACTTATAATCGGCGCCCAACTTGAACCGTGAGTTGCGCTTTGACACCGGTTGCACTATAGCGATAACTTATTAACGGTTTCCTTGAACTCACGGCGTACGCAAGTGAGGTACAGTATGGCAGGGCTCGAAGACTGGGATGATATCAAAGAAAGTTTACCATCACCATCGAGGAGAAGTACTTCCAGAGCAGCACAAAAAGAAGCAAAAGTGTCCCTGAATATACTCTTATGGAACATTCATGGGAGCACACGCGCGGGGATGGCAAGTGCCCGTACTATGCTACTAAATCAAGTTGCCAAAAAGAGCGATCCCGATGTGTTACTGTTTCAAGAAATTGCGGCTGAATGCACCATTACAAAGTTAATAACATACGCAAACGAAAATATGCAGAGAGAATACTACTATGAAAAGATTGGATCTGAAGCTGCCATCATTTATGACGCCAAAATAGTGGAGTTACTTTCAAGTATTAACATTGAAGCTATAATAGGGCATGAAAATCTTTTATCAGGAGAGTCCTCACCCCGCCAAACTACACGTCGACAGGAGAGGTCACCAGATCAAGAGTATTATGGCTCTCGGGCATGTGCCATAAGGCTACGACATATTCAAACTGGGATAGAGTTTGTGGTTATTTCTTTCCACAATGCTAGCACCAGAACAGGAGGGACAAAAGAGAAGATCATATCTAATGCTAAAGGCTTTCTGAAACTAGTCTGTTTAGTTGAAACAGAAATGAATTTGCCAGTGGTAGCTGGTGGGGACTTCAATTGTGATCGATCAAAGCTGCTACATGTAGCTGAGGAAAATAGGTTAGGAATACCTGACTATGACAGCAGTGATCGTCGGATAGGAAAGGAAAAAATAGATCTATTTATTATCAAGGATTCAACCACTTCTCAAATTTCTGTTGAGTCAAGCGAAGTAGAAGTATATGAAGCCCTTCCCCTAGTTGACCATACCAGTGCAGAGGCAGACATGCACTTTCTTGGAAAACGTATCCTCCGATATCTAAAAGATGAGGCTCCAGTTAAAAGGGATGGGGAACAATTCACTCTGGAGGATTATAGTGACGTCACAAATCATGATCCTACTCATTTACAAGTCACTCTCTCCTATATACCTCCACCCTCCAAGTAGATGAAACGGTAGTAGACGAAACCAGAGTAGACAAACTAGGATGTTACCTAACACTCATTTAGTATCATCTTCCTATAGCTGTCATTCACCACTATATAGTTGTAATTTTTTTTGGCCATGTAATGCTATATATACACATGTAATGGTTATCCTAGCTAGCTTTAGACAAGTTTGTATGCTAGTGTAAATACCCGGTACTATGTGCTATACTATTATGGCAGTTTGTATTTATGCTTACATATGCCATGATCACTGCTTGTAAATAGCAACTACCTCCTCTGTATGCGAGTATGGTTGTAACCGGATACCCTGCATGCATGGACTGGCTCCTGGTTGTCTAGTATGCAATTATCGGTAGTAACAAAGTATGTCAGTGAGTGGGTGAGTGAGTGGGTGAGTGATTGGGTGAGTGATTGGGTGAGTGATTGGGTGAGGGTGGGAGGGTGGGTGGGTGAGTGGGTGGGCAGGTGGGTGGGTGAGTGGGTGGATGGGTAGGTCCTAGTTGCTACTATATCCCAAATTGCAGTTTAATCTCAGTGAGAGTGTTACAGGAATTACTTTCCTGCATATGGACTGGACAACTTATTTGCTGGGCAACTTAACTGACAAACTTGTGACATTTTGGCATCAGATGGCAATAGAGGGAAGTGTGCATATAATAGTAGCTTGTAGCTATGCCATGTAGGAGCTCAAATGAAGGGTACAGAACTATGGTGGGCTAACACACTCCAGGTAATGTTACCAGACTTTCTTGTAGGTATGTGACCACTAATTAATTATCAGTAAGATTATAAACGATTTCTCAAGTTACAAGAGGCTGGAATCTTATCCTCCGATTGTGGACGGTATGAATTAACCCTTTAACTACGAATGACGACTGTAGGCGTCATCGAAATTCGGTCGCATGTTAGTCCTGCATCAGTGGCATAGCCAGGATGAGCAAGTTACGTGGGCACAGTGTGGGCACACTCAACGTCAGTGGCGGATTTAGGTCCATCAAATCAGCAGTGGCATGCAGCAACAACAACCAGGTACAGTTACACACTCACGTATCAGTTCTTTACTGGTCTCCAGACGTTTGAATAGGCCTAGAGTTGCTTCGAGATATTCAGTTCAGACAAAGCCTTTGTAGCCTCTGCGGAGCGATGCGGAGCCACGCCTTTTAAATTCTGCGAGCGTTTAAAGGCAATGACTAGATTTGGCAGTAGGTCCAAACGGCACCAGAAACGATCTCAGAAGGTCTGAAATCGAAAATTTTCTTGGGGGGGGGGGGGCATGCCCCCATACCCCCCTAGCGGGCGCGCTTCGCGCGCTTTATTACGCTCCGCCAAGTATAGCGACCAGTCAAGTGCACACTGGAAAACCCCTTTTGAAAATCCTAGATCCGCCACTGAATGTGTACGTAACATGCATCTGCTAGGAGACCCGGGGCATGCTCCCACCATGATCAGGCCAGAGGAGGTTGGAAGCTAGTAATTAGTGATACGCGCGGTAGCTACGTGATGACGTAATCATACCGACTGCCATTGCGGCCCATAGCGAAAGGTCAACTCGATTTACACAAACAGCTTTCGTTTGTTTGGGACGAAACTCACTCAGTGGATACTGCTAGGTGAGCTCTAGATCGACCTCTATGGCATTTTATGCCGGATACGCAGAATTTTCCGTGGGGGTTCCCAAGGAAACACTCATGCTTCGCGCGTAAGGAAGAGCTATAGCGGTCGATCTAGAGCGCACCTGGCAGTATCCCCTGAGTGAGTTTCGTCCCAAATAAACGAAAGCTGTTTGTGTAAATCGAGTTGACCTTTCACTATGGGCTGCAATGGCAGTCGGTATGATTACGTCATCATGTAGCACTAATTGCTTCATGCGTATCACTAGCTTCCAACCTCCTCTGGGTACCGGGTGTATCCCCTAGCCTCGAACCCAGGCTTTCCGTTCCGGATTTTGTCTCACAGCTTTGGAGAAAAATCTGAGTTTCTTATGGTGGCCCAGTAGTGCACTCCGACGTCGCGTCCGTAGCGGAAACGCAGTTGTTCCGCATTTTGTCCGCACTATGTCCGCACTACTCCCGTAGTCTTTCCGCACCGTTTCCGCAGCATCTCCGCAGTCTTTCCGCATTGTTCCCGCGGTGTCTCCGCACTGTTGCCGCAGTACTTCCGCAGTCTTCTTTTAGTCAGGAACTGCAGTATAGCTACACAGCAGAGCGTTTCTCTTGTTTAAGCAGGTTCATTTGAGTGAGAAGACTGTGGCCGAGACTCTGAGCGACCAAAGAGTGATGTATTCAGCTATGGTGTTGCTAGTTAGTTAATACCTTGTGTCACATAAACCTATATATACTTTCACTAATAAATTCTGTAGTGTTTGCTTGGTATTTATGTATATACTCACTGGTTATTTCTTTCAAGCAAGTGATGGAAATTATATGCAGTCAACATGATGACTGCATGCATGACTATCAACTTTTATTCTTCGTTATTTCATGCCATGCATAATCACATGTATCAACTTTACATCCATCATACACACTACTGTTATACATCAATTAGTTGCCCCGAATGCTTCATATAAAAGCTTTTCATGATCAGTTTATTTACCAGTATCATGCACGAACACAATTTTAAGACATGCATGTTTCAATGTGTGAATTTATAAGGACATGGACTTCAATGGAGGCATGTTCATTGAAATGGGGATGAATCAAAGGTGGAGTTGCTTTCTTCACCGCTTGTACCCACACAGCATGTTCAGCAGCTCCTGCATATATAGCATGGAAGACATGCAGTCATAAGATGCATGCATAAAATTAATGATGTCATCATGCCGGCACTCTTGGTTCAGCTAAATGGAAATGTATCGACACACCCAGGCTATTATAGTCAACTGCTTCTGTAGTGTGTGGATGCGAATGCCAGACAATATCATATTAACGCCTTTTCAACACTGTACGCAGAAAATGATAGCCTCATATATATCCATTTGAAGTTAACTAGGTGTACCATATTATGCCTTGGTGGGCCATATACGGTAGGTATCATCCTCATGACTGTTGCATGCAGTTGGCACACAAGACCATGCACACAACTTAATTGTATACCTTTTCTAATGCTATGAACTCTGTAAACACTATCCTCAGCTGATACGACCGTCACGCCCCATGAATATAGAAGTAATCTGTCAACAACCGTATATTAGCATGCGATCTCAAGTTGCAGCACCAGAATTACAACTCCTCATCATCACAGCTCTCGCCATCAAACTCTTTTTGGCTAAGCTACGCTCTTCGTTCTTTGCCAGATATATAATCACGTGACACCATAGATAATAGAGCGGGAAACCCCGCTCTGTTATCTATGGTGACATTGGCAACTTAGTGGCAAGCACTTGCAGAAATTCAAAAAGATCCTAGAACTGCGGAAACAATGCGGAAAGGCTGCGGGAACGGTGCGGAAAGACTGCGGGGACTAAGCTTCAAGGCGGTAACACTGCGGAGATGCTGCGGAAATAGTGCGGAAAGACTGCGGAAACATTGCGGACATAATGCGGAACACGGGCGGTCCCGCTGCGGACGCGACGTCGGAGTGCACTACTGGGCCACCATAGTTTCTCCAAAGCTGCGAGACAAAATCCGGAACGGAAAGCCTGGGTTCGAGGCTATGTATCCCCATATTTTGTGACGGCAGAGACAAGGTCACGCCCATAGCTCCACCCACCGGATGCGGCATTCTGAAGATAGGTTCTGCACTAGCAGAAAGGGTGGGACAGGCGGAGGTGGGTAGGTGCACCCCTCTGCACGGCGGCTGTTGCAGTGCATGGCGGCTGTTGCAGTGCATGGCGGATGTTGCAGCAAAAGGCCTGGTCAGCGCTGGTCAATGTATTAGCTACACTGGGATGACCATATGTCTCAGGTTACCTTACAACAAAACTGTCACGACTTCAAATTATAAAATCTCCTGGAAGTTCGTAATATTTACTCCAAGAGCTCTGACAGAAATGAAGATATGGTGTGCTTAAATATACAAGTGAAGATTTATCTGTGCTCGGTACGTTGTATGAGATCCATGTCACTCACCCAGGACTTACTTTTTAATTTAACAGACCGTCTTTATTACTTTCTTTCTTCAATATAATGCAATGACCAAGTCTATCACAGCTAGTCTGTTTCAAGACCACATCTGGTAGCTTGGAACAAATTGGAACATACTAGAGAGAACTGGAAGCACTACTGCGATGCTACCAGAGCAGTTACCAAAACTGTTAGAAAATGGGCCACTCTTGTTGAGGTGCTAAAACATGTTGGACTTTCTGAACTGGCCCGTCATATGGAACAAGCTCTGAAATGAGTAACTATCTGAGTGTCTCGCCTTTCGGAAATGAGTATTTGTACTGGATCTGTATATTTTATTTCCACACTTATATATTGCCATGCACTCCTCACAAGAGTGCATAAGAAAGCCATGCGCTCTTGCTCCTCCATACGTAATAGTATTGTCATAGTAGAGTGGAGTATAATAATTCACTGTTTTTGCTGTATGTGTAATTGAAACACATTTTACTTGCCAAGTTGGTTGCTGGAGGAAAGAAAATTGAGATCCAGCCAGGATTTGAACATGGGTGTTTTCAAATGTCTGTTCTTGGCTCAGAGCTCCAGAGGTTCAACAGTAAGGCTCCAATGGAGAGTGACCAGAAGTTTTTTCTCAAAAGAAGAATAAATGTACAAAGTGTTTGTTTGTTTGTTTGTTTTTACCTGGCTAAAGACTTTCAACATTTGAGCTACTACCAAACAAGTTTGAAGTTAATGTAAGGTTCATTGAACCTGGGAAGCAAAATTATGGAACACTTTCCACAAAGGAAGTGGTAGGATATTTTTGCCAGTACTTGCTCAGTGTCTATTTCACAGTTACGCATCTGTGTAACACCACTATAAGGGAGCTTGATTCCCAGTAGCTACCAGCTTTTTCCTTTTCAATTGGTTACCTCATACAGTTGCTTATTTCAGTGTTCTACACAATTTATGGTAAATTAAACTGCTAAGCATTGGCTCTCTCCTGATGGAGAGAACTTTCTAGGTTATCCTTACCAGAGTTCAGATGGCACATTGAGTTATTGCCAGGTGTGCAACTGAAGATTATGTAGCTAGTGAGAGTAGTTGGTGCAGACTAGTCAAATTGTTTGTTTCATCCTTTTCTCCTCCTCACATGGAAGTTCATTCAGTACATCCCCTCTCCCTCTATAACCTCCAAGCCTGGATGGGAAACCCCTCCACTTACAATTTTGATGTAATGGCCAAGTTTGTGTGATAAGCCTTTACTTGACACAGCTTGACTCTATCCATCACCAGAGTTCTCATGAATATCATTAAATGGCTGCTTTATGGGCTGTTTTGGTCTCCCATTACATGTAGGCGTGAGTGATCCCCGAACATTAATGGAGAAGGATGTCATAATGGCAGAAGTGTTGAGATGGTGGAAGCAAAGGGAAAGAACTCATATTTTAAGTCCAAACCCCTTACAATCCTGGTCTCTGGACCCCCTTGAAATCCCTGAGCCCCCACTGGCGGACTGTGATAAAAGAGCCGAAATTTGGAGTTAGAAGTCCAGAAGTAGCTGTGTTTTCTAAACTAATTTCAATTTTCAATTTTGTGAGGAAGCAGCATTATTATTGCCACCAAGAGTGCACTATTATATGAATCCCTCAGAGGAGAATTTGCAAAGTTACTACACTGCATATTTAGCATGACTGATACAGTATAGGAATCAAAATGGATTTACGGTGCTTTGAGCTACATTTTCTCTGAGAAGTGAGTTGGCAAATTTCCTAAGACAGCCAGAGGGGTCAGGAATACATGACGTTGTGCATGTACTCACAATCATTGATGACCTACATTAGAGCAGCTAAATGGATATGTCATGCAATTGGGGAGTCAGATTTGCCATGTAGTTAGAATTGATGGTAGCTAGCTAGCACTAGCGAAGTAGACTGATTTAATTAGCCAATTCACAGATCTATGATGTTTTCTCAGGTACCAGTCACCTTTAAATGAGCCAATCTCACTAGCTGTTAAAAAGGCAGACACAACTGCTATAAACATGCAGATTGAATCACCCACTTCAAATCTTGTGGCAGTCAAGTGTGTGGTAATTGTATGGCTTGCTGCTCTGCCTTCAAACTTACACACTGGCAGCCACTCATGAGTGTGCTGTCAGAACTGATTGGTCAACCCCTATACATCAGAGGTCTGATGGTATATACCAATTGGCAGCCAAGCGTGAATTCGTACATTACCCACAATCTCAACAACTTTTGAAAAGTTTATTATTCAGTGCACATCTGATGCAGCAGGGTTACTGTGACAAATCTTCACAATACATACAGTGGATTTAACTGTACAGGGTACGCAATACATTCATTAATCATGAGACACTACACAATGATGACAATAAGCAAATTAAAAAAACTGATGATACCTTTTGATTACAGGGAGGAGAAGGGGGAGGAGAAATAAAAATTAAATTCTGAAACCAGCAGATGACATCACAAAAAATCAAAAAGAAAAAACATTGAAGCATTGTACAGAAGCAGTCGTTATGCCAATAATAATAATAATAATTCAGTCATGCTGTGTGAAAAATGATACAGGCTTTAAGGAAATGAGATTGATTTTCTATCAAATGCATAATTATTATGACATTGTACGACGCACTTTCCCGTTTTTATCGACAATGGGTTTAATAGAGGAACTGAGTTTTTCTAGTGTCTTTTTCACTCGCAGTGCTGTTAGCCTCACAGTACTGTCCTGGTGCCAGCATTCTGTGGTTGTGCGTAGGATCAGACGCAGACTCTGTGATGGTGTGTATGTGTGTGTGTGTGTGGAGGGGGATGTGTGGGGACGAGGGAAGGGGAAGGGGGGATGGAGGAGAGAGATTGTAGGGTAGTAGAGAAGAAATATGGGTGAAGGCATGTGACGAGAAGCTAAAGGTGTGTGTGTGAGGGGGAGGGGACACCATGTCAGGTGTCCAATGTGTTACCCTAGTTCATACTCGTACCTCATCCCTGTTCCACTGGTCTGGAATGAGAGGTCTGTGCTGCTGGGTGCAAATTATCTCCCTCATCTCCTCCATGCTTGGTGGGTCACTGTGAGTCACATCTGAGTACGGTAGCTCGGCATCTTCCACCATGCCTGTGTGAGCGTGGATGTGCGTATGTGCATGTCACAATAATGGCTTTGCTTACACCACACCCCCCCACAACCCCCATTCCTTCCTCACATACTTCCTAGTCCCTCCCCATCCTGTCACATACACACACAAACATCTCCTCTTGCCTTGAACAGTACATCATCTTGCTAGCTACCAGAGCACCAGGCTTATCTGTTCTCTTCACCCCCTCTCTATATCCCAACATGCCCCTCCACCCCTCTCATCTTTCTCCTCCCTCCACACAGTCCACATCATTTACCTTGAACGGCGCATCGTCTTGCTAGCTCCCAGAGCACCAGACCATATGAGTACATATCTCCTCTTCTCAGCTTGTCAATATCCCACTGGCTCCCCCCATACTCAGCAAGGAACTCTGGAGCCAGGTATCTCGGCGAGCCCCAGGGCTGGCTCAGCAACTCTGACGTGAGGTTACCATCATTCTTCACGGCTAGTGAAAGGTCTGCTATACAACAGGTACCTGCAGTGGAAGTGAAAGAAAGTTCAAAATTCAATTTCAATTTACCTATTTATGTCAATCAGTTGGTTAAGTGTTCTGTTCCCTGCAAGTGTAGTCCAAATATCCACTATATTTGACTGTGTGTACGTATGAACAATCGACCATCTCCCCGAAAAAAAAGGTAGGCCTAGAGGCTATGCAAAGTCACCCACATGTCGAAAGTGTTTGGCCAATACCAGGTGTCATTAGCTGTGCCTAAAAAGCAGCCAGGTTGCTGGGCTTATCCATTGATATAGTAAGATTATGAAGGTAGACTAGTGTCTCTTTGTGCAGCTGTCCTTTCACTTTCCATTGCTACAGTGATCATAACATCATGTGTTTTTGTATACAATAATTATGTGGATGTATGTCAAACAGTTTCTTTCAACTAAAAGCACATGTACACACACACACACACACACACACACACACACACACACACACACACACACACACACACTCACACCTTACTCACCATCATCCTTCACGTACACACTTCTGCTGGTCAGATTCCGGTGTGCAATGACGGGCTTGGTTCCATGTTCACTGCTCACTTCACTGTGCAAGTATGCAAGTCCACTAGCCACCGAGTGAGCCATCATGACTGCCGAGAACACATCCAGTACGGTGGACTGCAGATAGTGGTAGAGGGAGCCGTGCTCCTGATGTTGAGTGATGAGGTAGTGATGTGTTTGAGAGTTCTTTTGGGTGATGTCCGCTGCTATGAAACTCTGGAGACACTCATGTCTCATGTGCGGGATCTGGGAGAATATGGGAGAGAGAATTGCAGGTGAGACCCTAACCCTAACCCAACTTCGAATTCCCTCCCCCTCTCTTCTGCCTCCCCTCCCCTCACCTCCCTCCCTCCTGCCCTCCCTCACATCCCTCCCTCACATCCCTCCCTCCCTCTTCATTCACCTTCTCCCTCCCTCACCTCTCTCTCCCTCATCCACTCACCTCCCCCCCTCTCTCCCTCCCTCCCTCCCTGTCCCTCCACTTTACCTGGTACATTTCTGTTTCCCGGAACCATAAGTTTTCATACTTTGACCGGTATATCTTCACCGTCACTCTCTCCCTCCTCCACAGCCCCACAAAGACGTCACAAAACTGTCCATTCTCAAGGTTCTTTTCTAGGGAAGTGTGTCTCACGATGGTTCTCTGAATGAGAAGGGAGAGAGAGCTCGAGTGTTGGTTCATGTTGTGAGACGCTTGCACAAGGCTCTCCAGGGTTTGGCCTGTGTGTGTGTGTGTGTGTGTGTATGTGTGTATGTGTGTGTGTGCATGTGTGTGTGTGTGTGTGTGTGTGTGTGTGTGTGTGTGTGTGTGTGTGTGTGTGTGTGTGTGTGTGTGTGTGTGTGTCAAAAATCAATAAACCACATCTCTCTGAGAAAATGCTGTTATAATTGTATGCAAAGTCACCCACTGCGTAAACGTAGGACACGTTTCAGCCAATACCAGGGCTCATCAGCTGTGCTGGAGTGAGCTATCTCATGCACAAAATGCAGTCAGGTGGCTGGCCTTATCCAGATGCATCACATCTCCTAGCGTATATGAGCCATCTGAGCCCCACCCTCAACACAAATTCAGCGGTGGGTGCGGCCCAGGCAAACAGGCCACCACACATACAAATGATTGTGAGAGCTGGTCGTATACCTGACACACAACACTGCATGCTGGTATGGCCACTAACACGCAGATGTACGTGACCCAAAAATTAAGCACATCTATTAGGAGTGGCTACATGGTGATGAGTGATCAATTGTTTGTGTATACTCAAACATCCTAGTCAAGTGACAGGGAGTGGTTCTCTTCCCTACAAGGCAGCGAGGGTAATTGATCTATTATTTCACCATTTAGGCTCTGGTAACTATGGTGATATAATTGAGAGTGGGCATGCTGCATGGAGCTCAAACGAGCAAAGGTACTACACAACATGTACCTATAAGTAGCAGGGGGACGACTGTCATACACACAATAATGTCATGCTCACAAGTAAAATGTACCAGGCTCTCTGCAAGCAAAGGGAAGCTGGGCGGAGCCTGGAGACGAGATGAGGTTATTGTCTATGTACAAAGTACTGCTTTTCACGTTAAAATGACTCTGCTGTTTTGTACAAAACACTGTGTCCATGTTATGTAAGTATACTACCTCATACATGGTAAGCTATTGTGATCCTGAAATAAATTTGCTAGTTCTGATTATTGTCTATGTGCCAACTGCTTCTCATGCGTATATATGCAGGTAACCATGGGACCAGACAGTGTGTCTACTTTGCCCAATAAACTGGCTGGACACTTTAGTCATCCACATACCTTGCGGTATCATGGCTTCGCAACAGTCATTGCCGTAGCTACCAAAACTGCCAATTCTTGAATCTGCTGCAGCGATCTCTACGTCCAGCGTCCTCCTTCTCACTCTTCTGTTGCCACGGCAACAGCAAACATAGCACAGGACTAGAGATAGTACCAAAGATACTGCAGTTGTCATGACAACGATGCAGACGATAGCCGTGATTATGGCTGCCTGTCTGTAGTACTGGGAACTGTTGGAGGATGCCCCTGTTGTCATTTCCATTGTGATCGTGTTTGTTCTATTGCCTGTGTGTGTGTGTGTGGGGGGGGGGGGGGGGGGGGGAGAGAGGGGGGTTAGGAGATAAGGGATCAAAGCGAAAGATATGTAGATATGTTGAAATCGAAAATTATCCCATCATATTTGAACCACAATACCACACTCACATTGCTGAGCTTCCTCTAAGGGCAGGGCTCATATGCGATATGTGGACTCATCAGGTATTCACACATCCACAAAGCACGTATGAGCCCCACCCCCTAAACGGAAGTTCCGTGATACGGTACTTCAAACACAGTGATGCAATCGAAATACGCAATTGAATAATCCTTGATTTCTGCAGCACCTATAAGTCTATGAATATCTAAACAGATCACATGCCTAATCATGTTCAAAGTTCAACTCATGGTATTGCAACAATGTGTTGAGAGGAACATTGAGAACATTGTGAGACGATTTACAGGTCATTCTAAACCCCGGATAAAAAATGAAATTCACCCGATACCCACCAACACTGGATAATCGTCTCCCTGATGACAAACCCTCGGCTACCGACACGCAGCTTGTATTTCAGGCTGAACTCTGGATTGGTCACAGGATATGAAAATGATCCACATGCATCAATGTTCCTTTTGCATGGGATAAAATTATTTCAGTCTAATTCAATTCCACAAATTAGAAACCTGCTCGGGTTGCTGTCAAGTATGCAGGGTGCAAGCCACTGTATGGCTACAGGTCAAGAGATCCATTTCAAGAGCCAATAACTCCCTCTCACTCAGTGGTAACTGTAGCATTCCTACAGTGAGCTAATATGCTTTGTGCTAATGTTACAAAGGCAAGTAGCCCAGTTGAAATATCGTCATGTATCTATGCTGGCTTTCCATGTAGCTAATATCTTCAAAGCTTTGCGCTAATATTACAAAGGCTCAAGTATATTTGTTCTACATGTACCTATTATTGAGTGTTCTTGTTTTTGAGTGTACGTGCAGCAAAACAACAATAAAAACAAAAATTCAAACAAAAACACAAACAATTCAACCAACATAAACAACAATACAAACAGTACAAACAACAATATAAACAACAATACAAACTAATGTATTGTTGTTTGGAAGCCCAAATGTTATCAGGTCGAATGGAGAATGTGACATGAGTGTACGCTCCCAGCTGACACCACGGCTTACAAGTCACTAACATTTAACAAGTAACCTCATTCCCAACCCAGCTTTCCATTGATTCCAGTAAAACGGGAATCTGTGTATCCACTGGATGCCTGAAGCTACAGACATACGCATTGTGCAAAGGTAATGGAGCATGCAAGAGTCGTCTACAGCCCAGCGATGACAACTAATACCTTCAAAGCTTTGTGCTACAATATCAAAGGCTCAAGCATAGTCAGTAGCAGATGTGACATTCCTGGCAGCTCACATCTAAAGACTCAAGTAGCCAAGGGCAGACATTGAAAAGGATTCTTGTTTTAGAGTACAGGCAGCCATATGCGCTACACTACACACACACACAAGGACACAGTACATTGGCTAGCAGCGATGCTATATAGTAGCATGCACATATCAAGTTGCGTTCCTGGTGGCTAATATGTTCAAAGCTTTGCGCTAACATTACAAAGGCTCAAGTATGTAGCTGGTGGCTGGTCGGTAAACCTTTTGTTTTTGATGCTCTTTGTTTTGGCGCACTTGTGCATAGCTGGCTAAAACCATACATTTGCTAGAGTACATTTCATGCATGGTTGCCTTCGGAAATGCCATGAAGACATACTTATGTGTGTTGAAAAGCAGATCTATACATGTTACTTCATAGCATAGCCATGATACGCATGCATGCATGCACACATGCACACACGTGCACACACACACACACACACACACACACACATGCACGCACACACAAACACACACGCACACACATGCACGAACACACACGCTCGCACACACACATGCGCACACACATGCACACACACACATGCACACACACACACACACATGCACACACACACACACACACATGCACACACACACACCATCATGTGCAGCTCTAATTTCTCGGCCGTCAGCACTTTTGGCACCATTGCAGTGGTTGTCACGACAACAAAGAATGTTTGACTTTGATTGGTCACCACAAGTTGTAGCAACATCATCACTCGCGACACAACCTCTGGAGACTTGAATCTGTGATTTTTCCGTTCTTGAAATCTACAGCAAACAAGACAGAAAAGATCAAAAACCAGGTAAAATCATTTTAATTACTAAAGGTTTTATGCCTTACTAAAATACATTTTAGTTTTAGTTTAAAACAACACTGCTTCTTGAAATCTACAGCAAACAAGACAGAAAGATTTTAGTTACTAAAATACATACAAAATACATTTTAGTTTTAGTTTAAAACAACACTGCTTCAATGTCCCCCTCAAGAGCAATATCATATTCATTACCTGCCCAGCTGTAGTCTGGTTGTTTGGTAAACAGCGTGTTAATCTAACTGTATACAAAAACAACCTATTGCTGGCTAATGTGAGGAATTCATTATCACCATATATGGTATGGTGCTCAAATCGTATCCCAGTTTTTGATTATGTTTAGTTCAATGTCGAACGTGCCTCAGGGGATATTCGATTACTCTTAATCGGTCTGTCACATTTGCTTCCATTGTGACATAAGCAATCTAAATACATGTTTATAATAACCTAAATTCAAATTATGTCACCTGAGAAATTATCTAAATTTTGACAAAAATGTTATTTCTTAATTCTCTGACGTACACACTCAGGTATGTCTATGTATATCCCATTGCGCTGGACTGACAGCTTAACCTTCCCTCTGAAGGATGTGACAAGAATTCACGTAGCTTTGTTCTCCGACCGCATAGGAGACAAAAGTGGCCGTGTGCAAACGGTTGGATACCAGGCCACATCTCCTCCTCCCATGTGGCCTGAGTACGAGGCTAAACTCGTCAATATTTGAAGTATAGAGGGAGCTAGCTTAGTGTGAAAAAGAAGGAAATCTCTGTTGTAGAACGCAAGACATTTGGAGTCCTTTGCAGTCGAGGATTAATTAAGAGCTAAGGCATTCCTTACCCTAATGTAGCAGGCTCCAGAAGTCTCACAGCTGCCTGTGGGCATGCAGTCCGAACACTCACATTTCAGAGCAGCTGCAGAAATATAAATAATACAGGTGCAGGTAAATTAATTCATTAACTAATTTAATTATGACCTAAACACCTGAATTACATATGCAACCACATACCGTATTTCCTTGATTACTTCCCGCGGGTACTATAGGGCGGGAAGAAATCAAGGAAATACGGTACCTGCCATGAATTCTCGAAAATTAATTCTCGAATTTCCCAACTTTTACATACCATAAGTGGTAAAAAGCTCCAGGGTGGGTTTTGGGAATGAGATTATAAATACACTGTACTGTAGAAAGCCACTTATCCGAACTTCAGTTATCCGAATCTTCACTTATCCAAACCCCCAAATAATAATATTCATAGATATTCGGATAAGTAACTTCCTACTGTATTTGAACGTTGGCTGAAGACTAATTCATGCATTTGTAAATCTTTCAAACATTAATGTTAGCCTCGTACGCAAAATTAAGTTATGCAAAACTGGGTGGGAGCCTGGGAACGAGGATACACACAGCAGATGGTGTTTTGAAGACTCATGTGGCGTGCATCCGTACTCCTTAAGAATGTGTTTCCGCGACCGAAAAACCTTAAATAGTATTATGTAATCCAATTACTAATCGACTTGATCATAACAATTTAATATCATCAATTCCTAAGTTGTGTGTCAACAAGTGTTGATAACAGTGTACACAGTTGTGTGTCAACAAACTAGTGAGTGTACATAACATGGTACACAGGAAGCCTAAACAAAACCTCTGCGCCATGGAGACAGAGGGTAAACCATGCAGAACGGAGGCTAAATGTCTGGAACACGAGGAAGAATTTTGATTGCGCAGGCTTTTGGTGGAATGTGGGAAGCCCATCACAGGATGGTAATTAAAACAGCTAGTTACCTTCATACATGAATAGACAGAGAGGACTAGCCTCGTTCCCAGACCTTCCCCAGCTCCAGTTTTTGATCGCTTGCAGCATGCTCCATTTTGGCATACTTGCAAGTGATCAAAAACTGGAGGCGGGGAAGACCTGGGAATGAGGCTAGGGAGGGCTACCATCAGTTTTAACTTGGTTCGAGTAGTTTGGGGGAAAAAATGGAAGAATTGAAGCTTTCTGTCACCAATTTGAGATTGGGCAATGTTTGCCAGTGTTTCAACGCTTCAACTGACTCCTTTGGTTGCCCTGACGACGACTGAAGCATTCAGTCAAAACACCAGCACAAGGTGTTGATTCAAGTTGGCAACAGACAATGTTCCTCCATATATTGATGGATGAGCCACTGAAAGTTTATTCTTGATGAAAACTATGTTTTACAAATGAGAGAGCCAAGCCAAGTATTTGTTTAGCTCCCAAAATCAGTCATTCAGTTTCTATTAAACTTGAACAACAGGAAATCGTTCTTGTCAACAATGATACTGAAATTGACAGATTTCAGTTCAGCCTTGAGTGTTGTGTATACCACATAATTATATTATTCTCAACAGTAATGGGGGAAGAGAAAGGAAGAATTTGTAAACAATATATCTTGTTACCAAGGCAACATATAACAATATGGCTCACATCACATGTAGTGTAAGGTATGCGCAGGATGGTGTTAGCATGTGGTAAACAACAGCATGGGTTACCTAGGCAACATGTAAACAACAACAAACATTTACCGAGTTTCTGGCAATCAGAGGGCTGTTCAAGGCCAAGTACGACCTTACGTCAAATATGTAAGCCAATGAGGTTTTTTTGGGTGGTAATATGTTACCATGGTAATGGCATGTATTGTGTATGGCTTGGGAAGTACAAAGGATAAACAAAGTGTTTGAAGTTGACATTGTGTGGGCGAGCTGGAGCCGTGTGCTGGCAGCTAGGTTGGTGGGAAGAAAAATGGGAGACAAAATGTCTATGTTTGTTTGAAGTTAAATGGCGATGGCAATTTGATAGGTTATCTACTATTTCTGATATACAGTGGCAATATTGGCTTTGTTTCAACCAATCAGAAGGGACTAATTGGCCGCAGATTAAAGGAATAGTTTAGAAGTAAGGCGTGAGGATAATTTGTTTGGGTATGGTGCAATGCTCACTGAGGTTATAGGGTTATGGGTTAGCTTACATAAGTGGTCGTAATTAAGATGAAATGAGTCAATTCCTATAATGACTTTGTCATCGAACCCCTTATAGGGGAATTTGGACATTTATGCAACTCTCATGGAATTCTTGAACAATTCAACAGTTACTAAGATGTTCGAATTCTCTTACAAAAAGGAAGTTCGTATGTGTGGCTTTTATTAGGATGTCAGCTACACATGGCAAAACCCCTAAAGTAGTCTTTGGATGTTAATATACGGCCGGCAGCCGTTGTGACTCCTCATGGCCGGCAGCTGTTGTGACTCCTCATGTCCTAACTTGCTTGGTGTTTAGATACGAGTCTTTAGAACAGATAGACAGAAAAAAAAAGACTTTCCCGGAACATGCCTTGACCACATCCACCTCAAGGTACGACACTGGCTGTGAAAATTTACCTTTCCTCTTGATAATATAAAGTGTAGGTGGCAGAAGATCTGGGTACAAGGTCATTAATTGGCTATGTAAGAAGGCGTGACACTACGTTATGTCTGTGGTGTGGTAATATTCACAGGCCTTTTCCCTCCGTTTTTCATACTGCAAGCGATCAAAACCTGGAAGGCCTGGGAACGAGACTAGGAAGGCCTGCGTTTATACCTTGAGGCTCACTTTAAGCTTATTCATAGTTTACACTCAGCCAGCATGCCTTTTACCTAGGTATGCATCAAATTTCATTACTTGCTTTTAGCGCTGTCACGGCTTACACAATTACAGTTTTGACCACTCAAGCAAAAAAATGCCTGAGCAAAAACTACACAAGGTATGTATGAATACCCAATAATGACTGCCCACCCACCCGCATACAATCTGAAAAATGTGGCAGCAGGTAAACTATGAATCGATTTTGTCTGGTTTTAATTGCTGTGTGCATTGAGTCACTGTATAGTAAATATATTGAAGTGCACTTATGGATATATGTTAGGGTCAATACAATCACTGAATGGCATTCTAACTCGTGTCATCTACAAACTATTTCACTCCATAACAGCATCATTGTGACATTAACCACTTATACGCGGTAGATGCCAATTGGCATCATACGAGCGTATAGGTTACAAAACACTTAGATGCCAGTTGGCGTTACGGATGTTGCCAAGCGTTATCAAAGCCCAGAGTGAATAGCTTCAAGCTTTATATCTGGTCTATGGTTAGCTTGGGGCTTCCCCTGCTAATGTAAGTGGGTTGGTCCAAAAGCCCTCAAGGGGCAGAGCGAGTGAGCGATAGCAGCCCGGGTGGTTGTTGATCTCCTCGACTGAGAGAACGATTCATTATAGCCACAGGAGTTGGGGGGGGGGAGGTAACTGTGTGATGTTATAGTGAACATGTACATGCAAACATTAATTAAACAATTTTTAAAATGACGATGTTATGAAAAAGGGGGAGGGGAGTCACACAAGTTAACATCACAATACCTTATTTTGAAGAAAATGTTTTTTAGATATCCCCTTAAATAGAGCAAATTTTTGGGTAAAACTGCTGTCAGCAGACTTGCTCAAACTTTGGCCCGAGAGAACGATTGTTTGGGAGTCTGACTATCATAACCTCATTGCATATAAAACAGTCACTGATACTCTAGCTGATGGGTGATGGCTTCGATTGGTGTGCCAGTTGGAATGTATTGTTTTAGGCATGGCAAGACCAGCTGGTATCAAAGCTTCATAAATTGATCAACGTGAGTATTTATGCATTCCTAGCGTCTCACACCCAGAATTTGAACACACTTTGTATGCAGGCAAACTATTTTGCGACTAAAAAATGAGGTATAAGTCAATTTATTATCATACTTCAAACTGAATGTATAGAAGTTAATGGAGAAGCCTTGTATGTGATCACCGTGAGCTAAACTGGAAAATATGACCTGTTTGTTGCCTTTGACTATTATCTTTCTGGCGGTAACAAAATACTTTCCAGTATAATAGCATAATGGATTCTGGGTACCAACACTAAAGATGGCATTGACCGAGGTTAGTAAATACGTATACACAAAAGCAATTCAATCTGACTACATATCACTACACTCAGGCCAGACAGGAATCCATTTTAGGCTAGGAAGTTTGTCTCTAGGTGTGTGCATTCTGTGAGGCACACTTGCTATGTGCATATCAGAGCCAGACGGGGACCAATTGAGCATGAGTAACAATCCAATTACTTAATCATAGGTGTGACAGCTGGTGAAATTCTATGAGCATAACTAAGTCTTAAAAGTCAAGTTCATTGGCTCTACTCTAACAACCAGTAAAATTAAATTTCTCTCATTCACAGTACTCATCAGCGCAACATAAATCATCAAACATGGGAACTGGACCCTCAATTGCATGGGAACTGGACCCTCAATTGCATGGGAACTGGACCCTCAATTAGACGTGGGCAGAATGGGAACCAAATAAATCAACTCCCATTGGCCTTAATTGCTGTGGGGAAAGTGAAGCCAAAATGGATGTGCAATTTCAGGGTTGAACTACGACTAGCGTAGCACATATACACATTCCACCAATACTTTCACATGGGTTTCTTACACGCCACGAATACACACTTCATGGTGCACTTCAATTGTTGCAGGACACACAACTATGTACCGAAATGACCCTGTAACACGATCTGAAACCTGATGCTATTGTGCCTCTGATGAGAAGAGAAAACCATCACCACACATCAAAGGTAATCATACAGCTTCCGCCCACCATTATGCAACTAGTCAAGCATTGGTGAGAATGAGGAGGAGGAGGAGGAGAAGGAGAAGGAGAAGGAGGAAGGGAAGGAGAAGGGAAGGAGGAGGGAGGATGAGGAAGTTGTGCTAAAGGAGGCAGGGTCAAGCACTGGTGAGGGTGAGGAGGAGGAGGAAAGGAAGGAGGAAAAGGGAGAAGGGAAGGAGGGAGAAGGGAGAAAGAAGGGTGAAAGGAGAGGAGGAGGGAAGAGGATGGGGGGAGTAGAGAAGGAAGAGGAGGCAGGTAAAGGATGACGAGGGGGATGAGAATGCACATAAAGGCACTGAAGGCAGGAAATGCTCAACCACTTTCAGCATCATTTGTCTAGACAGCAGGAAGGGGGAGGTTGGGGATTATTCTCAGAATCACCAGCTATCTCTCACTTCCCATCAAATGATACAACCCTTTCAATGTGGTCTATGGACACTCCTTCACATCCCCTCAGAACACCCCACACAGTTTAATTAGCATAACAGCACAGCTTCTTATACTTCAGCCTTGCTACAAAGACACCAGGCTATCTCTTGCTTTACAACACTGCAAGCAACAGGAAGCAGGGGAGACCTGGGAACGAGGCGAAATTAATGGTGAGATAATAATTGCTGTAACCATGCCACGCCTTCTGGTGGTGACAGCCTATGTAGTACGCATCATCGTTAGTTACCACCCTAATATTGTGAATTTGTGCCATTAAAATATTTTCATCAATGCGACAAGATGAAAAGTAAACACGCAAAAATTAACAGGTAAACGCTACACTGAAGAACCGATAAAAAATTTGTAATGCAATAAATGATGTCACAATTTAGGTATAGTCTGGAGCAAGTAGTACACACACGTTTGTACGTACACAAGTGTAAAGCTACCAAGTCATTTCCTGTGCTAGAAAGTATCTGGAAACAAGTACTGGAATGTAGTACACACACGTTTGTACGTACACAAGTGTAAAGCTACAAGTCATTTCCTGTGCTAGAAAGTATCTGGAAACAAGTACTGGAATGTAGTACACACACGTTTGTACGTACACAAGTGTAAAGCTACAAGTCATTTCCTGTGCTAGAAAGTATCTGGAAACAAGTACTGGAATGTAGTACACACACGTTTGTACGTACACAAGTGTAAAGCTACAAGTCATTTCCTGTGCTAGAAAGTATCTGGAAACAAGTACTGGAATGGTGCAAATGATATTCATAAGCCCAGTGGATGAATATTTACATACTAAAACAACAACAATTATGAGTATACATTGCTCATAGGAGAACACCATTACTGGCACGTAAAATAATCCGTCTAGTATTACAATTCCTAGCTCGTATAACCACTGATCAGCAAGCCTCCACAATATGTATTATACAGTTCCACTAATGTGCATTCTTTTGCCTTTTACTGACTAATTACCCCTTCACTCACCTCCCCCCCCCACCCTTCTCGTCTCAGAAACTAAAATGCGGCTACACGTAGCAGTAGTGTAGTTAAATATGCCAACAAAGTGTGGGAAAGCTGCACTAGATGGCAAAACACTGATGGAGTCAGCGTACATACCATCCGAATAAGCTAGACCTATCAGTTCACTGAAATGTTTCTTTAGAAGAAATTGTGAAATGAAATGTTATTACACTGCGCGATTCTGAGGTGGCTATGTACGTTAGCAGCTAATTTACCTTAAACTTACTATATGCATACGTCAAGAGCGCATAAGAACGGGCGGCTAGAGTAAGAGCGTGTAACTCCGTAAATTTGACAGTACTAAAAATAGTAACACGTACTGCGCAGCTCCGCGTAGACATAAGCCGTTGTTGATAAGCACATGCCGGGTGTTCTATTTTTAGTATGGTTCAATAATTTTGACCGGACTGTGGGCTTCTATGGAGTTACACACTCTTACGCGTTCTTATGCACTCTTAACGTATGCATATTGTAAGCTTAAGGTAAATTAGCTGTTAATATCTTGAAACCAACTATAAACGTGTAGTAACCCAGGTTGCTGGGTGCAGCTTGGCGTGTGGTTTATTCTTAATTACAACAGTACCCACCTGTACAACTTCAAAGTCAGTTTGGAAAATGAACTCTCTACCACTAAAAACTAAAACTGGTCACGAAGCCACTATGTGCTTGTTCTTAGAAGAGTCCTTAGCACTCTCCTTAACAACAGTAAAATTTCACATGCTTTAGTTGGCATTTTCTTGAGCAGGTGTGCTACAAAAAGAGGAGAAGAGTGAGGAGAAGAGTGAGGGGGAGGGAGGAGAAGAGTGAGGGGGAGGGAGGAGAAGAGTGAGGGAGAGGGAGGAGAAGAGTGAGGGGGAGGGAGGAGAAGAGTGAGGGGGAGGGAGAGAGAAAGAGAAAGCAATATTGCAGCCTATAGGTAGATAACGCTTCTTACCAAGCTGCAGCCGTGGTACATTTGCAGCCGCTGCTAGTCTATATCTTATGGTGTGTGGTTTACTCATTTCTTAACTCAAATAAACTAACTACAGCCAAATTCCTCATTATTCATGCGTGCAGTATAGGGTATTCAACTGGCAGTGATCCAATTACACCACTATGAATATGATTAGCAACACAGCCGCTTTTGATGAGTGGCACACAGACGCTCACAGAGTGCTGAATAACATTTCAATGGCTCCTTCAGACATGTCTGCCTTGTGTCCACCTAGCCAAGACATCTCCTCCCCCCACGTGTTTGCATTACCAAGGCGACATTAAACAGAGGTGATCGAAGCCTTAATTTTGCAGTAAGAAAACTTCCCAAACCCTAGTCATTGCCAAGGTGTGATGAGGTGTATAGATGTACCGCAAAGAAGGCTTTCAGTTGTACAGTGACACTTTACACTTGTGAGTTGAATATACCAAGTTTGCATTACCAAGGCGATCGAAGCCTTAATTTTGAAGTAGAGTACAATTAGAAAACTTGCTAAGACGTAATGATGTAACAAATGTGTAATACCTGTACCACAAAGAAAGCTTTCAGCTGTACAGCTGTGACATTTTACACTTGTATCAATCATGTACAGAGAATTCTGTCTATGATGGTCACCATGGAACCAGCATTTTTTGTCCCATTATAGACAGGTGGTTTGCTTTGCACAGGGTTAGTACAACTGGGACCAGGGCCATCAAAATGTTTCCAACTCTCGTATTCATGGCTTCTAGTCTTTGGAAGGTTCATTAACACATACACGCCTCCGGATCCTCTGAGTGGCTGTAATGAAGAAGTGACCCCTACAGACGGGCAGAGGAGGTCGGACACGGTTGAACTTTTCCAATTAAAATAGCTGAGGTCACACTAATTGAGTTTTCGTATCTCAACAGACTAGCTCTCTCGACTTTTCTGAGGTTGGCCCCAGTTTTCAAATCAAGATTCAAGGCTGGGGGCAGTCATACGTAGAAAAAGCTAAAAAACTTTCTACCTTGCAATTTCCAAGATCAATTAGTGATGACCTCAGTGGTTTTAATTAGCAAAGGTCAACCATGTCCGACCTCCTCCGACAGACGGGTTTCCCTGTACAGTTTTGAGTGCCAACTGGCACGTGTGTAGCTACTTGTAGTTGAGGTATAATTACATTTTGTAGTCTGACCTGATGCTCGAAACAATATAGCCAATACAGCCAATTGTAACCAACTGCCATACAGGCAGCCATACAAAAACACGGCCACTGGCTCGGCTGTTGTCTTAGCAACACATGTGGTCAAACTGTCAAAGTTGAGAAGAATGGTAATGCTCCATCCCGTGGTTTCTCCAGGTAGTGGACACAACCACCACCGAGACCACATGTGCGTATACAGTGAATTCTTGTGGGAATACAATGTACACGGACGAACACTCTTACCATGATTACACACACCACTGCACATTCCAACTACGATGGCTCCAGATACAGCACTCTTATATGTGGTTATAAGCAGAACTAAGACGTACTTTCATGTTTATCAGCTTTGGATGTTTACGCTTCACCATACTGATAAAAGTCACACCAACATTGAGTAAGAGCTTGAGTAAGAGCGTGTAACTCCATAAATTTTCACATTAAAAAAATATTTTGTCACTTAATTGCGACAGTTCTGTGCCGCAGTGTTTATACATATTTTTTCTGGCATTTAATTTTTACTGTTTGTCTCACCGTAATTTCACCGTAAAAGTTTTGGCACTACATACATATGTGTGTGTAACTACAAGAGCGCTTAAGAACGGGTGGCTTGAGTGAGAGCGTGTAACTCCAATAGAAGCCCATAGTCCAGTCAAAATTGTTGAACCGTACTAAAAATAGAACACTCGGTCATGTGCTTAGCAACAATGGCTTATCTCTACGCAGCATGCACAGTACGTGTTACTATTTTTATTACTGGCGATAAATTTGCCTGGTTTCAAATTTTTCAAAAGTGTAAATATTGTGAAAATTTCTCGATCCTTGCTGGAAAATTTCTGAGGACTAAGCTTGGCTTACTGTTTGCAGGTTGGCATATATTGCAGTTCTGTAATGATATTCATAACCCCTCTAGTGAATCTGCTCAATCCAGAAACAAAGCACCAAGCGTCATTAGCAAACATAGGCTGGAAGGCTTTGAACTGACCGATGGCTTCATTCCATTAATCATGGCTGGAGACAGACTCAGCACCTAGACTCGTACAGGTCAGAGTAGAATATTCATTTCAGCTTATGAAATTATATTTGCATTATTGGTGAAATAACTCACCATATAATGTAGCGAGTTATTTTTCGAGTAATTATTTCACTCTGACCTAAGTAATAGATATACAACAAACACACACATGGTAATAAAATGAGGATATACTGCCAGGCCGGCCACTAGCCTTGCCTCGTTCCCAGGCCCATTCGAACGGGCCTGGGAACGAGGCAAGGTCAGCCAACTGAGAGCCTCTCTTGCATGAGATACATAGCAGTATGTACCCATCTCCCGGTCACTCCAGTGCAGCTGATGAGGCCTGGTACGTACTGGATGAAATGTGTCCTGCACAGTTGGTGATTTGTATATCTAGGCCGCCTTTTTCATGTGGTCCGTTAATTGTTCATGCACCTCACATTTGGAAACTGTTAGCACTAACAATGTCAACTCCACGTATAGGTCCCATTCTGTAATCGTTTGATGTTTTGTGGGAGACTGGAGGGGGGGACAGACAAGGCAGCTGTTTCGGTACAAATGACTCAAAAATTGGTGACATATGTTAGTCTCCTCCCCAGGTTCTCCCACGAGATGTTTCATGTTTGAGTGGGAGACCATTGGACGTTCCACCGATGTGGAGAGAGAAACAAGGCTATACCAAGATGTTTAGGGTTCAGTGATGAAATGGTGGACACGCGTTACTTTTGTCACTCAACATCAAACCTTGTACGGGGGAGGCAGGGGACTAGGCTAGACATCTGCAGTGTGTCTCCATGGCAATTAGTGTGATTGTGTTGGAACGTCCCCTGCATGGTTCTCCCACTCTTGCAAACATTAAACATCTCGTGGGAGAACCTGGGGAGGAGACTAACATATGTATCCAATTTTTGAGTCATTTGTACCGATGATCTCAAACCCGAAACAGCTGCCTTGTCTGTCCCCCCCGCCTCCTCCAGTCTCCCACAATACATCAAACGATTACAGAATGGGACCTATGGTGACACAGGATTTTACAGCGCCCACACTAGCTAGGTATCTTAGCATGAAGGTGCTGCATCAAACCTCCAGTAAACTTTTATTCTAGCTTGACTGATACCCCCTCTCCTGGCCTCCTCACTCCCACCACAAAAACATCAAACCTTAGGTGAGTTACCCTGGGAGCGAGGCTAACGTGTCTGCATTCCGAGTCAACTACATGTAGGGTGAGATATATCAAACTCTAAACATTGGATGAGAAGCTTTGCTAATTGGACAATTGCTGGAAATCAAGCCAGCTAGGCCCCTGGCTTGAGCTGCCATTGCATGACGACTAACAATGACCACCTTGTAGGCAACCACCAACCATAGCTAGTTACTGTTTTACATGCAGTCTCACATGTACAGACTCTGGCAAAGGTATAAGCTGCCGTTCACAGACTCTCCGATGCACTGATCAAAACTGGGAGAAACTAGGAACAGATACATGTCTGCATTCTGAGATGACTGTCATAGTTTCAAACTAAAAACATTTGGTGAGAACAAACCTTGCCGACATGTCCAGATGTGGAGTTATGAGAGGTAACCTTAGGAATTTTAAATGAGTGCATGCGCCAAAATGTCTAAGCAGAAATGTTTGACCAATTAGCAATGGTGTAAATAGCTCTTAACTCTTCCATGTTAGCCATGTGGGGGAGGGAAGTCCAGTGTCTGTGGTCAATACAGAACAACACTCACTAATGCCCAAACCATGTATGACTAATTTGCAAAGTGTGTAGCTGGCTCTATTGAAGCCTCATGCATATAATCTTAATACATACATTACCATCTACTTATACATAACCACAATACTTTAGTAGCACCAGACTGGCTGGCTATAGGGCTAATCCTAATTAACCCTTTACAGCACACTGGCTAGGGATGGTTGCTAGGCAACCATAGAAAGCCCTCAGCCAGACAATTAGAATGCACCTGGAATGCCTGGTATGCAGTGAATACATACAGCCACACAAGCAAATACACAGCATGATGTCACACTAAAGCATACACAAGAATAAAGGCTCCGGTGCATACAAGCCACTGGCTCCTGCAAAATACTTCAAGTGCATGTCTGCATAAAACTGTGACTCCAGCAAAATTGATTTTGGCTACAACCCAACTATATGAATATACACACACCCTGATAAGTTTACAGCTCAACACTTTAATTTCGAAGAAATGGTTTTACCAGTGGAGATTTGCCAAATGAATACAGAAGCTAAGTGTAGAGGATAAACAGCCGGTTTTGTCGTAAACAGCCGTCTCATATTTACACACATATGTGAATGTAATCTCAACTTCACTGCTTTGAGCGTAGACACCGTGACTAGCGACACATCTGGTGAAAACATGCACATTCAATGGATGTAACATATTTCTTTGAAAGCATGTATAGCTACCGACGTCTTGTCCCTCATTCAGGCAAGTACACATACACCCGACGTCGTTGGGAAACATGTATAAAACAAGAAATGCAGTACTGTATACACTGAGATTGTCGTAGTGGATAAATTTTCGCATATTTTGTGAGTTAGCAAAATTACATAGTATGCATCGTGTACTCTATTACGAAAATGACAAACCCAAAAATTTCATGCGTCAAGCTTTTTGGGGCTTCTACAAAACCATTATCCCTGCAAAAAAATATGGTATGTAGCTTCCAATCAGAACAGATGTGTGGCAAATACACCCCTGGTTTGCATATGGTACGAACCAGAGCATGGCCACAGGTGGTAGTTGTAAGTTCAACTTTCACATCTCAGGCTCCTCCCCATTTAAAAATAAATGATGTGATAGAAGTGGATGATAAGCCTGGAAGCGTGATTATGTACGATTGACTATCGTTCATGGTAACCACCATCTCGTGTATGATCCTAGTCACTCCTAGTAGCTCAGAAGTAAAGGGTGAGAACTCTGTTGCCAAGGCAACAAGTATCATATGTTAAAATTTAATAAGCGCTGTAAGTATGTGATATGGACTGTGCCGTTAGCAATCTCAGCTAAGAGTCATAAAATCACACATTATTTCTGTTACGGACGTGCGCACACACACCGGAAAGTACTTATACTCCCACCTACAAACAGCATACCTTGAGTCACATTGTCTCATACCGGCTCATTGCGATGTTTGGATTTGATAACAACAGTGTTGATGGACCATAAACATGTGTACATCAGCACGTCGTGCCCCTGGGGCATAAATAATAGTTGTCAAAAAATTCATGGTATGCTCGATCAAGACCATTATACGTAGTTTGAAGTTTAACAAGAGCAAAAAAATTCCAAGACATTCAGTCTGAAAAAACAGAAGTAAATAATGAGACAGAGGTGTTCCAAATGTTTGTGTGATTCTCAAGCTAACAATTGACAACATTCTAGTTTTGAAATTGTTCTCTGTCTCAGATCCAAACCAACCAAAGTGAATGGGAACTGGGAATGAGACTAAAATTGTTCTTCGTATACACGCAAACTTTTGTAATGGTCATAAAGTTTGACCAATCGCAGTGGTGCATTCCGCAATCTGGCCAGATACACAACCCCCAAGTTAGAACTAGTTATTAACAATTTCCTAACTAATAACACATCCATATATGGGCAAGTGAGAGTTAATGTAATAAGCCAGCTAAGAGTGCCAATTAAATTACACACGCACGCACGCACGCACGCACACACACACACACACACACACACACACACACACACACACACACACACACACACACACACACACACACACACACACACACACACACACACACTTTGGTGCATAGTTGTTTCCATAATAGGAATAACACACCACTGCTAAACATGACCATAATGATCACCATGAAAACAACTAATAATTTTGGCCGTTGAATGTTACTTTTTACACATTAAAAAAAGAGACGGCTGCCGTATTGCAGTATCGACTGTGACCACAAAGCCAATGCATTAGTACAGCAGTGTATTGCAGTATCGACATTGTGCAGATATTGATACAGTAAATATGGTGATATATGTATATCAAAATATTATGATATACCGACCACTAGAAATACTAACTTGCCACTCATAAAATAGTCACATTCATAAATAAATTTTATAAAACACTATGATAATATGCACTCCCTTATCTTTTGCTGCAGATAATTTGTCTAACTGTATTAGAGCATAATAGTTGCCTCTGCTGTAAATAAATGCTTATTCAGTGAAAACAGAGAAAAGTGTAGAGGAAGAGAAAAGCTAATATTTGCCGGGCTCCTGGCTTGAACTATAAGCACTGGGATACAACCAACAGGCAACTCCTGGCCCTCACAATCTTCGATAGGCTTTTGTCTAAATTCATCCATTGCTTAACCAGAAATAGAATGTAAGAAGTATAATTATACCTAATGAGTATTATTAATATACTTGTCATTTTATTGTAATAATTACATCATCAATATCTGCACAGAGTGTATCAATATATTATTATCAAAACAACAAATATTATAAAATTTAAATATTATTGTGGTATACACTGAAATGGTGTCCCAGTTCTAATTGCTGTAGTGGGTTCTTATCAGTTTCAATGTATCTGTGACCAGCGTGTGGTGTACATAATACAATCACACTGCCCACAAAGTTCTGCATTACACGGAGGAATGGCAATTAGTTTACATGTCCAGCTGTCGTGGGGCGTCCAGAATCTTTGCCTCCCTACAGTAGAAGTTCTGCACTATGTCCGGGGTGGAGCTATTACAAAATTACACAATTTCACTAAAAAAGATAGATTACCGAGTTGCTAGCCTCATTCCCAGGCCATTACTACCTCCAATTTTTCACTTATGGTAGCTTAGTCTCATTCCGAGACTTATCTATTTCCAGTCCCATTCTGGAAGTATTGATTTTTAGCAGCAGCTTGATTTTTAAGCCAAGTATGCAAGTTTAGGCTACAGCTAAAATATGACGTCAACAAAGTAGCTGAGAGCTAAAAATGTTTTTAAAAGGTCACTTTACTCTTGGTGATGTATACAGTAAGCATTCGTCACTGATATTGGAGCAACCAAAATTAATTCTTATTCACAGCAATGTTACTGTATTTCTCTTAATTATTAAGGACCACAAAAATGAAATTTAAAGTTAGTCTGCATGGCGCCATTGCGTATATGAGCAAACAAACACACCATCTTTGGTGAAGTGGTGTTTTAAAATTGAAATATGCACCAGTCCTGAGGAAGATTGACACTTGAGGGAAAGTGTGTGTGTGCACACATGCATCCTGCGCAGTGGTGACTTTGTACAGCATCTACAGGGCTTTTTTTTCCTGCGAGATGTGGTCCATTGATTGTTCATGTACATGTGCGTATGTTGAAAGCAGGTGGTGTCTGTACACACACTCACTGAAGCAACCTCGCTAGCTAGGTCTAGCTAGCAGCCATACTGACATACAGCTTGCTGGTTCTTCCAACTTGCACAACCCCTTTCAGAGAACTAGCAAGTGAACAAGAAATGCTCCCCATGTTTCCTATTCACAACACATACACTCGGCCACACCACATTTGCATAGTATAGCACCACAGTGAACTTTAGGGTAACTTCGACCTTTGAACTTTTGTCTACAAATGAACAAGTTACTGATGTTATTCAAAGACTGCCTCCGACATGAAGCACAACCAAGTACATGTGGAGGCATGCTGGCTACCCACTAACTCCTGCATGTAAAGGAATTGTTGGCAACTTAGACAACACGGCTACACTTTGTTGGTGGATGATGAAAGCAACACCCTATTCATAAACATTTCTCTAAAAGAAGATGGTGGAGGCATGCTGGCTACCATCAACTTAGACAACAAGGCTAGACTTGTGGACTGTGTTGGCAGGATGATGAAAGCAACTCTAAGAGATGGTGGATAGCCTCGTTCCCAGGCTCTCCCCTCGCCCTGTTTTTATTTTTTGTCAGGGCAAGGGGAGAGCCCGGAACGAGGCTAGATGGTGGAGGGTCACTGGCTACTGCTTAGTTAGACAATCAGGCTAGACTTTGTCGGTCCAGGGATCCGGATGAAAGCAACACTCTCCTTTTCATGCACTCAGAACAAGGCTACACTCGATGTATCCATAAACAGCTACACTCTTGAGTGAGGTGATGAAAGTGTATTCATTATTCATTGCTGAACATGGAGGCTCACTAGAACTATTGTCTACACTAAGACTAATCTTGTGGACTTGGCTGGTTGGTTGGGCGACGAACGCTCTTGTTTCATGAGGTAAGCACTATCAATGCTGCACTCATTGCTAGATATGGTGGAAGCACGCTGGCTACCGTCAACATAGACACTTGCGGACTTTGTTGGTTCCAAGATGAAACTTCCCTTATGCAAAAAGTCACAAGAATCTTATACGATTCTTATAAGATTTAGTAAAATCTTATAAGAACTTCCCAGGGCTTAAGTACAGTTTCTTATAAGGGAATTGGGACATTCTTATAAGAAAGTTTGTGATATTCTTATAAGAATCTTGTGCAACCGTCCAAAATCTCTTGTAAGAAAATTTATGATTCTTATAGGATTCTTGTACAGAAATCTTATGACAAATTGTCTTGTAAGAAATTTTTAAAAAGCAGAACGAAAAACAACCTGTCTTCTTTGTATTGGCTTGCATGTAAAGAGTGCAAGCTGAACAACTGCAGGATTAGTACAAGGCATGCAACATATGCCACTCTGCTGTGGTTAGCCAATAGCCAATATAAACTGTCTGCCAGATTTGAAGCGATACTATCTAGCCCAGTTTACCTTATGAGATAAGCTATACCTATAGTCATAGATACAGGGTATACACTTATAGAGATAATGCTAGACTTGAAGCTTTTGAGTTGTGAAGGTACTACAGATATCTATACATACCTAACTATAAGTTAGGACTATATATGAACAGCTAGAGAAGCTTGGACTCACCCTTAATTCTCTGTCTGCCGATAGGAAGCTACACCTCAGGCATAATTTTCACTAGATTTAGCTTGGCTAACTACCAACAAAGCTAAACAAGACTAATTCAATAGCCATAAATCACAGAGCTCCTTGAGCTACACTCCTTCAAGCAAACTTCACTGAAATTTGAAATAAGTGAACAGCAGCTGTAAAATAAAATACAGCTGCTTAGACTGGAGCCAATAATTGTTTACAGTAATAGCCTGTAGCTGCTGGCATCTTAGCTGGCATGGTGTAAGTTTTACAATACTCAAGTTATGAGATACATAGCACAGAGCTAGTAGTAACAATTATATAACGTATCTATGTGTGTATGCAGTTGCAGTTGCGACAAAAGGCTGTAAGCTGCACCTCAGATGCCCATATATAGGCAATATATAAAATCTAGCTGATAATTTGCGCATCCTTTAGCATTCTCCTGGCAATAGGCTACACCCCTAGAAACACCTTGTTTGAATAGCAATTATATGATATTCATAGTGCCATTGAGCTTACCGACATGGTACGGAGCCTAGCTAGTTACTACCCTAGCTATATAGCTCTATGTGCTATTAAAGGAACTGCATGCCAAAGGCAATACCTTTTCATTTCTTGGTTTGCCAAGAACACTGATACCTATACAAGTTCTAATATTTGATGGGTGAGAAGGCAATATGGCTGGATATTGCACGAGTGTGCGGCTGTATTTTCACGAGCCGCAGGCAAGTGAAAATACAGCACAAGTGTGGTATGGTTATTATTAGTCACATATATGTACCTCTGGTAACAATATATAAGTGTACATGTTATCTTGCAAGAAATGTTGATTCTTATAAGATTGTAAAAAATTTTTGATCTTATAAGAAATAGGACTGAATCTTATAAGAAACTGTGTTTCATATAAGATTCTTACAAGAACTTAAAATTACTTCACAAGAATTTTTAATCTTATAAGAAATGAGCGAATCTTATAAGAAACCATGTTTCTTACAAGATTCTTATAAGATCTTACAACTATTTCCATAAGGGTTAGCTGTTCCATGATGATAAAAGCTCCGTTTCATGACATAAACATTCTGCATCATTACCAGATGATGGAAGCACCCTAGCTAATGTCAACTTAGACAGAGAGACTAGACTTGCGGACTTTGTTGAAACTTTAGCTGTTCCATGATGATAAAAGCTCCGTTTCATGACATAAACATTCTGCATCATTACCAGATGACGGAAGCACCCTAGCTAATGTCAACTTAGACAGAGAGGCTAGACTAGTGGACTTTGTTGGTCAATGATGAAAGCAACACTATGCTTCATGGATGTAAATACTAAAAAAGACAAGTGAAGGCTTCCAGCTACTCAAAGTGTAGCCTCGTTCCCAGGCTCTCTCCACTAGCCTGGGAATGAGGCTACTCAAAGTGTACGTGACTCCTTACTATGACATAATGCCCACTCAGACAGCAAGACTATACTTGCACTGATGAAAGTATACTTAATTTCCTAATTTCCACGAAATAACCACGTTATCCTTACACGCATCCTGTTCACTGGACACAGTATCCTGATTAACATCCACTGACATATTTGCAATATCCTGTATTGCAGGGAAACTGGTGTAATAAGACTAAACTTAGCATAAATAAATAACAATATTGTCTCGCCCAATACATGAGCAATGTCTACAATATAACAGCAAAGCGTTTACTGTACACTATTTTACTTGCAACACTACCTGTGCAATATAATTGGGGCGAGCCTGAGCGAGCCCCACATAGACGGTACAACTGGACGAAATCATATATGTATTATCATCATTATTATTATTATTATTATCATTATCGTACGACCGTCACCCGCGCGCCGCGCTTGGTCGCACGAAGTATGTAGGGCTTCCAATATCGCATTCGCATACATGGCTTCCGTAACCGCAAGAGAATCACCCGCGCGCCGCGCTTGGTCGCACGAAGATGTAGGGCTTCCAATATCGCATTAGCGTACATGGCTTCCGTGATCGCTAGAGAAGACGACGTCAAGGAGGAAAAGGACGCCATCCGTCAGGTGATCTTTAACAACAAAGAATTCAAGCAATAGCTGTGTGATTTCAGTGAACTGTACCCAGGTGTAGCCTCGTTCCCAGGCTCTCCCCACTAAGAGGGGGGAGGGCCCTTCTTAGCGGGGAGAGCCTGGGAACGAGGCTACCCAGGTAAGCAAGAATGAGAAGCATTTGCCACGGTTGTCTCCACTACACAATCTGCCAGACACAATCATGATGCAAAATGTAGACTCTTCTAGCCAGCACGACGTTCAGCAACCTTGAGTTGAAACTCTCAGAGAAAATGGAATGATTCATGTGATCTTTAATAGGCCTTGCAACTTCAAACCATATGATGTCACAGAAAATATGGAAAACTTTTGTGGCTACCAACAATGGTGTTGAGATAGCAATGACACAGCCCTAATGGAAAAACTGAACCAACCAACATCCACTAACTCACTGGCAATGTGTATAAAAACTACCACCATACACCATTTGAAGCTCATTTGGTCAATAGAAACTCCAATGTAAGCTCTCATGTAAACAGGAAATATTATGTCATCACTTTTATATCACACTAATGTCATGTTGTTTACAACAAAAATTGATAAAACCATAACGGTGATTGTGTACACAAAAAATTGCATGTTAGCCTCTTCCAAATCAGTTCATTGTTTCTCATCCCTAAGCAGAAAACTAGATGTGGGTTGGCCAATGGAATTGAAGACTTTCAATTACGAGGTCATTCCTGTGTGAATAATGTACAACACTGCCTTTGTCATTTATACACTCGGATGAGGCACAGTAGACAAACAGCAACTTCACTTCTTACTAAACGCCACGCCAACTTCGACACCTCGACAAGAAGTGCGAAAGGGCACGCGTGTATACGAACTGCGTATGCACAATTTTAGTCCTTGGCATGCTGCTTGCTCAGGCTCGCCCCACAATGCCCTGCATTCATCTAGTTATTGCATGGTAGCTCTAGGGAATATTAAAACTGTGCACTCTTAGAATTATACTACAATACAAACTTACTATAAGTCTAGATTTAGTTAGTGTGTTGAAACCAAAGTTGGTTCTTAGTTTCAAGATTGCTATCTGACAATATTATACAGGATACATCCTACACTCTGTTAACAAATTGTTTGATGTGGGCTGTAATACTGACATTAATTTAATTATAATTACAGGCTCCATCTGATTGTGTCCCCTAAGAAGATGGGGTCAGGCATCAAGCCTAAAATCTAGTTAATCTGAGGCACACTGACTCCCGCCCATGTAGGCTACTAACAGCTGGGACAGTGTATAGACTAGGTACCCAGAAACATGTCACCATGCAACTCAGACAGGAGGGCTAGACTGTCGGACTGTTTTGGATTGATTAAAGTGTTCCACAGTTTCATGTTGTAAACATGGCCATATGATAATTGTGTTATGTCACACACTGTCTCCGCTCTCTCTCCACTTATAGCTGGGAGAGTGTATGGGCTAGGTACCCAGAAACCTGTCACCAAGCAACTCAGACAGGAGGGCTAGACTGTCGGACTGTTTTGGATTGATTAAAGTGTTACACAGTTTCATGTCATAAACATGGCCATGTGATAATTGTGTTATGTCACACACTATCTCCACTCTCTCTCCACTTACAAGTGTATATCTACTAGCACCTGCCTGTGACTTAACATGCAGCCAGCTTCAAGGGTAAGACTAGAATGGACTGAACTGACATAAGACAAACATGAGCTAGCTACATATGTGGCAGTTCTGGTTCAAACATTTTCCTGTTGCGTATATTGATCATATTGCCACATTCAAAGTGCTATAGCACAGAAGTTCTATTAAGCACAGGACTCATACACACTGCCATGAGCCCTGTGCTTAATGTAACAACGAAACAATGTTCCGATTTCTACCAGTGACTGCCACGAATAAAATGGCCACTTGTATCGATCTCAGGCCGCAATCACTCATTGCATTAAACAAAAAACAGAGGGCACGAGAGAAATCTTCGCTTTGGCATCATTCTCAATCTTCTGATGAGAGAAAGCTTCATGAGAACACATTACACTTATCAATACACATATTCTGCATTCACTACAGAAAGAGTGGGAGCAACCAGACATGTAAGGCAGCACCTGAGTTCCATTCGTCAACATAGCCGTGAAGACTAGACTTTAAGACCCCGATGTTAAACCTGAACCCCCCAATAATTAGATTCGATTTCCTGAACTGATCACCAGTGTGGAAGTACTGATAGGTTGTTTGTGGTTGAGTGGAGACTAAATGTCTGGTAGCAACATTCCTCGTGTGCAGGGATCTATCTTGGAGTCATGCACTGAATGGGACCTAGTGACCATCAATAGTATCGATTCATTAGTGCTACCAGACTCGCTGACTTCAGGACAGACCACAAACTCTCCCATGCAGCATGTCATTCAATCACACAGGATATGATGTACACATTCCAACTATACACAAGTATTGTGTCGGTTAGACAAAATTCTGGTGTGCATGTGTAGCTGGTATGTCACATTATTATGAGCCAAGACTGCTGTCTGCCAGCAACATGCCCTATGTTGACAATACCACACCTGACCCCCACTCAAAACCACCCACTAACATACATAGCACAATGCAGGCAGAGCACGTACTAGAAACTATGTACATTAGCGCCTCTAGTATTAAACCAGAGACGATGATCGTACAGACATGTTTCCTAGTGACCACTGTACTCATCTCCATAGCAACAGAGATGAGTGAGTCATGTTTCTTTAGGCAGCCAGTCTGCCTGTCGCTGGTATGCACCTGTTTACCTCACCTCTTTCAGTAAGGGCGACTGTGATAGTAGTAACAAAGCCAACCGACACTGTACTTTATAAGAAATGTCAACCTTCTCCACTACATACTCCACTACATACTGTTGGTACTAGGAGAGGTACATCTCTGACGATACCACAATAAACATATTTTAATAAAACTTGGTAACTCAAGAAAATTGTGTGTAACATGAGAGCCTCACACCTTGCACTCACTCACTCACAATCCACTAGATGTCTTGACCCGTGATCCGTTCCCAGGCCTCGGCCAGTGTGGGGAAAACGAGCCCTACTAAATAGCTATGTTAGTCATCAGATTTTTGACAGTAGCATGTCTGAGCTTGTTGGTGTCTTTGTGAAAGGCGAGTGTCTTCTTGCTAACGTACTGGTAACATCACGGGTGTTTGGAGCACTAAAAGCACATGTACCAAATGTCCTAATAGTTTAAATCGGAAGTGTGTGCAATTATTAAAACTCTATTTAGTCACCTCTAGCTTTGCTCCAATTAACAAACTTACAAGCAAAACGTTAATTGTTGGTTTGTTACTGATCAGTCCCTATAACCAAACTTGGATGACCTAAACTGCTGATAGAAATCACTGGGGTTTCTACTGACAATGATCTGCAATCCACAGTATACATAATTGTGGGACATTACAACTGAGCTTATAGGAGAAACATCTCCATAGCAAGATATACAAGCTTACATCCCAGGAAAAAGACATGAAACTACACTGGACATGCATGTCGTCAAATGAGTGCACATGTCAACAGAGACTCAACACACCACTGACCATGTCAGGGGGTAGCATGGCCTTGTAACAATGTCCCAGGACACTACCATACCCTGTGCTGACAAGTTGTCGGTATGCCGAAAATTCACCTCCCTGGCTCCCTTTGCAAGAGAGGTACGTAGGACGATGTATTGCAGTTCATTTGTTCAAGTAATTTTGAATTTGACCAATCAGGTTGTAGCTTAGGTAATAAACAACCTGATTGGTCAGATTCACTGACAAGTGACCTGCAATTCACTGTACTTTGAATTCAGCTTGGTACTAAACTTTCAATCTGATTCGTCGCAAACAGTGAGGTTTTTGGTGATTCAAATTGGTCGCCATGCATCATCATGCGGACAACCAACCTAAAATTTACAGTGGAAGCAGTGACAGTGTGCTATAGCTAGCCATCTTGCCACACCTTGACTATTTCAATGTATGCACCTCTTCACTTACAATGGGAGGGCAGTGTTCTACCCATACACACAGACAAACAGATATGGAGTTGCAGACATGTATTCTAGTTGAGCATTCAAAAAACTGTGACCAATATGGCTGCCAGATTCCACCGCATTCATCTCCAATAGCAACAGAATGGGAAAGTTGTGTTTCTTCGCCTGCTAGCATATTACCCTCACGATTCTCACCCTATCCAATGCCTAGAGGAATGTAGTCCCACTTAAGCAGAAGGCCACTTTAGTGCCCAGAAGCTGTTTTATTTCTAAAGGGTCGTACATGCAATAAAGAGATGGTGTGTCAGTTTACAAAGACTTCAAAGAAGTGTGGCATTAGAGCTATAACATATTGTCCTGTGCCATAAAGTGGTGCCACATGTCTCAGTGGTTCCCTACATTTAGTCTAATAGTGGCCCTTGGAAAGGGTGAGAATCATGACTCCATGTACATTTGCTAGCAGACAAGGAAACACCATAGAGACAGAAGGGAGCTGTGGCAAGGCTGTGTCACATAAATACTGTTCAAACTCAACGTTGTATAGTCTAGTGTAGCATTACAGCTACTGTATTGTAGAAACCGTTTCTAGTTGTTACCAATTTACGAATTTAAAAAATTCTTGTTGATGTTCCGGTTGCAATTCATTACTGGAGCTATTCTCAAGAATGAATGTTTACACTCAAATCAAAGAATTTTGACTGAAAACGATATAGCTGATAAGCAGCAGCGATATTAAAATCTTTGAGGAGAATAATTTGCTAATAGCAAAACAACTTCATACATTCTCCCACAAACCATAGCAAAACACAATATCTGTGGAGCACATTTCCCAGAGCAGTGGTTGGTCCTTCCTGCCAGAGGTCAATGAGGTCAAAGGGTCCTGCAGCACAGTGGCTAGCAGTGCTGCACTGCTGACCACAGTGTACCACAACACTACTACACCAGCATACCAGACAGGATGGCTGTCTACACTACTGAGCCTTAGAGGTGAAGCCATTGCAGTACAACAAACATTACACTTCCTGTACAACTGTTAACATGCACAGCCACTACACTACCTGAACACACACTGTTCGCTCCACCCACACAGCTTCTACACAGTGCTACCTCTCTATAGTGGAGGCATTCGGACCCTTAACTACATACACATATGTCCTTTATCCTGATATTATTGGGATGATGCTATAAAGCATTTTTAGGAATGGTGTCCTTAATAGAGTGTTTTTGTGAGAGGTTCCATTGTAGGTTCCTTGTTCCTCCATAGAGTTCTCACCACATGTGGTAGTTCGAGATGGTTGATATAACAGTTTTGGCAGCTTTAGATTTCTAATCAACACTTGATGCATTTCCACGTATTGATGACTTGCAGTACCATCATATTATGGTGGTGTTGCAAAAAAAAAATTGTACACCAATAACTGGTGCATGCGGACTATGTTCATCACCTTTTGCATATCATTGGTTTCTATTAACCTGAGAAATAGCTGGCCCATGAAAGGTGCTGGAAAAACACTACCAATTTTCCACATGATTATTAAACCATAATACCCACCAAATATATATGGTAGCATATCAAATATTGGGCTCTAGTGAACACCAATCTTCAATATGGGTATAACATACTTGTCTACTATCTAGGCTATGGATAGAGCATCACTGATTTGAGAATAACACATTTTATGATTTTTGACTTGCCTGATGAGTTGCAATGGAGAGAACCTGGTGCATTATTGCAGCCGCTGAAAAATCAAC
The DNA here is from genome assembly GCA_949130485.1 of Agelas oroides. Classification (NCBI taxonomy): domain Eukaryota; kingdom Metazoa; phylum Porifera; class Demospongiae; order Agelasida; family Agelasidae; genus Agelas; species Agelas oroides. Next base: position 1,760,879 of record OX422193.1, on the reverse strand, counting down.
CACTGCATACGTTGTACGAAACACGCTGCAAGATACCGTTGTTGTGCACAAAACGCGACCGAGTATAGGATCGTCTACGCGTCTGCGTGATTGTCGGTGTGTGTGTGTAAGCTAGCAATGAACACAATATATTGCACTCACCTGCAGAAGAAGGTAAGAAGAGTAGCAGCATCGATAAGACCATCCACATCATCACACGCGCTGCACACGGTCCCAGCGGTGCTCTAACGCGAGGTGAGGACATCATCGCAGAAGTACTCATCTTCGTCATTCTTCTCTCTCATGAGCGCGCACCTAGCTGTTTGGCTTTACACTCCTCTAATAGGGTCTATATACTAACATTTTCGCTGTGGGACACTCCACAACTGTCAGGAACACACAAACACGTCACACAAACACAGATTCAGCGGCTAGACGGAAATCCCGTGCGGAAGTATGCGGAACAGTTCCTGCATAATGACGTCACGAGTTAAAAACAGGAATGTTGGGGGTGGAGACGGACATTTCAGTTCAGTTTGAGTTCTATCCTCGGGGCTTGGCCTTGTAGGGCATTGATCGTACACCAGGTAAGCTGTCTTATTCCTTGTTGTCTTGGTGTGATCAAATAGCGCCACCTTTGTGTCTCAGGTGGCTTTGAGAAGAACTTCAACTGGGTGTTGACTGTTCTAAATCATGGTGATATTTTGCCAGTTGTCATGACCTCATGCAGTCAGACCTGCAGGCCAGGTTTTGTTCCCAGACCATCTAGTACCGGGGGAAGAAGGCGGGAAAAGCCTGGTGAATACTGAGACTTGACACAAATCTATTAGTCTCAGAAGGTTCAAGGGGTGGTCCAGGCCTTAGCCAAGCCTGGGCATGTTTGGTCCTGGACCCTAGCGTGCTCGGGCTTGGCTAGCAAAAAGTTTCCATGATCACCTTCTCCTCAAGCTCTTGTTCACAGTGGTTCAAAGGATAGAATGATAACCTTTTTTAGTATCTGAGAAGATTGTTGATCTCTGTGATTTTCAAGGGATGAGAGCGAATCAACCAGTGAATCCTTCTACTGGGTCAAATGACATGGGTGTGGTTCTGGAAGCTTTTGCAAGTGGCTAGATACATATAATACAGCTACTTGCTATAGATACATACATTTATCTAGCCAATATTATTTGGTTCCTGAGTTTCTCCAAATGAACTGACACAATGACGTTTATGTTTGTTGAAGTATTATCTATAGCCAAATTTTTTTTTTTTTTTTTGTCTTCTAAACCACTATCTAGAGTAAAAATGGTCGTGATTTCTCCCTTTGTAGCTCACATGGGACTCTTAGCCTAATAAAGATACTACTTGATGGGCACACAGTAATCTTAACTGAACTGATTTAAGAGAAAAGTTTGATCTCAAGTACCTTCTACACTGTATCCCATCTGAAATCAGCTGTCACAACCTATTAGGCCACAGACTGATGACAGAACAACCCAGAATCATATGAAAATAGTCTAGAGGCATGGCACTGGCACTGTACAATGTCCTCCAAAAGTTTCTAGCATATTGTCCTATTACTCGACTAGCCATGCTACTACATATATAGACCTTTTACATGGCAAGTATTCATAGTTTTTTTTGATGATATTCAAAGAGATAATTGGCATTCCCATTCATGCCCCCTTGATGAGATCTATGGTAATAGCCAAAGTTGTAGCAGTAACCAAGAAACAATGCTCAGCTACCACCTCCATACAGAGCAATATAGTGTCTATTCCACCAAGTGGCATGGCCAAAATGTATCACTTTGTAAATCTCAACAGTCACAGCACATCAGATTTGGTCGTCCTTCTGCTTGCCAGTTGTTGGTCAGTAGCAATATTGAGAGTACCTCTGAGCACAGCTGCTCTGTCCCAACCTGATCCCACCATAGGTCTTCTGACGCAGTGAACTCCATCATGCTCTGTGATAAGACATTTGGACACCATCATCTAGGACCTATTTACTCACTCACTTAACATGCTGCTCTTGGCTGTATCTCACTTTACCATCATATTAATGTGTTTGCAGTGAGAGGTGAATCTTCTTCCAAGGTGGTACAATGCTATGAATCAGGCTCAGAATCACTTCTGTTATAGGGGAGAGAGATGAGGAGGAGTACTGTGTGTGCATGCAACCAAATTCTCAATGTGTGCTTATATCACTGTACCATCCAGAAACAGAACTGCATGTGTGAGATGCTTTGAAGTGGAATCTTCTCAAGTGTGCCATTATTACACGATGGATCATTATTCACTCCTGGGGGGTGACATTATTCACCAATAGGGTGGCGAATAATGTTCTGAGGTACATTTTGGGGGGTGGTGATGGTGGGGGGGGGGGGGGGGGGAACATTGTATTATGTTTGCAGTGAGTCAGTGAACCTCCTTTTAAGGTGACTAATGCTCTCAGTTACAGGGAAGAGAGATGAGGACTACTGTGTGTGCATGCATCCTATTTCTAAATAATATGTGTTTAGATCACTGTACCAGAACAGAACTGCATGTGGTACTCTAAGTGGTGGGGGACATTATTCACCAGTAAAATGTCCTGGGTGGTGAATATTGTCCTGATGTACATTTTTAGGTTGCCACTTTGTGCATACCTATACCAACTGTGCTATTTTGATGTGCACGCGCATGGGTGCATCTAATCTGAAATTCTGAATGCTCTTTTTTTTTTACTATAGGTGAGGAGATATCACTTGCAAGTCCTGTCAGTCTTAAACTGAATAGTGGTCAAGTCTACTGCATCCATTACATTGAGTGAAGAAACTGTACCTTTCAAATTCATTTTTGCTACTCTACATACAGTCAGTTCATGTGTACTCAAATGATATCGTTGCTGCATTAACAACAACATTCGGCTTACCTGGACTGTATTGAGCCTACTTTCTTGACTTCACTAATCAGCCAATTCAAGTGAATCCGCTATTGAATGTTGATCCATAGATAAACACCACTTGCTAGTACCTAATGCATATCTTGTGAAAAGTGTGGCAACACTCCAATCCATGTAACACGATTTTGATCTGAGACCTTTCCTCATCTCAATCCACTGTATAGTGTGACACCAACCAGTTTGGCTAACAGTTGTTTCTTGAAAAGATTTCAGCCTCTAAGTTGACTCTTAGTTGTCGTCATGGCTGACAGTGCTAGTTCAAGCAGTAGTACAGTCAGCTCAAAATGTAGCAGTGACACAGAGGTGATAGTGAAACCCAAGAGAGCAAAGGTTTCAAAGCATGGCAAAGTGAGTGAGAGACACAAACACAAGATGAAATTACGAAGTGCAAAGTGGAAGCACAAGAAACAGCACAGTAAACTCCACTCATCTACTGATAGTGAGCACAGACGTAAAAAAGCAGGCAGAAAAAGGAAGGATCCACAAAAGAGAAAGCGTAAACCTTCATATTCACCTTCCTCTGGTACATCTTCTGCAAGTGAGGAAAATAGTGATGTTAGTTTGGACACAGACAGTTTATCATCTGACAAAAGTTCCTCAGAACAGGAGCGTACTTCCAAGCGCAGTGCCAAGCACAAGAGGAAAAAGGCCAAACTCTCTGTCAAATCCTCACAGGCTTCTGCCAGGAACAGACAACTTAGAGCAGTGTTCAAAGACCATTTTGCTGAACTGATGCTTCTAGTTAGTGATCCAGAACAGCTGGCAGCCCAGCTCTACTCCAAGTCTCTCATTTCTCCAGCTACGCTAGAGAAGATAATCACCTTGCCAACTTCACGGCAGCAGAAGAACCTGCATTTGCTACTGGATTTGGACAGGAAGATCCGAGCAGACCCAGAGAAACTCTTTACATTTATCGATGTAATCCAGAAAGATCCATCATTGGAAGAGGCTGCTGAAAAAATGTCAGGTATGTCCATTTTTTGTTATATCCACAGTGCATTGCAGAGAGCTCTTTCTATTTTGCTTATGACTATGGTAGTCTGTTGCATGATCATTGCTTGTGCTATCGGCATGTATACATGATATCATCACTTTCTGCAGGTGAAGCCGTGGAAGCAACCTTAGAAGAGGAGCACAAACAATCATCTGCCCTTTCCAAGCATACATCAAACACTGAGGGAAAAAATGAAGGAGAGGTTATTATCTCACCAACTTCACAGTTAGAAGAAAGTACTTCAACGAAGCAAGAACAACATCACTCTCTTGAGGATGTTGCTTATCGTGAATACACCTCTGTATCTCGTCAGCTACCACCTTTTTCCACTGCAATTGCCAAGTACCGGCACTACCTGAAATCTGTATATGAGGCAAGACCTACCCCCATGGACGATAAGTTGTTTATCAATCCCTGTGCACAGTATATCAACCTGGCAATTGTCAAAAAAGAACAACTTAGCCATGAGGAGGCTGATGAATTTACCAAGGCCACTCTCCATGGGGGAATAGATCAAATTTTTCAGAAGAAGGAAAAAGTGCGTCTTGAAGACATTTTTGCTACAGAAGAGGATCGTGAATCGCCCTTCAAGTGCATACTGGTGGAAGGACCACCAGGAATTGGCAAGAGTACATTTGCATGGGAGTTGTGCCGAAAATGGGATAAACTGGGAGTGATGCAAAAATATATGCTTGTTGTGCTTTTCAAGTTACGAGAGAAAAGAGTGCAGAATGCTAAACACCTTTTAGAATTGTTCAGTCATCCTAGTGACCCAACACTGAGTCAGGCGGTGGTGAGCGAAATAGTAGAAGGAGAACATGTGCTGCTAATTTTAGATGGCTTTGATGAACTTCCTGCTTCCCTCTTGGATGAAGACAACTGCCTTGTAAGACAGATTGTTGGTGGTTCATGTCTCCCAAAGGCTACTGTTGTTGTCACTAGTCGTCCTTCTGCAAAGGCGTCCTTTGCAGTATGTCAGTGTAAAGTAAGCAAGCACATCGAAATCATTGGTTTTACAGAGGAAGACAGAGTAAAGTATGCTCAGAGTGCATTTACTTCACAACCAGACATGCTGGTCCATTTTCTGAAGTACAGTTTTAGCAACCCAACCATAAAGGCAATGATGTATATTCCACTGAACTGTGCCATTGTAGCTCAGATTTACAAGAAGTGCATGTGTGGTGGCAGTGGTGGTGGAAAAAAGCTGATACCAAGAACAATGACACAACTTTACACTGCACTTTGTCACAGCTTACTGAGACGATACTTGGTTGAAAACAGCCTAGTAAATAGGGATTATAGGATGCCGCAAGAACTCAATGACTTGCCACAAGATGTGTGTGAACACCTCCATACTCTGAGTGAGATAGCCTTTGATGGGATTAAACAACAAAAGTTGGTTTTCTACAAGCATGAGCTCCCTGAGGGCTTCCAGCACATGGGCTTCATGAATGAGTGTAGGGAACTGTATGTGGATAGAGGTGTTGAGTCTAACTATAACTTCCTCCACCTCAGCCTCCAGGAGTACCTTGCTGCTTGGTATATTTCACAGTTACCAGACATTGAACAAAAGCTTTTCTTTCTAGATGAAGAGATGGTCAGTAGAATTCAAGCAGGGTCCACAGAGTCTGGCATGTCAGTGGTCAAAAAATTTCTGGCAGGTATCACAGGTTTCAGAAGTGCTGTTTGGCAAGACATACTCCAGCATGAAACAGGTGAACTGACTGTTAGTGCACTAATGTGTACATGCCTTTACGAAACACAGAATCACATGCTTTGTCAGCAGTTGCTCAATTCATCAGGGGTCGAATCCAGTGATTTATTCTACACTACCAGTGTGGATTTTTATGCTCTGGGATACTGCATTGCCCACAGCAGAGGTGCATGGAAAATTCTAGCAAAGATTAATAACAGTGGTGCAGAGGCAATTGAGATGCTGGTAAGTGGATTGAAGAATGAATTGAAGCATCATTTAGAAACCGGATCAATTCAGAGTTTTGCCATCATAGCAGATCTCTCTGTAGGTGTTGCTTGGCTCAAGGAGCTACCTCAGTCAATTTGTTCCCACTTGTCAGAACTCACACTCATTAGATGCAATTTGTGTCCCAAATCTTGTGAGCTTCTTGCTCAAGCAATTTCTATGATGCCAAATCTACACAGCCTGGATATAAGTCGAAATCATAACATTGGACTTGGTGGAGCTGTACATTTGCTAGAGTCACTGTGTTTCTTGAAGCAGCTGGAATGCTTGAAAGTCACTGAAACCAACATTGGCTCTCTTGATGCAAAAGCTTTGATCAATTTTTTTGTGGTCTGCAATACTCTACAAATTTTACATGTCAGCAATCCAACCACAGTATTGAGGCTGAGCACTGCAAAATTATTGAGGCGGAGTACAAAAACAATGACTCACAGTCGTAAAGGGTATGCATTTCCTAAACTATGGGTCCAGGACTCAATCCTGAAGGAAATCATCCCAACTGCTCTAGCAATTGGAACACTCAAAGAATTTATATTACATCAAGTAACCAGAGCTGATGTGGTACAACTTTCATCTCTTCTTCCTTTCAACTCCAGTATCACTACTCTGTCTCTGCATAATGTAGGCCTGGATGGTCTTGCCTATCTCACTCCAGCACTGTACACTAATGAATCCTTGACTTCACTCACTATACCATATGGTAACAAAGAATATAGCAAGTTCTCCAGAGAAGAGGTCATAGTGCTTCTGAATGATGCCCTACAACACAACATTCACTGTAGACACCTGAAGCTGACCGCAAGTCTTCCTCCTCCTATTATATATGATCTGGCTTACCAGCTCAGAAGAGGACCTACTGGACCACAACTCAAGCTTAAGAGAGCTCACTCCTTTCCTTGCCTTAAGCCCACTACACAGCCTACTTTTGGCCGATTGTTGGCTCTTGAATGTGGATTTATAATAGGAATTGGGGTATTTGATTTAAACCCACAGTTACGCAGATGTAGTTCTGCACTAGATCTTGCCCTGACCAAGAGTATCTCTTCCCTCCACCCTTCTCTGACTGATTCCTTGGAAATTGGTCAGTTCTATTATGGCCATCCTGCTAACAAAGTGGGTAAGGCAACTAACAGAATCCTACAGTTGCATGATAGAGCTCGTTTGAAACATTTATATTAAACTTCCAACTGGCCATCATTCACAGTGGACTCATTATCGAAATACTTACAACAGTTACTATGCAGTTGCTCTACTGCTTCAGATCTTATCCAAGAACCATCTCTCTCCACCTTTCTTTGTTTGATTCTTGTGCCTTCTATAATGCCTATTTTCGATGCTTTAGTGATCTACCCCAAATGTATACCATGCATGCAGTTTTGAATTCGCTTCATTCTACATATAATGCTTCATCTAGATGCTAGTGATTCATGAGTGGGTCTATGCATTAGAGTTTGCATGAGCTGACTCTACCTAGCTATTGCACTAACTCAACATGAGAGAGGGTGGCAGTTAAAGATGTGGAGAGCATAATTATACTATAGAGCACAATCAGTGAATCACATTGAAATCAACTGCGCATGCCCTAGGGGACTGAGATACGAAAGCCAACAGTGGCAAACACTGCCACTGCATCAGCACCCTACTTTCCATTGCACACTTAAATTGTAATTATTCTCTTTCATTGGACACTTACATGGAAGGTTATCTGCAATTGTATGCATCTACTGTTTGCTCATTATATAGCTACTTACCTACATGCACATGAGCTGACCTTTTTTTGTTATGACCTAGAAAAACACATCGATTTCAAGCTCAAGCTGCATCAGTGATCAATGGCTAGCTGTCAGAGGCTGAGATTCATCTGAATTATATCCTACAACACAACTCTGGCTTCAGATTTTCCACTGTTAAGCATACGTCTATATACAATCTACATAAAATGGCATACTCACTCAGAGTAGACCCAGTATGTGGACCACAGCTCAACTGAGGGCTTACTCACTTCATCTCTTGCCATTTCCAGCTTGAGTAACCAGATCAAGACCGTGCACAGTTTTGCAGCTCCTGCTCTGTTCCAGACCTTGCTCTGCATGACCAAGAGTATCTTTTTCCCTTTGTCCTTCTCTAGCTGATATATACCTGGGCATTAGTCCGTGCATTAGTCTATGAAAAACACACTTATGGCTAACATATGGAACTCAAGACAAGTGAAAGACAACTTGGAAGCAAGTTTAATACACTTATTGCCAAGGATTGCAGAAAGGAACATAATTCCCAACTGTATACACCATGAACATGGGTCATTTCCATATTATTCAAGTTGTAGTCACACAAAATGTACCCATGTGTAAATGTGATTTTTTGTTACACTAAAACAATGTATATGTGGTCTAATCTTGTCAATAATCATAGCAGCTACTACAAAAATAGACTGTAAATGGGTGTAATTTAAAACTGCTGAACATCCAAATATGCTGTAGAATTCTGGTTATAGTGAGCCTTATAGCAATGGTGTTTACTGAAGAGGCATTTCTTTCAAATGTTCCTTGTGTCTGGTTCATGGAGAGATCAAAACAAATAATGTGCTAATCTGCAAATTACACATTACAGCAACAACATGACATGATAGTTCACATAGGTCACAAACATATTCCAGCAATTGCAATGTGTATACACATAACCAACTTTCACATATATGTGAAGAGGCATGGGAAAAGGGACTTAGGAAGTTCAAAGGTCAATTAAGTCCATGGTGACCTTTGAACCCTGAAAAATGTACTTTCTTTACAATGATGGAAAAAGAATTAGCAAACATTTGGCTTTTAGATTCACAAGTAGTAGTTCACAACAATCACATGTCGAAAAACAAAGATACTTGACCTTTGAACTCCACAGGTCCCTTTTCCTATGCCTCCTCACATATTATGATTATGTCACTCACTTGTGCATGAGTAATTCTATTTATTATATACCTAGTATACGCGCCAATAGTATTTCCCATAGAGCAACATGACAAATATTTTCCCATATTCGATAGTCCGTATTTCATAGCCCTCAGTGCATATGCTGCGTAGCAACCGCGGCGTGTGCTTTAATTGGAATGCACTCGTAGCCGCTGCTGAAACAACGAATAAGCTTTCATTACGGATAAAAACGGTTATTTACTCAATTACGGTACTTTCTTCCACTGGTAGAGGGATCGGTACGCGTGCTGGTGGCGTCCAAAGCTAGAAACAGGCCAGCAGCCTGAAGCTCATTAAATATGCACGCAGCAGCGACCTTTGTACTGCGCACGCAGCAGCGACCTTTGTACTGCGCATGCGCAGTACAAAGGTCGCTGCTGCGTGCATATTTAATGAGCTTCAGGCTGCTGGCCTGTTGCGCAGTACAAAGGTCGCTGCTGCGTGCATATTTAATGAGCTTCAGGCTGCTGGCCTGTTTCTAGCTTTGGACGCCACCAGCACGCGTACCGATCCCTCTACCAGTGGAAGAAAGTACCGTAAGTGAGCAAATAATTCCGTTTTCATCCGTAATGAAAGCTTATTCGTTGTTTCAGCAGCGGCTACGAGTGCATTCCAATTAAAGCACACGCCGCGGTTGCTACGCAGCACATGCACTGAGGGCTATGAAATACGGACTATCGAATATGGGAAAATATTTGTCATGTTGCTCTATGGGAAATACTATTGGCGCGTATACTAGGTATATAATAAATATACCTTATTACACGAGTTAGCGTGCAATATCGCGAGTTATTGCACGAGTGGGCGTGGTATTTTCACGAGCCGAAGGCGAGTGAAAATGCAGCCCACGAGTGCAATAACCGCGATATGCACGCTAACGAGTGTAATAAAGTATTTATTATCCATTACCACAACAGCGTCGTGTCTCTTCTCACCAAGTCCCGAGTAACTCGCCGTTCGAACGCACTGGTTCTAATTAAAGCGCACGCTGGTTGCTAGGATATCGCGCGTATATAGCCTCAGGGCCCGTGCAATAACTACCCGTGCAATAACTACCCGTGCAATATATATAGGTTATACGATGAAACCGAGGGGTCTACGGGATTTAGATACCCGCGGAAACCTATATAAACACCCGCGCGCGAAGCGCAAGGGTGTTTATGGTTTCCAAGGGGATCTAAATCCCGTAGGCCCCGAGGGTTTCATCGTATAAGGTATTTATACTATAGCCAATCAAATCGTTTCTCTCCTTGGCAACAAAACTGCGTGCATTTCTCTCCTTAGCAACAAAACTGCCTAGCAACGGCTACAGTTCAAATTCTGAATGAACGAGCTCTCTTTCAAGCTGTTCGCTGACCGCTTACCTTGCAACGATTCAACTTTGTACTCGCTCGGCAACGCTCGCTAGTGATTGGGATTCAAAACCGAATTCAAATTCAGAGCGCCTGAGAATGAGACCGAAATGTCCCGCCCCATGACATTGTGAACTTTCTGGTGAGTGTTGTGTTGAGCGAGTACTAGCGCTTTCTTGAATAGTAGCTACCTATGGCTCCCATTGAAACTGTAGGCAAACTCCGTGTGAACCGGTTAAGTTCGAGACCACCGCTGTCGAGCCAAACGCTTTCTATCCGAAGCTGTCTTCAGACTGCAGCCATTGTCATACAACCGCTAACGAGCTTAGCGCTTTGCGTACAGAAACTGTATGAGAGCTGGTGGCTATATTTGTAGCGCTTCATGGTATTAAACTATCTCTATACTATCTACGGATATCACAGGTGGTATAAGTTCAATTTACAGGTGGTATAAGTTCAATTTACAGGTGGTATAAGTGATTTATACTACCTGCAATGACCAATCAGATTGCAGTATTTCATTTAGCTATAGTATAACGTGTGATATTGCACGGCACGGGAATAGGAAAATACTGTTGTAGAAATATGAACTGGATAATAATATATATTTATTATATACCTAGTATACGCGCCAATAGTATTTCCCATAGAGCAACATGACTAACATTTTCCCATATTCGTATTTCATAGCCCTCAGGGCATATGCTGCGTAGCAACCGCGGCGTGTGCTTTAATTGGAATGCACTCGTAGCCGCTGCTGAAACAATGAATAAGCTTTCATTACGGATGAAAACGGAATTATTTACTGACTTACGGTACTTCCTTCCACTGGTAGAGGGATCGGTACGCGTGCTGGTGGCGTCCAAAGCTAGAAACAGGCCAGCTGCCTGAAGCTCATTAAATATGCACGCAGCAGCGACCTTTGTACTGCGCATGCGCAGTAGCTGTCTATCTTCTAGGTGCTGCTAAATCACAGTAGTATATAATAAATCTATTATTTGATGGGTGAGAGGGCAATATGGCTGGATATTGCACTCTTGTGCTGTATTTTCACTCGCCTGCGGCTCGTGAAAATACGACCGCACACTCGTGCAATATCCAGCCACATTGCCCTCTCATGCACCCATCAAATAATATATATATACATGTGATCTCTAATGTACATACACATAGTTTTATACATTCGTGGAATACGATATTATTTTAGTGTTTAGACTAGCCTTGTTCCCAAGTCCAGGAGCAATGCTAGTTTTAGATATGTACTCATGCATTTGCTCTCTAGCCACCTATAGTTGTGGAGACAGTAGTATGGCCATTTCCACATGTAATCTCCAAAAACCATTGCCCAAACCAAATCGTTCAAAGTGGACTAGCTACTTACACAATTCAGAGAACTATACAATTTAGTTCACTGTACAGTTAGCTACTCTGCATACTTTAAAGCTCAAAATAAACTCTTGTTCCTCTACTACAAGAAAACGTTTAACTCCCAAAATAGTGGTGGTGTTCATTCCTCGATATCAAACTTGACAGAGAGCTTGCGTCGTTCTCTTCCACAGCCTTGAGGAACAACTTGAAAGTGATAGTTCCCAGCTGCAAGATTATACGTTACTGGACTCCTGCCTGTATAGAAATACCACACATAATTTGCATTCAGATCAGGGATGATAATCACAGCATGAACGTACATAACAGTCAACTTCACTGTAGTACACTTAACATGAATAATTATATAGTTGCTCACATGAATGATAGTTGCTGTCACTGAGTTTGCAGAGGTAGGATTGTACACTGCTGCCTCCTAGAAACTGAACAGTGACATCATGTCCATTCACCACCACACCTTCATTAATGAGATGCACTGAACAGGATGACCCTGTGCATAGCAGTAGACGATTTTCATGAATCTCCCAAGAATGTCAACATATTCACAAATGAGAGCTAATAGGACTGCTGTACAAGACTGAAGTTTAGCCTCACTATAAAGTGTTACTAGGCTTGTAGAGTTGTACAGTACACAGGGCTCTGGCATAGACACAGTATGTGTACACCGTCTCACATAAAATGTTTGTGTCAGTAAGTGGTTGAGGATTGTTCACTGTAGAGCTATTTAACAACCCGGGAGCTTACAAACACAACCATGCAGTCATACATACCAATGTGGATCTTCCTCCTTTCAATGTCCTTCTCGCCATTTGCAGCTCTAGCCACAATACGTAGGATGTATGTCCCTGATGATAGACTGTCATACCTCACTGAGCCAGAAGAACCTGAATATAGTACAAGGGTTTGATCGGTTTGGCAGATTGCGGACTGCAGTGCCAAGTTGCTGTACATACATGGCATTTCCTGGCATGCAGTATGGTGGCATTCCAGCACTGTGGTTACTTGGTGAATAAGATTACACTACAAATGCTATGCTGCCCAAATGTAGTTTCAACATGACTTACATTCTTTACTAGGTTGACTACTGAGACGGCAGTCCACTGAAACAGTTGGCCTGTTGATAGTAAAGTCAGCAATCATTGTCTTCCCACTCACCCTTGGGCTGCTGTTTATGAACGTTACCTGCAGTGATGGTTCTAGAATACAGAGATAATGAAAAAAAAATTGTCTGTAAAAACATATCTTCTATGGCTAAATGCTAACTGTGTCTAACATCATACTCTAGTGCAGACCTGTATTACTTACTTGTATAGCTGATAACACTTGTATTGCGCAAGTTAAAGATGTCAGTGGCGTTAATCTCCAGAGAATAAACTCCAGGAAGCTGGCGGCTCAGGTCAATGTCAACTGGAAAAACACCTAACCAAGGGAGAAAAATATTAGAATTGTGTATAATATTCGATTACACCTAAAAATGGTCCCAGTGGTCCGTTTAGAGTTACAGCTGATAAATTCATAAGGCCATTTTACCATATCACTGCTTCATTCAAGGGATACATAAACACAATTTATGACAAGACATGTGAACTTACAGTAATGCATATGACAAATCTAAAACAGGCAAGCATGAAGACCCAGCAAGATATTAGTATTACTTTCCCAGCTAGTTGGTGAACAAGATATTAGTGCCATCTAGTATTACTTTCCCAGCTAGTTGGTGAACAAGATATTAGTGCCATCTAGTATTACTTTCCCAGCTAGTTGGTGAACAAGATATTAGTGCCATCTAGTATTACTTCCCCAGCTAAAGATATTAATTCACGCGGTAAGTGAACCATTGTACTAACGAGTATGCACTTGGAGTGAATGTCTATTGCTTATTTTAGCTTGGCTATCATGATACACTATGTGTATACTTTTTCTTGCATCTTGTATAGTGTTGCATGTGTCTTACATTCTGTTTGTGGTTGTTGCTCAAAGGAGCACAGTATGACTGCAGGTCGGTTGGTTGTGCACCCACTAACAACCAGGCGGTCTCCAACCACTTCCCTCTCACAATGAAGCTCCAGAACTGCATGACGATGGAAGGTGAATGTACATGTTATGTTATTACATTAAATGCTAGAATCTGTGGGTATAAAAACTAGATCCCCCTCAAGGAACACAAGGATATCATTGTCATTGTTTAGTAGATATTGGTATTGTACCTGTAGGCAGAGGAGTTGCTGTTACAGGGGTCGGTGTCATCACCATGGTAACAGGGGTTGGTGCTATTGTTGTGACATCAGGACTTGGTGTTGTGAAGGTCAGTGTTGTGGTAATATCAAGGGTTGGTATTGGGAAGGATCGTGTTGTGGTAATATCAAGGGCTGATGTAGCGGTGACAGTTGGTGCTGTTACTGTGATAACAGGTTCATAAGGTCGTTCATCTGTGCGGCAATCAAACGTGCATAGGTTCAATGTATAAACTACACTCTCACTATCATGAATGTAGTCCAGAATGTGAAGATAAAATGGCTGCTTGTTTTCCACATTGTTCCTTGTACGCTGCCTATCTCTGGTTATCCAGCAATTCTCAGGAGGTAAGGGCACACTTCTGCTGTCTTCATTTTTCGTGAAGTTTACAGCCAACGCAGTAGAAGTAAAGAGACTTTGTGTGTCCTCATATCTAAAATATGTCCAGCCACTGCTATTGCTGGAGGCCTGAACCTCTAATGACATAGATCCACTGTCAACACTCTGTACTGACAGTATTTCACCAGTGGTCACGTTATATTGTTGAAGTGTTTTACTGCTGTAGAGGGCATCTGGGTATGCACCAAGATCGTTTCTGTCATTCACAAGAAAGTCCAAAATTTCATCGTTTTCTTCACCAATGTAAATATGAACATTCCTGATGAGTTCATGGACCTTCAATTCATCGAGTATTGATAGCTTAGGGTCACCAAGTGGGTTCACATTTTCAAATGTAGCAGAATAGTTTTTGAATTCTCCCTGCAGGCTGGATACCATATACCATCTTGCCACTTTAGTTGTGTTTGGAGTGATGTCATCAAAATTGACGGTCAAGGATGGGCTAATGCTTTCCTTGCCCATATTAGCACCAATGATCCTGAAAGTAACTAGCAGTCCCTTTTCATTTTCAATAATTTCTGGTTGTGCTGAGGTGATGTGCAAATTATATGCTGTACCATAGCCACTATTTTTAACAGCAACTCCAAGAGTGAATGGTACAGATGGTTCTCTCTCTTCTGTGAAGGGGTCATCTCCGATGACATATTTCTCCCAAAAGTAGTGTACAAGAAGGGAAGGATCTGGTATGACCGTGATCTTTGTCGGCAGAAGAGGAATCACAATTTCCTCACCATTCAAAGTGTATGAAAGTACACCACCAACATCATAGATTCGATTGGACGTTGGAGCAGCCTCCGAATATGGTACAATAAGCCATTCAGCACTACCTGACATGCCACTGGGCAATGACAGATCATCACTAAGAGAACCTGATAGTGTTGAATTACCAATGGAAAACCGACCTGTTGCCTCCTCTGCAGTGGTTGTATCAGTTATCACAATTTCTACTGTGATCTTCTCAAGGCTAGAGTCTTCATTGTTTTCAATCTCCAACTTTGCCAAGAATGCTTCCCTTGTGACTGCTAGTTCCTGTTCAACACGGATCCTAACAACAGCACATACTCCAGCTTCATCCTCCCAGCTATCAAGCTTATTGAGCTCATTCGCTGCAAAGTTGTAGGCCTCAAGGTAGGATGAAAATCCCTTTCCTTGAGCCTTCTGTTGATATGCATTAATGTCTTGTGTCAGTTCCTGCACAGTACTGTAAGAGGCCATATTGGAACTGGTGTTCTGTGGCTCCAGTTGTCCATTATTCCACCCAGACAGAGTGTTGTTCATACGTTCCACCATTCTTGTTACTGCTTCAATTGTAGTGCCATTTGGGAGAGGTGCACTCAAGATAGCAGATAACTCAGTCCTAGATATTAACACACCACTATCACTCCCATCATCAACAGTGGGACGCAAGACATTTGACAACCACTTAGGGTCCCCAATGGTTATCCACAACTCGTCACCAAGTACTTCAATACCAAGGTCAATACTTAAGTGTATGGGATACATTGCTTCAGCGAGTTCATTCACCATGCTTGTCACACTACGTCTTCTTCGGTTTCCAGATGATCCTGGCTCGAGGCAGTTAATGTAAAACTTGGTGACACAATTTGCAAGTGTACTTGGCCATGGCAGATTAAATAAACAATTAAGCCAATCCCAAATAGTTAAAATATTGCTGATAATATCACCATCGAATTTTGGAAAACTTCCTCCAGCAATTAATGGTGCACAGCCAGCAAATGAAAACTTTGGACTTGGTATAGCAATGTTAATGCAACCCCACACAGTCTGGAGGCATTTGTTACAAAAGGCTGGAGTACTGGCTGAGAAACCTCTGAAGCTAAAACCAGGAACACCACCTCCACCACCCCCACCTCCACCACCTCCACCTCCACCACCTCCACCACCTCCACCACATCCAGAAGAACAGCGTGGCCACTTTATATCAGTAATGGCCTCATCTGGCCGATACACACGTTTTTTCATTAAAACAGGAATCCTTTGGAACTGCAGGTCACCACACACATAGCTATACACAATGTTAATTGCATATATGACCCAGACGTAACCTCTTTTCTCTCTAGTCTTCCTAGATACTTGAACAGGAACTATGATGGATGAGAGGGGCTCAACACTACCAAGATCATTAGCGTTTGTAGTGAATTTCAAGAATGGGTGATCATTTGGAAGTTCAAATTCGACATTTTCAGCTCGGATGAGACCGTGATTGGTAATGTTAAACTGGAGTTTGTCAATAAGTCCAAGTTCCAGCTGCTCCATTTCTATTTCTGTAGGCGTCACTGTAACTACTGGCTGTGGTACGTGAGTTTCAAAATCCGCCTCAAGAGTGATGGTGTATGTTTCTTCAAAAGTGGTTGGACTAACACTCCACCTGTAGATCACTGCTTGTCTCTGAATGAACACTGTGAGCACAGGAGAGTCAATAGATGTGATAACTATTTGATTAATTGACAGGTGGGTGGGAGCTTCCACATGCAACTCATAGCGATCCTCAGGAATATTAATGAAGGTTGCAGTACCATTGTCTGCTTCTGTAGATTTTGTAATTCTGATGTTACGTTGATGATTCACAAGTCTGATGATGGCGTTACTGACCAGTGGTTCTCCTTCTGCAAAATAAGTATACTCATCCTCCACACGCACAGTGAAATTCATCTGCACATTTGATGACACAGTGAATGTAAAAGGGACGCGCGTGGATGTTTCTGAGCTGGAAATAATAAGGTTTCCATTGATATCACCTAGCTGTTGGTTAGATGGTGTCTGTACAAGAATGGACAAGATAGCTGATTCTCTACTTCCTATAGTCAAAATACCTTCTGCTTGCTGTATAGTTCCAAAGCTGATGAATGAAATAAAATCTGTTGTAGGCAAGAGAACCCTAACAGAAGTAGCTTCAATTCTTCCAATATTGGTTACATTGAACTGGAAAATGTTGGAACTTCCTCTGATTACCCTTGAGTTCACTGATGGAGGACTGACAACAAAACTTGGTAGGATTTGTGCAATTCTGAGATTAACAGATGAATACATTGTTGTACCTTCTGTTGTTTCCAGTCTGATTGGAAACACTGCATCAAATGCTCCAGTTGTTTCAATG
Source organism: Agelas oroides (assembly GCA_949130485.1). Classification (NCBI taxonomy): domain Eukaryota; kingdom Metazoa; phylum Porifera; class Demospongiae; order Agelasida; family Agelasidae; genus Agelas; species Agelas oroides. Next base: position 1,743,547 of record OX422193.1, on the reverse strand, counting down.
TTTATGCTCATCAGTACACTATCACCTGGCTGCATTATGCTCACAGATTGCTCTCCATTCAGCTGTACCTGCACGCGTAGGCCCACTATATTTCCTAAGACTGGCATGGCCCTTAAATTGTGCAAGGCTGCTGGTCCATCATTAATCACCATGGTTGCATTGTAAAATGTTTTCTCATAGGTACCAATTGTTTCTCCATTTAGTCGGATTAGACGTGGTGTGGCCTTCATTCCAAGAAATTGCCATTGTGTCTGCGCTGTTGACTGGAAAACTGTACTGGGATGTCTCGCTCTGGCTGTATACATCCCATATTCTGTTCGAGCAGGGTAGAATATTGTGGAGAAATTACCATCTCTACTTGTGAAAGTTTTCAATAATCTTGTTGTTTATTCACTGGTAATATCAATGCTTACAGGCACAACACTTGCAAGTACGTTCTTTACTACATTTCCTGCTTTGTATTGCACATGGCCAGTGAGTTGTATAGGTTGTGCCCCTGAGTATGTGTTGGGAGAAACAATATCCAGAGTTGCATTGTACCCTGCCTTTACACAGAGGGACCATGTCACTGTTACTCTTCCAGCTCGATTGTCAGCCTGTACAGACACAGTGTAGTTTCCAGCCTGGGCCCTATGCCATGTGATTTGTCCTGAGAGTTGATCTATTGCCAACCGATCAGGACCCAAGAGTAAGCTCCATGACAGAGGTGGAGTGCCTTGGATTAGCACCACGTTCTCAGTGTAATCTTCTGCCTCTTGCAGGACTACATCATTAACTGGTTCAATCTGTGGTTCATAAATGAGTGCATTGCAGTCCTCACCGAACCATGGGCTGTTGCATTGGCAGTTTCCAAACGTGCACACACCATGTGGTGTAGTTTCATTTCTACCACAAGCATATGGTGGGCACACATCATACAAACTTATAGTCTGCGAAGATGATGTATTCTTTTGGCTGCAAGTATCAACAACTGTCCATGTACGGTTAAAAACACCTGGGCACATGTAATTTTCTATGGATTCCTCATGTGTGACCTGTAATGGTCGCCTACAGGGATTTGGTGAAGATGCTGTATTGGTAGGGACTTGTATTGGATTGACTGATGTACTGTCACACTGGAATGAAAACACAGGTAGCAAGGATATACTTGGGGAAAAGTCAAGGATTATGTATTGTACCAGGTAGGCAGTATTGCCTGCTATGTCAGTTGCTGACCATGTTCGTTTAACAAAGCAGTTTGTGTATAGGTCTCTATACATAACTGATGGCGCTTCCTCCCTGTTGTCAGTTGCTTGTGCCTGCCCTGTATGATCTGGAGACGTGTTGTTAGTACAGGGAACACTTAGGTTTCTCACACCAATCAAAGTTGGTTTTTCAAAGTCTGTCTCCCACATGTAACTCACAGCCTCACCTTTATTACCAACTCGATCAGTACCACGCACCGAGAATGTGTAATTGCTGTCGTGTTGTAGAGTAACAGTTGTAAATCGCCCTGAATTGCAAGGGAAGTAGTCTAGGTCTGTTCCTGGAACACGTCCAGCTACAAACTGACATTCCAGTGAGCAGAATTCATTGCACCTGAAACGAAAAAAGGCACGCTCTTGGTTGGAAACTGATGCTGGTTCATACAGGATTGAAGTTGTAGGTGGTGTTAAATCAACCTCAAAAATGTGAGATAGACGTGCCATGTTTCCACCTTCATCTGTTGCTTCAATTCGCAAAGTGTATGTTCCTTCAGTAAGACCATAACCCCTCCAGTAAGCTTCAGAGCAGTTGACTTCCAAGACTGTGGCACCCTCTATGAGCATGCAGGCCCATGTTACAACTTCATTACTTGCCCATGAAAATGTCACATTGGTGTTGCTCAATGATGGGTTATCTATAAACCATAGAATAGGTGGTGTTACATCTCGAGTTTCAAATGTCCAATAGTCCTTGTCTTTCAGTGGTTCATTGCCAGGTTTACATCCACGGATTCCACGCACAACTCCTCTCTCAAAGTTGATGTAGAAATTTGTCTCTTCTTGAAACGCATATCTTGGAGTGATTGAAATTTCATTTGGTTGTATGAATGTCACTTCTGATGACGATGATGTGTCAGTTTTATATACCTCCCTATTTGTGTCACGTTCATGGAAGGTAATAAATGCAACTACTGTAGGACGTTGAATCTCAGTATCAAACTGAATATGCCATGTTGTATTAGATGGATGAACCAGTTGTCCATTAGGCATAGCTGTTGCCTGTAAAGGACTTGGTGGAAACTCTCCTGGAAAGAATTCTATACATGTCTGTTCACTAGACACACCAGCAGAATTCAAGGCTGTATAACAAAACAGGTGAGTTTCATTCTGTTGGCTAGCAGTTGGAGTCCATGTTATTGTGACATAGTAGGAACTGGATTCTTCCACACGATAAAGATCCCCCTTTTCCATGCCAATTGGTGAGACAGTTTGAATTTCACGTATTGAAATATCAGAACCTCCACTGGTTGCAACCAATGTTGTGTTGAAGGTTGTTGAAGGTGGTATTGCAATACATACACCTTGAGATAAGGTAGGTGGGACAAACTCGGGCTTCGAAGAGCATGGCTCATTGGATCTGACCACTAGCACCAAAAACTGGAGGGCCACACTGCTGAGAGGTGATGTTGAGTTAGGAGAGAAGTCTTCAATCATTATTGCTGCTGCCCGAAATCCAGTACCTCTGCTTGCTTGGTATTTTATGCGGCATGACTCAGGATTTAACTCAGCTCCTGGAAACCGATTACAAATCCCTCCACACTCTACACCCTGAGCCCATCTACACTGAACAGTGTCATCATCTGGATCATTGACTGCAATACTAATGGTGTGGTTGCAGCCTTCCTGTAAATAAATGACAGGAGCAGTTGTGGCACGTGGTGTTGAATTAATACGACCTGTGTCATTTCTTCTTGTTATGGAAAATATTGTTGGTAAATTCCAGCGTGAATTGAATGGACTGATCCAGCAACATCCAGAGAAGCCTATAGTAATGGGTGCGGGGCTACTGAAGTTGTACGCCAGTCTCCTTACACCATACGACCAGTTTTCTGCTTCACTGAAGTCAGTACATCTATACTGCATGCTTGATATACGCACTCTAGATGGACACCCATACTGACACACAAGTTGTCCTGAACCAATCAAATTGCCACTAGCAATTGTTGCAGCATTGCAGCCACCCCCAGCACCACTGCTACGGCGCCATGAGATACGAAAGGTGATTTCCATCTAGTATATATGTGATAAAAACATTTCACTGTTTACATCTGCAAATTTTATTGCAGAGTAATGTAACATATAGCTGCTACGTTTCAAAGCTTGAGTGTAGGTGAGAGTGGGCCAATTGGTACACCACTGTTTTTAACAGTGCTTTTAAAAGCACTTGATATATACACCCTAGATGGACACCCATACTAACAATGAAGTTGACCCTTGACAATCATTTACATAAGCGAATCCTAGAAAGCAGTTTTCACCACTGTGGAGGTCCTGTGAGGCTCGTGCAAGCCTGTTTATGTGCGTGAAAGGTCTGACAAAGCAGTTTTAATCACAGTATAGGTCCTGTGAAGCTGGTGCAAGGCTGTTTAATTAAGTGTCAGGAAAGATCTAGAAAGCAGTTTTCACCACTGTGGAGACCCTGTGAAGCTCGTACAAGCCTGTGTAAGTGCCAGGAAAGAGCTAGAAAGCAGTTTTCACAACTGTGGAAGTCCTGTGAGGCACGTTTCAGTGCCAGGAAAATTCTAGAAAGCAGTTTCCACCACTGTGGAGGTCCCGTGAAGCTCGTGCAAGCCTGTTTATGTGTTGTTGCATTGCAGCATCCAACAGCACCACTGCTGTGGCACCATGAGAATATGGAATGTGATGTCCATTTAGTATGTGACAAAAGTATTTTATTGTTATACATTCTTGTACAAGAAATGTCTTATCACAGGGTGATTGTAAGCTAACTTATGCAATAGCTCCACATGTTGAGTGTAAGTGACAGTGGGCCAATTGATACAGCACTGTGCTTATACGTAGTGCTTTTGAAAGTGCTTCAAAGGTGACCAGATGCCATGCAAGTGGATGTACTATAGTGATCGTACACAACTTGCTTAAGATGCTGTGACAGTATAGTATATAGAAGAATGACTTGTGGGAAGTATGTGTGTTGAATGATAGTTCCTTTACCATTCAGAACTTCCAGCAAGTCAATCAATGTGGCTCAGTACTCCAAATGTGACATCATGTTCAAAAGTAATCCTGTTTGCTAACTCAATAACATCAAATCGTATGCTAAACAAAGACAAAAATCAATCAGGAAAGGAAGCCAGCTGCAATGTAAGCAACTGCAGTATGAGGAACAGACTAAGGCCATAGCTTAGTGCAGAAAGCTTGGCAAATAATTAGATAATGCAGGGCTGCTCTCAGACAGCAGAGGGTTGTGGAAATTCCCCTGGTAGCTTCACTGTTGTTTGAGTATACAAGTTGAATAGCTATGTATTTAGTATCCATGGCACCAAACTAGCTGCCTCTCTTATAGGATCAGTGACATCTGAGAGTAGTACACAACAGTGCACTCCTCACGAGCTAGGATGTTTTTTTTTCAACAATCAGGCACTTCTCTCAGCTTATTAGTTAATAATTATATCCCTCCCTGGGTGGTGGTCATTTTACAAATTGGTGTTGGGTGTACACCAATATGCATGTTACCTGGGCAACAGTGACCACCATGCACTGTAGAAGAGAGATAGGTACGAACAAACTTGTTGTATGTTGTCTAGGTAATGGGTTATATTACTAGGTATAGCTGCTAAGTGTCTTAGCACAAGACTACTAATCTTGCAGTGTCTGTTCTTGGTTGGTGGGGTGTGGCTTATACATCTGTCATGCTTTGGAATGCAGCCTTTTAACCATTCAATACAGACTGGCGAACTACCCTTGGCTTGGAAGGCATCAAACATCGTGTCAATTCCCAAAGGATCAATTAGTGATGAACCATGCAACTACAGACCAATTTCATTGTTATCTATCATTAGTGAAGTGCTGGAAAGAATCACACATGATCGAGTTACTGCCTAAATGGATCACTCATTCGTTTGTTGCCGTTGGCATTGTTACTTGTGCTGCGCACTTGTAACAATACAGACGGCAACAAACTCATGATATTTTCCAGTATTATGGTGATACTTATATCACGTGTTTGTATTTTCTGTCTTAGTTTTAGTTTGGTTGCATATTCATTTAGCTTCCACCTATTTATGCACCCAGTTGTATTTTTTTCATATACAACAAACTTTCTATAAAAAAAGAACATTACACGACTTTTGTAAGTTTATCGTTCCCAGTACTGCAGCGGTGCTAGCAGTCTTGCTATTTCATCATACCATGTTGGAGGGGTCAGCATACTGCAGTCAGCCCCTTGCAAGGCTAACAAAGTGAAGACAGAGAGCTAGGGGTGAAATACAGAAGAGCTTGGAGAAGTGAAGTCTGAGAGCCAGCCAAGCATAGTCATAGGCACCAGGGGCATGAGCCCCCCACTTGAAGAGGTTTTCCACACTTCAAGCTGTTAGGCGTGGTGACCTTTGTGACCTCTTTTGCAGTGATGAACTAGTTTCAAAAGTGAAGTACAAAGTAGAAACTATTCTTGTCCAGGTCGTCAATTGTCTATAAGATGCCCACCTCATCAGCTTTGACATGTACAAGGTCGACTACAGTGACTGAAATGCCTTGTAGTGAATGGCAGTATTACTCCTGCCAGGTATTCTAGTCGGACTAGTGACATTTGGGTGCAAACATGGCCTCAGAAGTGATCTCAGAGCACCTAATTTGAAACTTCCTGGCCGGGGGAGCATGCCCCCAGAATCCACTAGCATGTGCGTGCTTACGCATGCACCATCATCAGTGATAGTCAATACCTTGCAACACTAAGGAAGAGAAGGCAAAGATGTAAGCAGAATGAAAGGGAAAAGATAAGTTACTACGCAATGCCATTTGGTGCTAGGCAAAGGCTGTGACACCTTGCTAACATTTGCAAACTCCTCAAAAGCATGCTTTGCTACCTTTCATTCACCCTGCCTTGAGCTCTGCATTCCTCAGTCTTTGACCACGTCTCTATATACTCCTTGCATGCAGAGTAAGCTTCATGAATTATGCAATTCTAGGTATATGCATGTGCAGAGTAATTGCATAATTCATGAAGCTTACTCTGCACATGCATATACCTAGTAATTGCATAATTCATGATTGTGGACAAGCCCATTCTCAAATAATGCCATAGAGTAGACCAAGGGCACATCAAGCCACCGAAGGCAGCTTCGGCGGGGCAATCCCCTTGAGTAGACATGCAACCCTACAATGTTTTTCTCATGCTCACCCCAAGATGATGAACTGTCAACCTAGTGCTTACTTAATTCATACATTTGAATGCAGTAACCACTGCTGACGTGTGATGGACTGCTTTACATATTACATCCCGATAACTCTCATGTCCAGAAGAAGCAATGGACATCCAATTCAAGTGCATACTCGTGAATGACATGGTGTACCTAGCATGTGAATAAAACGTTTGTCCACCAACATTTGTAGAAAAGTGGTGCTATTCCACCCTCACTCCTCACAGCAACAGGATTTCCCTGCTTACGTGATGTCACACATTCCATTTGCCTAATATGTAATAACATTAAATCTTACCTCTATTAATATGTTACACCCCAAGATGCAACTTAAAGGACCTGCGTAATATAATTAATGCAATATAATACACAGGCCGGAGGAAGCGTTGGACATCCAATCTGAGTTGATATTCGTTAATGGCATGGTACACTTACCCCAGGAATGAAACTTTGGTACACCAACAAGTCTCCCTTCACCAGCTACACCACAATCACCCCTCATAGCGACTCCCGAAGCGATTTCCCCGCTTACGTGACGTCACGCGTTCAATATACATACGTATAGAATTATTGCTACGTGTATACTACGCGAGTAATTCGCGAGTGTAAAGCTGATGAAGGCGTGCCTTGCATTCACGATTGATAAACTGATGTCTGGCTCCTCCCTTAAGGGTAAAGCAGAAGCCACAAAACTCTGAACTCTAAGGCTTTCTGCTTCAGCTAAATTAATCCTGATCTCTAAAGCCTTCTACTTCAGGTCTTGTAGCTAAGTAGCAGTTAACTTTGTTTTCCTAAAGCCTACAAACATTTTACCTACGTATAGCACTGAACTCTAAAAGTGTTCGATCCAAGGTAAACCTGCAGCACTAACCTCTTAGGAGCATCTTGGGGTGTGGTTACTTTGCTCGTTACACCCCAAGATGCAACTTAACCGCATAATTACACCCCAAGATGCAACTTAAAGGACCCGCGTAAATAATATAACTAATATAACTAATATAACCCAATATTCTGGCTCCTCCCTTGAGGCTTAAGAAACCACAAAACTCTGAACTCTAAGGCTTTCCACTTCAGGAAAATTTGCAGCACAAAATCCTGATCTCTAAAACCTACTTCAGGTCTTGTAGCTAAGTAGCAGTGGCCTACCAGCAAACATTACCTCTTATAAGCATTAAGCATTAAGCATCTTGGGGTGCGGTTACTTTGCTCGATAATATAACTAATATAACCCAATATAATACACAGGCCGGAGGAAGCGTTGAACATCCAATCTGAGTTGATATTCGTTAATGGCATGGTGCACTTACCCCATGAATGAAACTTTGGTACACCAACGACTCTCCCTTCACCAGCTACACCACTGTCACCCCTCACAGCGACTCCCCGAAGCGATTTTTCCGCTTACGTGACGTCCACACGTTCAATATACTACGTATAAAATCATTGCGTGTATTGAGCGCGCTACCGCGCTTCGGGCTGATATTACGCGCGTAATGCGCGTGTATAAAGGAAGTGAAGGCGTGCCTTGCTATTCACAACTGATGTCTGGCTCCTCCCTTGAGGGTAAAGCTTTTTTAAGAAACCACAAAACTCTGAACTCTAAGGCTTTCCACTTCAGGAAAATTTGCAGCACAAAATCTAATCTCGCAAGCCCGACCCACTTCCGCTAGAGAAGGGAGAGGGTCTGGTGAACAGCGTATACAAGCTGTGTCCCGCCGCACTGTACAGTGCGGTACAATCAGATTGCAGTATTTTGTCACATGACGCATTACGTCACTGTTTGAGTAGCAATATCTGTCTTGAAAACGGCGAAAGAGAGCTAGGGCATCTTTTCCGCTACTACAGAAGCTGTAAAAACACTTCGACTTTACTTCTCGGGGAGCGTGCTTACTCCGCAACAGGTAATTCAAGAGTGCATTATTTGAAATCTGGTACGTCATCCAGCTAATTGCATTCCGGTGGGACACAGCTTGTATACGCAGTTCACCAGACCCTTCCCTTCTTTTGCGGAAATGGGTCTGGCTTGCGAGACTACACAAAATCCTGATCTCTACAACCTACTTCAGGTCTTGTAGCTAAGTAGCAGTGGCCTACCAGCAAACATTACCTCTTATAAGCATTAAGCATATTGGGGTGCGGTTACTTTGCTCGTATAAATAAATAATATAACTAATATAATACACAGGACAGAGGAAGCGTTGGACGTGCAATCTGAGTTGATATTCGTTAATGGCATGGTGCACATACCCCAGGAATGAAACTTTGGTACACCAACAACTCTCCCTTCACCAGCTACACCACTGTCACCCCTCACAGCGACTCCCGAAGCGATTTTTTCGCTTACGTGACGTCACACGTTCAATATACTACGTATAAAATCATTGCGTGTATTGAGCGCGCTACCGTGCTTCGGGCTGATATTACGCGCGTAATGCGCGAGTATAAAGCAGGTGAAGGTGTGCCTCACTATTCACGATTTGAAAAACTGATGTCTGGCACCTCCCTTGAGGGTAAAGCTTTTTTTAAGAAGCCACAAAACTCTGAACTCTAAGTCTTCCTACTTCGGCTAAATTTGCAGCACAAAACCCTTGTAGCTAAGTAGCAGTGAACTTTTTTTCCTAAAGCCTACTAACAAAGATTTTACCTACGTAGACAATAGCACTGAACTCTAAAGTGTTCGAGCCAAGGTAAACCTGCAGCACTAACCTACCGTGAGCATCTTGGGGTGCGGTTACTTTGCTCGATAAATAAATAACTAAAACTAAATAAATAATTCACAGGCAAGAGGAAGCGTTGGACATCCAATCTGAGTTGATATTTGTTAATGTCATGGTGCACTTACCCCATGAATGAAGCTTTGGTACACCAACAACTCTCCCTTCACCAGCTATACCACCGTCACCCCTCACAGCGACTCCCGAAGCGCTTACGTGACGTCACACGTTCAATATACCTACGTATAAAATCATTGCGTGTATTGAGCGCGTGCTTCGGGCTAATATTATGCACGTAACGCGCGCGTGTATAGCAGGTGAAGGCGTGCCTTGCTATTCACGATTGATAAACTGATGTCTGGCTCCTCCCTTGAGGGTAAAGCTTTTTTAAGAAACCACAAAACTCTGAACTCTAAGGCTTCTACTTCAGGTCTTGTAACAAAGTAGCAGTGCACTTCGTTTTCCTAAAGCCTACTAACAAAGATTTCACCTATGTATAGCACTGAACTCGAGTGTTCGAGCCAAGGTAAACCTGCAGCACTAACCTCCTATGAGCATCTTGGGGTGCGGTTACTTTGCTCGTAATATAAATAAATCAAGAGAGCATAAGAACGGGCGGCTAGAGTAAGAGCGTGTAACTCCAATAGAAGCCCGTAGTCCGGGCAAAATTATTGAACCGTACTAAGAATAGAACACACGGTCACGTGCGTGCTTAGCAACAATGCATAATGGCTTATGTCAACGCAGCATGCGCAGGGCGTGTTACTATTTTTAGTACTGGCGGTAAATTCCGCCCGGTTTCGAATTTTACGTAGTTACACGCTCTTACTCTAGCCGCCCGTTCTTATGCGCTCTTGATAAATAATTATAATGCAATGCAATATAATACACAGGCCAGAGGAAGCGTTGGACTTCCAATCTGAGTTGATATTCGTTAATACTTCAGGTCTTGTAGCTAAGTAGCAGTGAACTTTGTTTCCTAAGCCTACTAACAAAGATTTCACCTATGTATAGCACTGAACTCTAAAGTGTTCGAGCCAAGGTAAACCTGCAGCACTAACCTCCTATGAGCATCTTGGGGTGCGGTTACTTTGCTCGATATATTACACCCTAAGATGCAACTTAAAGGACCCGCGTAAATAATATAACCCAATATAATACACAGGCCAGAGGAAGCGTTTGACATCAAATCTGAGTTGATATTCGTTGATGGCATGGTGCACTTACCCCAGGAATGAAACTTTGGTACATCAACAACTCTCCCTTCACTAGCTTCACTACCGTCACCCCTCACAGCGACTCCCGAAGCGACTTTTCCGCTTACGTGACATCACACGTTCAATATACCTACGTATAAAATCATTGCTACGTGTATTGAGCGCGCTACCATGCTTTGGGCTAATATTACGCACGTAACGCGCGAGTATAAAGCAGGTGAAGGCGTGCCTTACTATTCACAATTGATAAACTGTTGTCAGGCTCCTCCCTTGAGGGTAAAACTTTTTTTAAGAAACCACAAAACACTGAACTCTACAGCTTTCTACTGTAGCTAAGTAGCAGTGAACTTTGTTTTCCTAGAGCTTACTAACAAAGATTTCACCTATGTATAGCACTGAACTCTAAAGTGTTCGAACCAAGGTAAACCTGCAGCACTAACCTATGAGCATCTTGGGGTGTGGTTACTTTGCTCGTATAAATAATATAACTAATAACTAATATAATACACAGGCCAAAGGAAGCGTTGGACATGCAATCTGAGTTGATATTCGTTAATGGCATGGTGCACTTACCCCAGGAATGAAACTTTGGTGCACCAACAACTCTCCCTTCACCAGCTACACCACTGTCACCCCTCACAGCGACTCCTAGCCTGGTACCCGGCGCGGAGGAAGAGCGCCTGGTGCACACTGATGCGCTTCCGGTTAATTAAAAATGGCGTTGCTCATGTTTATGACGTTCACACTGTTTAGGGGCGTGTGCTCTGACGAGATTTGGCCCAGTTAGCGAAAATGGCATCGGTGTGCCGCCTTTGCGGATCCCCTGTGGCTTATAGCCACCATAGAGTAGCACTGTTTGGTAAAAAGCTAGCCAGGAAAGACTAGCATCAACTTGGATAAGCGCTCTGTTGGATATAACGTTGAACGATGACGACGGCTTACCGAATCTCGTGTGCAAAGTGCAAGCGGAGAGTTGAAAGTTTAGAGAACCATACTTGGGGTCGCAAGTCGCTGAAGGGCTTGAGAAATCGCTTCCTGAAAATCCGAACTTTCATTACACGCTATTATATTATCCTGACAAGTTTACTATATCGAGTCCGAACTCTGACGTCACATGACACGGAAGAATCAGAAAATAGTCCGGAGTCCCCACATCTTGGGGAGATTAAACGCATGCGCAAACAGTGTGTACCAGGCGCTTCTCCGTTTTTCGCGCGCGCCGGGGACGAGGCTAAGCGACTCCCGAAGCGATTTTTTCGCTTACGTGACGTCACACGTTCAATATACCCACGTATAAAATCATTGCGTGTATTGAGCGCGCTACCGTGCTTCGGGCTGATATTACGTGCGTAATGCGCGAGTATAAAGCAGGTGAAGGGGTGCCTCGCTATTCTCGATTGATAAACTGATGTCTGGCTCCTCCCTTGAGGGTAAAGCTTTTTTCAAGAAGACACAAAACTCTGAACTCTAATAATATAATACGAGCAAAGTAACCGCACCCCAAGATGCTCACGGAAGGTTAGTGCTGCAGGTTTACCTTGGCTCGAACACTTTAGAGTTCAGTGCTATACGTAGGTAAAATCTTTGCTAGTAGGCTTTAGGGAAAAAAGTTCACTGCTACTTAGCTACAAGACCTGAAGTAGAAGGCTTAAGAGATCAGGGTTTTGTGCTGCAAATTTAGCTGAAGTAGGAAGACTTAGAGTTCAGAGTTTTGTGGCTTCTTAAAAAAAGCTTTACCCTCAAGGGAGGAGCCAGACATCAGTTTATCAAATCGTGAATAGCGAGGCACCCCTTCACCTGCTTTATATGGAACCCATGGAACCCCTCTAGATCCGCCACTGACAAGGCAGTTGTTTAGCGTTTTGCACAGTTTGAAGGTATTTAGCACTAATATATAGAACGGCCTGGATCTGAACTGGGTTTTTTTTTGTGTCTACAGACAGACGGACAATGACGACAGATGGACACGACCGATTACATTACCCGAATCTCGTTATGTACAGACTTGCTCGAGAAAAAAATTACGGGTTTACCCCAAATTTAGATTTTAACTCTCTCTTTACGAGATTTAACTTCACCGAATTTCTGCATACAAGCGTGCATTCAGAGAGAATACAGCACGTCAAGGGAAAAGAGAACACGTAAGCATGGTATCAGTATAGTATTAAAGCTAGTCAGTATTGAATATCAGAGAAGGGATTCATTTCTGGCAGCTGTGTAGGGGAAAACAGACTAACATCTCAGAGCAGCCTCACAGCCTATCAATCAAGGTGATCAGTATGGAGGCCTAAGTTTTGTGTACTTTGTGCAGCAAAAAATCTTGAATTGTATTTTCTATTTCTATCTATGACTGATCAACACTCTTGTGTTGGTGCATAATTAGCAAACCTGCTGTGCACTGCAGTGTGCATTTGTGCAATCTAACTGTGCACCAAAGGTCAAACATTGTTGAATTGTCGATGATGTGCGTTGAAATCAGGTTTATAAATGAAGCTATTTTATGTATGTTCAATGTGTTCATGTTCCTACGCTAGAGGCAAAAATTTATTCTCGGACTGATATATTTTCAGACCTCAGACTTCAAAGGTCTAAGCATGGTAGCAACCGAGCCAGATCATCAGAGCAACAAGACATGCTGGGGCTGGGATAGTTTTCGATACCCGAAACTATTGTAGTACGTGGGGATAGAAAATCATGTCCGAAAATACAATGCATAACTTCTTTGCCGCCTCCTCCGAAAAAGAAAGACTAAAATACTTGCCCTTCCATTGGCCTTGCCTATGAGCCCATACCATGCTGCAGCAGTTGCCAAATTTGGCTAGCGATGTGATATAATACATGACTATCAGACTTGTCCTGAGCACCCACTCCAGAAACTGGCATATGACAGGGATAAACTGCAGGCAGAAGACTAGGTACTTGAGGTTTTGGTAGCTGAACCAGTTGCTTTTCTGCAGAATTAGTGATATCCGCCAAGGCTTCACATGCCCCTCGATGTTGCTCAACACCAGGCCTCTCATAGACCCTGAGAGCTTCAATACTTTTATGTCCAGTTCGACTCTGAATAGTTTTTTCCTGAATTCCATGTTTGTACAGATGAGTAGCTCCAAATCAGCAATGCCACCTCTGAAACTTTTTGAGCCATTTTCCACATACTTCCAATGATCATCTCCTCTCTGAAACTGTGACAGCTTTAATCGCCTATGTTCTTGACCTCCTCTAAGACAAAAGTTTTTCCCATTCAGGAAAAAAACAGCCCTGAGAAGCGCTCGAGGAGAACTACTGCCAAGAATGCCTTCCTTCCAAAGAAGGGCTTCTTCTTCCTCTGATATAACCGCTGCATGTTTTATCTCTGCCCCAATGCCATCTTTGTGCAACTGTTGGAAAACGGTCTCCATTGTACCATGAAACTGCCGAAAACGCATATCCTTTTTCGCAAAAATATCAAACGGCTGCTTGTTGCATCGGCGCATGATGCGCTGTAAGGCACACAACAACATGTGGATAGTGGCAGGACGATAACGCTCGCCATCTTTCTTGCGTACCTCAATGGTAAACAGTGACAGCCACTTGGCTAGGCTTTCTGCGTTTTCCGTTTCTAAGATGCTTTCGGGACACTTGTCTTCACACCGCTTATTTCGCTCCTGAATCCACTCATTGAAAGCTCGCAGAGCCCACTGTTAATTTTTCTGTGTATTTTTGGGAATAACACCTGCAGATAACTTCTCAAGCTCTGCCGAAGTAGCTGGCTCAGCAAACCGCTTACGCTTAGCAGGTTCGCTACTCTTAGCTGCAGTACGCTTCTTTCTAGCTAGTGGCTGTAGTTGAAAGTCGTCGCCTTCATCTGCTGAACTCCATTCCTCCCACTCTCCCATTCCCAGGCTGAAATCTTCTTTGATTCGCCTCTTTGTTGCAGGAGACGGCGGGTATTTCAAGTTTTTCAACAAGCTAGCTGATACAATCTCCTTTGCCATGGTTCACTACATTGAAACGATACAGTAGCTACACGGAGCTTGCTGCTGCTAAAATAAAATCCCAGCACTAATAAGCATATTGACTCATTCACCAATTAGTTAACAGTTACTATGGTATCCTTACCCCCAACTGTCTGGGAAACCATTAGTTAATTGAATCATGGTACAAGTACAAATGTACTGGTATTTGCTTTGACCTTGCAACAAGCTGTGCATATGAAGACAATTATGTGGTAAAGTTCTTTACAGGCTACGTAAATGGGAGCCTAACCGCATAATTATATTCATGTCACAGCTTTTTGGTTTGTATTTTGTAAGGTCAAAGCAAATACCAGTACATTTGTACATGCAGTCTTTACACTGGAAATAAATTGGGGAAGTGTATCATAGTCTCCTACCAAGGCTCCTCATACCCTGAGCTTGCAGTATGAGACTGGTTTTGTATGCAAGTGCGACAGTATAGAAATGAGAATACAGACATCTTTCTCTGAGACCACATATTAGTTCTCCCCTAGCACCCCTTTCAGAGCACCAGAGGATTCAGGACACACTGCACACAGATGAACCTTCCCCTAGCATCCCTCTCTTTGAGCACTGGAAGACAGCATAATCAGTGTGTATACATTTACACCTTCAAGTGTTAGCCATCCATCCATAATCTGGTACTATCATCTCCAAGCTGGATAAAGCTTGCATTTGACTGATATTCACTTGTTCAATTGATGTCATAGACTTAGTACATGTACTTGACAAAAAATTCAACTTGATGAAGTAACATATGTATGTTTAGCATACAAGTATTGTCAGTAATGATGTTTGATAAATGCATGATTGTATTTTCAGTAACCACTTTGGCTTACCTGCCCAGAGCTTGTAGTGTGTGGCTACACTACTCAATGACAGATAAACTATCCCCTATATAGCACTCCCTCAAACTACCTTCCTGGCACTTATGAGGTAGTGTTCAACTTGCTCGTTTGGATTATTCGTATGTTCTATCATCAAACATGGCAGCTAGCGTGCACATGTGCAAAACGTCTGCATGTGCACATGTTGCCATGTAGAGTCAACTCTTATTTTGTCCACTCCATCATGTTCATAAACAATATTATACTCGGACAAACACACACTGGGCCACAGCAGGTTTGCTATTTATGCACCAAACACAAGAGTGTTGAAGGATCATGGAAGAAATAGAAAATATAATTCAAACTTTTTTACTGCCCATGAGAACGTAAAACTTAAGCCTCCATACTGGTCAGGCTGTGAGAGCTGCTCTGAAATGTCAGTCTGTTTGCCCCTAGCTACACAACTGTCAGAAATGCATCCCTTCTCTGATATTCAATACTGACTAGTTTTAATACTATACCGATACCATGCTTACTTGTTCTCTCCTCCCTTGATGTGCTGCATACTCTCTGAATGCATGATTGTATGCAGAATGCCAGAAATTCGGTGAAGTTAAATCTCGTAGGGAGAGGGTTAAAATCTAAATTTGGGGTAAACCTGTAATTTTTTTCTCATGAGCAAGTCTGTACATAACGAGATTCCATTACCCCTTGCGCAAGTTAAGTAGCACTAAACTTTGTTTTGCTAAAGCTATTGATAAAGTTTGTAGTTGAACTCTAAATCATTCTATATCGCTAAGCTAAATTTGCAACATTAAACTCTAAGTTCTGCAAGCATCTTGGAGTGCAGTTAGACTTAATGTGTATAGAAATATTATGTAGCATATGCAAACTATACTATAGTCCATGTAGTACGCAAGATATGCAGAAGAGCTCATATCATGTGGGAATGTTGTTGAAGCCTGCTGTTGAAAAATGTGTCTGTTACATTTGTGACCTGTAATTGACATATCACCATAAAAATGCCTAGGTAGAAGCATTATAATTACTCAAGGTAGTGTGACTTTCAAAGTTTAATTAAAACTTACTCTAGCCTAAATAACGGTTCCTGAATACTGGTGAAAGCTTTGAAGCTAGTGTGATAGGCAATGCATAACTAATTAGCATAGTGAAGATTTCATGTGGTTTTCCATTCTAAATTTAGCATGGGTTGCTTAGTCATCAGACTCACAATGCAAATTAACTCACTATTGTAGTAGTAGACAGTGAGGCACCAGTGATATTATCTGAACCTCATATTATCTGACAGTGCAAATTGATAACACACCCATTGTTGTTTTAGCAGACTGTGAATGCTAAATGGCTGATAACACTGTGCCCTGGGTTCATGTAGCTATATCTGTTTAAGTAAGGTTACTATTTGTGATAGACTCTGAGAAAAGTGTCCTTATGTGCTTAATGTTGAGTATGGCTACAAATAGTTGCATGTGTGGGTCACCCTAGGGCTTAAGTGCGATTATTACATCATAGTGGTCTTTTCTTTACCTTCAGCTTACTTTTCAGGCCTTCCTTTTTTAGATATGATAGTGTTTAAAATCCCTAGTCTATACACAAATTTTCACCCAGAAAGCGTATGTTTAGATAGAATTTCTTAAAAATCATGACCCATGCTTAGAAGAACTTCAATTACTTGTTTCTTTGGAATGGAATCTACCAGTCCAAACTTCACCCTGACACGTAATCTATGACCTTTAACCATATACCAAAAATAGAAAATCACCCAAGTACAAAATAGAGGGCACTTTCCCCAAAGCCTATATCACATATGCGACCTGCATGTGGTTTAAGCTGCTAACATGGTGTGCAGAACTCATGAATCTTTTTGGAAGGATGCTACCTGGCACCTTTGACAATATATAGAATTGTTGTCTCTGTTACACTGTCGTTTGTTGGTCCCGTAGTCAACAAGTCCCTTGAAAAGTCAGAGAAAGTGTGGTTCTCCATTCCAAACTTAGCATAGGCAGCTGAGGTATATTTTTCAATATCAATAATTCAGCAATGTGTTGTTACTGTAGTATCCAGAGAGTCACAAGTGATTTATATTTATCTCTTGACAGTGCAGATTGATAACACTCACATTGTTGCTACAAACACAATTGAGGTCAATAGAGTACATGACATCCTGCTGATTAATGAGAGGCAGGGTTGGTTTACAGGGCGTGCACAGTGGGAAGGTCAAATATGGGCCAGTTAGGCCTGCGTAGAATATGCTCGCATTATTTTGAGCATAATAGCACTTTGTAAGCATTAGCACAACACAAGCATAATAAGGCTAAAATCGCCCGGAATTAGTAGGCGTGGCTACGAGACATCACCACGTGCGTTCAGTGCTCAGATGAAAATGGCGGAGAGTAGCAGTGCCAGTGCCAGTGCTAGTGCCGCCGCCGGTAGCAACGTTCTAGACCTAGAGCTGGCTGGAGTAGACTCTGAGAGCTCATTTGATGACCAAGAAACAACCGACGAACGAGAAACGAGTCAAACAAGTGAAACGACTTCAGAGGCGACTCAGGCGAGTAGTAGCAAGGTCGTTTCTTTGTTGGATGGATTGAGAGCGCCTAAGAAATCCGAGTTGACAAGGAAAAGAAAAATTCACAAACCCGCCTCGAGGAGGTACGTTGATATGCTTGTCAGTACAGTGTCAGTGTATAGTGATATGCTTGTCAGTATAAGTTACATCATGAATTTGTGGTAGAATTTTTGAGCATAATTGCATGGTCATTTTTGCAAGCATAATAATAGAAAAACGTAAGGAGTGCTAACAAGCATAATCAGAGATTTCTTGTGCACATTCTACTCAGGCCTACCAGTGAGCAACCAGTAGCAAGACAGTCCTAGGCTTATAATGTTGCAAATCATGTAAAATACAGCTACTTGGCAGCAGTACAAGAGCCTGGGAATGGGGATACTTAATTATGTGCTCCCTAATTTGTGAAGGGAGTATAGATTTAACTAGCCTCGTACCCAGGCCGCATGGCACTGGTAATCAAAAGGTATCAAAATATGTGATTGAGCATAAATGCATGTACCTAGCTTCTGTACGTCACTACAAGGGTTGCCACCCTAGAAGCTTAATCCTACATGATATTATATTCAATTTGCTGCATCAGTTATGTATACTGTACAGATGAATGAAGGTGACACCCAGTACAACAATATAACATCACTGGCAGCTTGATTATTAGTCACTGCTACTTCTTTGTACCAATGATATAATTATGTAGAAATAAATTAAGATTCAGAATTACGTAAAGAGAGAGAAAATTGTGTATGAATATTGACTACAAACAGATTATGTATGCAAAATACTAAAGCAGGACACAGCATTAAGTGGAACTGTAACTCTGCACGTATGACATTGGATGGAATAAGTAAACATTTTATACAGCTACATAATACAGATTTAAAACCAATTTCAAGTATGTGTCCATGATGCACATAAAATGTTGACAAAGTTTAAAATTGAACCATACTTTCTCTGCTGCTATACTGCTTACCTCGTTTTCTCCACCACCAGGCAAAGGTCGGACCATGATGATACCCCCACGAAAATGACTTGCATGTACGCTGAGTGTAAGAAGTCCCAGCACCAGGAGCCCCAGATATCGCAACCCCGGGCCGGCCCCTGACATGTTGGTTCCGGTCGGCTGTGATGCTGTTCAAAAGTGAGGCTATGAAACCGGAGAGCAAAGAGCGGCTAGCGCGCGCTGGAATAGAGCTTCGCAGCTAAGTCTGGAAGTTCGCGGACGAGGAGCTCAGCTTTCAAACGACACGCGCCCTAAGCCTTAATTCGCGCAGCGAGCGGACTGTTCGTTGTACGTGTTCTCTGGTGGAGGTAGCTAGCCACTCCAAACCGGTTTGACGAGGTCGCATACGTCATTGCAGTTCGGACACGTGCACAACAACGTGCACGAGCCAGCACCTGGCATAATTTCAGTTTTCAGCTTGTGTTACCGGACTCTTCGCGAGACGTCATCCGAGCTCGAGTCGTCGTCTAACAGCACTGAAGTCCCATAGCCTAGGGTCTGAACAGTTTGTACAGCTAGCTACATAATTTATTCAGGTAAGCTCGGTAGCCGGCTACGTAGCTAGCTAGCTACAAATATCCTCCTTCCGTCCATAAAAGCACAGCACAACTGGCAAACCTGTGCAACAATAGCATTTGGCCTAAGGAACTGACAGTGACCTTGGTTTCTCACTTGTTGGAATGGCCTTATTTAAGCCCATTCTAACAAGTGAGAAACCAAGGTCACTGTTAAACACACACAAAGGCATGATGATTCTCCCAGCACTTTCCCTCTCAGAACAGTACGAACTTTTCAAAATTGCAACTTCGGCAACTAACTAGCTATGATCAAGAGTAGTACTGTACAATTATTCTCTACAATGAGCAGTGATCTTTTTGCTTTGTGAATGTTTAGGACTTCAGTGCATAGATTGACACTACAAGAAAAGGTCTCAAAATCACTCAAGGGTGCTCAGAGACCGCCTCCCCCCTCTCTGTCTACCTAGATAGGTAGACTCTGACGTCTTTCGTGTGATAAATGCTCCCAGGCCTTCCCCCACCATATTTACATATGGTAAACAATCAAAAACCGGAAATGCTCAGAGCATCTTGCCTCACGCTGGAAATAAATGAATTTAGATGTTATGAGGCGAAAATAGAGGACTGCCGGCTTTTTCACTTTCCTCTATTTTCGCCTCACAACATCTAAATTCATTTATTAAAAACTGGAAAGGTGGAAAGGAAAATGCGGACAGAATAATTTCGAGGTGACTATTATTTTGTGGGTACTAATTTTAGTGCAGGTTACCAAATTGCTCAATTTCGAAAGTGCAAACAATGCTGTTATCAAACAGCCACAGCCAACGAGGCTATGACTTGGCAAATATCAAGTCATCATGCGAGCTAGATAATGTTGTAGCAACAAATCACACTCCTGTCGTCCACAGAATGGTATGAGAATAAAATTTCAAATCTGGCTTCCAGTATCATAAGTCCAATTTGTGGAAGCACACTTTCCGAGAAAAGCACTAGCATGCATAAGTGTGGGAATGCAGGCAGGATGATCTAATCATCTGTCTGCCAACTACTATTGCCTGTACTTGTTTTGATAACAACAGGTCTGGATGAACTACAGGGAGGCCTGGCAGTGAGTGTTGTTTTGATAAGAACACTTCCTGGTACATGATTTGATGATGATTTCATGATTTCAATGATTTGGAAGAATGTCCTAAGGTTGTAATAATCACTATATGAATGCCATCTCTTGCACCTTTTACTAGCTCTTGATCTCACTGTTACAGTTACGCATGTTAGAATCATGGACCTGACCTATAAAATTTGCAAGAAAAACATTTTCTGCACCTTGAAGCTCCATGCGAAATATGCAAAAGTTCCCGCTACACAGTAATAGAAGAATGGTGGTATAACTCTGAAAGTGTGCATTAATGAAAATCGCTGTACACGTGTACACAAATAGTTATATGAGGTAAATTACTACTGTACTCTGTAGGGTTGTGAACTGTCTATGGTAGTTAATCTGTATGCCGATTGCTCTTATTTTTTACTAGATGAATCCATACTGAGTCAGTCTTAAGATTGTTCAAGCTTGCACCACCCACTACACTACATCGAACTAATCTGAAGAATTGTGTGCTTTTACGTACTTGGTGTTGCATCAGAAGTGCACTCACCAGTACAACTTACAAAGACCACATTGAGGCTGTGTAGAATTTGTTCACAGCCCCGATTTCATATCTGTGCCATGCACTGCTTATCGTTGATCCACAGGAAAGACATAATCTACTGAGTGATTCCCTTTCAACTCTAGTATGTTCATGCAGTTGAAAATTTTCAAATTCAACATACTTAATTTGTACTGTTGGCTTGTGAATATTGAGCAAACAACATACCTGTAGCTACATGTGGTTTTGCTTACATCCTTTGGCAGACACTCTTAATTGTTGTGTAGTGTGAGACAATCCAGTTAACCTTCAGCTTGAATTACATGTAGCGACAACCATCAATTACAGCAAATGGCAATCATTTATCAGTGAGTTGGAATCAGTGCTGGTTCAAGCAGCTGTGATGTCAACTCATGCAAGATGTAGCAGTGACACTGAGATGATGGTGAGATCCAAGAGACCAAAGATTTCCAAAGATAGCAAAGCGAGTGAGTAACGAGAAAACAAAATGAAATTACAGAGGACAAAAAAGCAGCACTGTAAGCACCATCGATGCCACTCATCTTATAGACATAAGAAGCCAACCATTGGTAGAAGGGATCTCTGTTCTACAAGAAAACGCACACATTCCCCTTCCTCTAGCTCATCTGAGACTTCCTCAGAAAGGGAGGGAAATAATGATGTTAGTACAGACACAGACAATGTTACATCTGATGAAAACTATTCAGAACAAGAATGTAGTTCCAGAGAAGTACCCAAAGAGTTCGAACCCAGCGCAAAGCACAAAAGAAAAAAGGCCAAGCTTTCTTCTAAAGATTCAAAGACCTTTACTAGGAATAGCCAACTCAGGGCAGTGTTCAAGGACCATTTTGGTGACCTAGCGCGTCTGATTAGTGTTCCTGAGTTGTTGGCAGCCCAGCTCTATTCCAAGTCTCTCATCTCTTCAGCCACACTTGATGAGATAATAACCTTGCCAACCTCACGGCTGAAGAAGGCCTTGCACTTGCTGGTGGATTTGGAGAGGAAGATTCAAGTGTACCCAGAAAAACTCTTTACGTTCATTCATGTGATGGAAAGAGACCCATCATTAGAAGATATTGCTAAGCAGATGTTAGGTATGTCCAATTTTGGAAACCATCAGAGTTTCTAATTCACATATTGTTTGTGAAGCCCACTCTTTTTTTTCTCCTGCCTAGTTGGTAGATTTTGTATAGTCATCTTATGGTTTAATAAGCTTTTAATGTGATGTCCATCCTTTTTGCAGGTGAAGTGTCATCGGAAAAGGAGCATAGTCAATCATGTTCTTCTCTCAGGTATTGCAGTCAATTACCCAAGCATACATCAAACACAGAGATCTGGACAATAAATCCAGCAGAAAGAAGTGGTTCAAGCAACCAAGAAGAAGAAGAGGTGGCTTGTCCTGATCATGCCTCTGTCCCTCATCAGCTGTCAACTTCAACAATTTCCAAGTACCAGCATTACCTGAAATCGGTATATGAGGTGAGATCTACACCATTAGATGATAAGTTGCTTATTGGTCCAAGTGCACAGTATATCAACCTGGCAATCACCAAAAAGGAGCAGTTTAGCCACATGAAACCTGATCATTTCACTAGGCCTGCTTTCTATGGAGAAGTTGATCAGATTCTTCACCTTAGCAAGCCAATGGATCTAGCTGACATTTTTGTCTTAGATGATGAATTACCTATAAAGTGTATACTAGTGGAAGGACCACCAGGAATTGGGAAGAGTACATTTGCACAGCAACTATGCAGAAAGTGGAATGAGTTGGAAATTATGAAAAGGTATCTGCTAGTTATGCTTTTCAAATTACGGCAAAAACATGTGCAGAATGCTAAATATCTCCATGAACTTTTCTCCTACCCCAACGATCCAACAATGAGTCAGACCGTAGTTGATGAAATTTCCCAAGGAGAAAATGTGTTACTAATTTTAGATGGCTTGGATGAATTTCCTTCTCCCCTACTACAAGATGACAACTGCCTTATAAAGCAAATCATTGCTGGTGTTTGCCTTCCAAAGGCCACAGTTGTTGTAACCAGTCGCCCTTCTGCAAAGATGTCTTTTATGATGTGCCAACCTCGGGTAAGCAAGCATATTGAAATCATTGGTTTTACAGAAGAAAGCAGAGTCAAGTATGCTCAAAGTGCATTTTCATCACAACCAGATATGCTGGTACATTTTCTGAAACACACTTGTAGCAATCCAATTATAGATGCAATGATGCATGTTCCACTGAACTGTGCCATTGTTGTGCAAATCTACAAGGAGTGTGAAGGTGCAAGAAAACTGATGCCAAAAACAATGACACAACTTTACACTGCACTTTGCCGCAGCTTGCTGAGACGATACTTGGTTGAGAACAGCCTAGTGAATAGGGATTATAGGATGCCACAAGACCTAAATTACTTGCCACAAGATGTGTGCAAACACCTCCGTACTTTGAGTAAGATAGCCTTTGATGGATTTAAGCAACAGAAGTTGATTTTCTGCAAGCATGAGCTACCTGAGGGATTCCAGCACATGGGCTTCATGAATGAGTGCAGGGAACTGTGTGTGCAGATAGGTGTTGAGTCTAACTATAACTTCCTCCACCTCAGCCTTCAGGAGTACCTTGCTGCTTGGTATATTGCACTATTACCAGACACAGAACGAAAGCGTCTCTTTCTACTGAGCTTAAGTAGTTGGTACATGTTGTTTAGAAAAGATGTGTCAATGGTAAGGAAATTTCTGGCAGGGATCACTGGTTTCAGAAGTACCGTTTGGCGAAATATACTCAGCCAGCACATGCTCCAGCGTCGAAAACACAAGCTCACTATTAGCAATCCTGATGTGTGTGTTTGCCTCTTTGAAGCACAGAACTGCAAACTGTGTAGGCAATGTCTGCGTGCACAAAGAGTCAATTTCAAGACTGATGGGTTAGCATCCAGCACAGATTTCTATGCTGTAGGTTACTGCATAACCCAAAGCACTGGAGCTTGGAGAATTATAACTAGTGGATGTAGTGGCAGTGGTGCAGAGGCACTGGAGATGCTTGCAAAAGGAATAAAGATTGATCAAAAGCATAAAAAGCAGACTGGATCAATACAGAGATTGAGCCTTGATTATATAGACATTGGCACAGGTGTATCATGGCTCAAGGAGCTACCTCAGTCAAGTCTTTTTCAACTGTCAAATTTGTCACTCTCAGAATGCAGATTGTGTCCCAAGTCTTGTGAGTTTCTTGCTCAAGCAATTCCCATGATGCCAAATCTACACAGCTTGGATATCAGTAACAATCCTCACATTAGACCTGGTGGAGCTGTACATTTGATTGAATCACTGTTTTCTCTGAAGGAGCTTAGATGCCTGAAAATTCATGACACTAACTGTGGTGGTCCTGATGCAGAAGCTTTGACCAAACTCATCAGGACCTCACACACTTTACAGTGTTTATCCATTGGCAATCTTGATGCTGCACTGACTTTTCAACCACAGCGTCGACTGTACTCACTGTATGCAGACTCATCAATCCTAAAAATTAGCTCTAGTGCACTAGCAGTTGGAACCCTCAAAGAACTTGAACTATGTGCAACTATGGCTGATATGATACAGTTTAGCCGCATTTTTCCACCTAACTCCACTATCACCACCTTGAAATTGCGTGGAGAACCTCAACAGTGTTATGATGGTCTTGCTTATCTCAGCCAGGCACTATACACAAATACATCCCTCACTTCACTGAGTGAGTCCTCTATTGTTCATGATCCCACAAAGGTCAGCAAGTTTTCCAAGGAGGAAGCAATAACACTTCTAAATGATGCTCTATGTCATAATTCTCATCTCAGAAACCTGGAATTGCACCTATTCTCCCTTTGCCTGAATGATATGTATGATCTACAATGCTTAGCACGTCAACTTAGAAGAGGACTTAGTGGACCAAAGCTCAAGCTTAAGAGGGCCCGATCCATTTCCTGCCTTAGTGAATGTCAGTCACCAGTGAGAAAAGAGACAGCCAAACAAAACGCACAACTGAACAGATCCTCTTCCGCTCCAGATCTCACTCTAGCTAGAACTATATCCTCTCTCCACCCCTCTTTTTTCAACTTTTGTCTAATGCCACTAAGACGTTATTTTAACAAACAGTAACCTACCTCCACTGTAACATTACAGACTGCTGGCAGTCAAGTTGCTTTATACACAGTGTTGCATTCTTATAATATCTCACTGTTTGCATCTCCATGATGATTATTCATTCTGCAAAGGTAGTTGTTTACCTGGTGACTTATAGGAGGTGAACTGCATGACTTGAAGTTCTATATACTGCAGGAGAGAATGTGACAGTGTAAAGCTCTGGCTAGTGCAAGTTATAATTAACCTGTCTCACAATTAAAAGGGACAAGAATGATCTGGGAATGAGGGAGCATAGCCTGTTTACATGTCCTTGATGTGACTTACCTTCTCCCCCCTTCCTGATGGTAATGGAGATTGCTGCATGCATGGTTCAAATTTTGAGGAGTCAATTCTTTGCAAGCCCTTTGGTGCTGTATAAAGAATGTTAGCAGTGTTGTTCTTTGTTGACCATTTATAATGTCAATACAATTTATTTCTGGCTCCCTCCCTGAATCCTATAAAGCCTTTAGAAAATACATCCGTACATATACTTCATTACCAAGATGCTCGCAGTACTTTTCTAAGACAGCATTCATACACAAGTTAAAATCTATAGCGTGTATGTACTTATTGATAACAAATTAGCTACTGCTGAGTTGCTAGCTATATCCATTGCCATGCACAATAAATGTGCTAATGTTTGAAGCATTGGGCACTAATCCCAATGGTAATTATATTCATCAGAGATATTACAGCAGCTTACTCCAATTTAAAGTATAGATAGGAGACACATATACATGTACTTAATAGAGGTAGTTGAGCATCAAAACGATACTGGTCAAGCCAAGAAACAGACTTCTTTTGGACACCTGTGACAGTGTTCTTAATTGAGGTACCCAACTTTTTGTGTGCATGTGTTATTTATATACAGAGTGTGAAAGCTGAATCATCGATCAACAGCCACAACTGCCTGCGATCTTCAAAACACCCAGTACATCTATTACAGGATTTTTCTGTAATAAGTGATGAAGAGTGTCTTCTAATGAGGCTACGTCTTGACTTATTTGTTAATATACATAGCAATTTAAAATTGTGTGTACAATGTTGTCCCCACCCATGCTTAGCATATATTTTGTTGTATTTAATTCAGAAATCTGTCCGCCAACTGCTTTCTCAAAATAATACCATTGATATTGGCATTTTGCTCTGATGAAGAATTGTTCGTGATGTCTGAGTAAGCTCATCAAATGACGGCAGTATTGTAATTATTCCTGTGGGACTTAAATGCATGTCAGTGCCTTATTGCATTGCCGGAACTTATAGGGCAGCTAGTACGTAGCCTTGTACCCAGGCTCTTAGTGTATGGAGCAAGTAGCTATACTATACAAGGTGTTGAAAACCAGGTAGCTAACCAGGAGGGTATAGTACATGCATCATTAGTTCAATTAATTTTCTCTGCAAAATGACTGAACAGAAACTCAAAACAGCTCTATGTAGCTAATTAGCTAGTTGTGAGTGACATAGCTGCTCAACTTGATTGAAACTTGGGAAATCAAAACACTTAGCTAATCACCAAAGGCATGGGCAAAAATGGCACTGCATGTGTGCCACTGTTAAACACAACAG
This sequence comes from Agelas oroides, assembly GCA_949130485.1. Taxonomy (NCBI): domain Eukaryota; kingdom Metazoa; phylum Porifera; class Demospongiae; order Agelasida; family Agelasidae; genus Agelas; species Agelas oroides. Next base: position 1,716,910 of record OX422193.1, on the reverse strand, counting down.
AGAGATTGTCCACTAATGTGAACAGCATCAACCAAAATCTCTTCACGCCGTAATTGGAATGGTGGCCGGTGATCTGGCTATGTGACGAATCCTGCTGTTATCTCATATGCAGACTGACTACAGGGCATGTTCTCAATTACTTTTGCAAGGGGTAGTCACTTATATGTCGCCTGTAGAAGCGTTTGCGACCGCGATCAAGTTTTTTGATCGGCAAAAAGTGTGCTTGATCGCTTGATCGTCCCCTTCTGAGGCTCTTGATCGCTTGATTTTCAAGGGTCAAAGGTCAAATTGCAGCCATGCGTTCTTGATTGTTGATTTTTAGCAGTTCGGAGGTCGCCTTGATCGCTTGATCGGCCCCTCAAAAGGGCCTTGACCGCTTGATTCAGTTTTGATCCCGGTCGCAAACGCTTCTACACGGGACATATAAGTGACTACCCCTTGTTTTGGAATGCTCTAGTTTCACAAATCAGCTTCCGACTACAAGGGGTAGTCACTTATATGTCCCGTGTAGAAGCGTTTGCAACCGAGATCAAAACTGAATCAAGCGATCAAAGCCCTTTCGGAGGGCCGATCAAGGGATCAAGGTGACCTCCGAACCGCTAAAAATCAACAATCAAGAGCGCGCGTCTGCAATTTGACCTTTGACCCTTGAAAATCAAGCGATCAAGAGCCTCTGCAGTCTGGAGGGGACGATCAAGCGATCAAGCACACTTTTTGCCGATCAAAAAGTTTGATCGCGGTCGCAAACGCTTCTACAGGCGACATGTAAGTGACTACCCCTTGGACTAGGATTCCACATCTTAGATACTCTCTAGCGAGTGTGTATTAATGGAGACTGGTATGTCACACTAGTGAGTGAATGGGTCTGCAAATAAGTGCTGTTATCAAGGATTGGTACATACAACATACTCTAGTCACCTATTTAAACAGCTGCAATCCAAACAGTAATGCGCCTATCAATATTATGCCCCACTACCCCCGTACGGGCAGATGGCGGGCAATATAGGGGCTTTGACCGAAGGAGGCTGCCCCTATAGTCGGGCATTTGATTACCTCTGAAGACATCTTGAATACGGCAATGGTCTCCGTATACTGCACAGTTACACTGTGTGTGTCAAATCCCCAGTAATCCCCCACCTTCTGCAAGGGGATTTGATTATAGGGTATGTCCCGCATATTGGGGCAATTGATATTTAAATTAGTCAAATCCCCACCTTGCCCCACTATAGCCCGTACAGGGGGTAGTGGGGCGTAATATTGATAGGTGCATAATTAGCCTCCTATATACCGTAGGCCTATGGCTAGGCTGCGGGGAAGTCCCGTATGTTGCATATTCGTGACGTAACCCTCGTCCTTTGGCGCTTGGCTAGGCGCTAGGCGCTGCCGGTGCCCCGCCCAGAAATCGCTAGGGTCGGCACGAGACTAGACTAGACTACCAGTGCAGCCTATCATAGAAGAGTTCCGATCGCCAAGTCAGTTACACCAGGTATAATATTCTGACCCATCCTCTGTTGTGGTTGATGCGATTGTAGCTGGCCGGCATTGCAATGGGGAACGTCTTCAACAGCCTACGAGGCGGTGGAATGCGAATCTTTGTGGAGACCTTCATTGGCAGAACCATCACCCTCGATGTTGAGTCTGGTGATACAATCAAGAGTGTAAAGGCCAAAATCCAGTTCAAGGAGCCCAAAATCCCACCAGACCAACAAGGCCTCATATTTGAAGGCAAGCAGTTGGAAGATTTCCACACCCTTGCTGACTGTAACATCCAAAATGAATCAACCCTTCAACAAATTTGGCTGTTGTGGCACCGTTACAGGGAAATCTATGTGAAAGCACCCACTGGCAAGATTACTTACCTTGTGGTTGAGGCTAGTGACATAATTAGCAATGTAAAGGCCAAAATTGAGAACAAGGATGGAATTCCACCAGAACGGCAACACCTTCTTGTTGTAGGTAAGCCGTCAGAGAGTGACAACATCCTCTCTGACAGTATTACTCAAAGGGAGTCAACACTTCATCAGTTGCTGCACTCCCATTGTTGTATACACATCTACATGCAGACTCGCACCAACACCATCGACCTCAAGATTGAGGCTACCAGCACAATTGAAAATTTAAAGGCCAAAATCCAAGATAAGGAGGGAATCCCACCAGACCAGCAACACTTCTTCTTTTGAGGCAGGGAGCTGAAAGATAGCAATACCCTGTTTGACTGCAACATCCAAAACGGGTCAACCCTTCAGCTTCTGCTGCACCTACATTACCATATCTTTGTGAAGATTCCCACTGGTAAAACCATCACCCTTGATGTTGAGGCTAGCAATACCATTAATGAGATAAAAGCCAAAATCCAGGAAAAAGAAGGAATCTCAGTACATCAGCAGCGCCTTGTCTTTGCTGGTAGGCGGTTACATTTCCGCACCCTCTCTCACTACAACATACAAATGGAGTCAACCCTCCATCTCGTGCTGTGTTCACATAGTAATCAAATATTTGTGAAGACTCTCACTCGCAAACAAATAACCCTTGAGACAGAAGCTAGTGACACCACTGAAATTGTAAAGGCCCTAATCCATGATGAGGAGGGAGTCCCACTGGAAGACCAACGCCTCATCTTTGCTGGCAAGCAGCTGGAAGACGGCCGCACCCTTTCCGACTACGACATCCAAAAGGAGGCAACCCTTCACCTTGTGCTGCGCCTGTATGGTGGTGGTATGGAAATCTTTGTGAAGACTGTTACTGGCAGAACCATCTTCCTTGGAGTGGAAAGCAGTGACACCATTGAAAGTGTAAAATTACAAATCCAGGATTCAGATGGAATCCCACCACAAAAGCAATGCCTCTTCTTTGCTGATAAGCAGCTGGAAGACAACCGCTCCCTTTCTGAGTACTACATCGGACCGGAGTCAACCCTTCACCTTGTGTTGCGCCTGCGTAACATACAAATTTTTGTGAAGACTCATACTGTCTCTCATGAAGTTAATGGCGAAGACACAATTGAAAATGTAATGGCCATAATTGAGGAGAAGGAGGGAATCCCACGTGATCAACTACATATCCTATTCACAAGTAGTCCAGACACCAATCCTAACCTACAAGAACTTCTTAAGTTCACATGTACTGACGGAAGAGTGATCAGCATTCCTGTGGAAATAGGAGTAAAGTACTTTGAATTTGGTGTTTTCCTCCTAGATGACAGGAGTGGATCAAGGGTCAAGAGCATGGCCTCCAGACACCAAAATGCAGCTAAACAAATCAACGTAGAAATCTTCCAGGAGTGGCTTGAGGGAAGTGGCAAGAAACCAGTGACCTGGCAAACTCTTGTCAATGTCTTACGTGATATTGAACTCTCCACTCTTGCTGATGAAATTGCAGCTGATAAATGTATAGTATGTCAGTAGTTTCAAACCAATATTGGTGTCTATTATTCATGTGTAATGTAAATTTGTTAGTGTCTAATACAACTTGATAAGCCTGTGCGTATCCTCCTCTTGTTCTTTTTATACTACAGTAGCTTGCATGTTGTTGTGCTTTTGACTATCACATAGTTTCAAATGACCAACATCTATTATTCACATGCATCTTTTTATATGAAATTTCTCACAAATGACCAACATTATTATTCATTAATGGTACTCCACGAACCTGGAATCCAAACTGATAGCCTTCTTTTATCTTCTTAAACGTTAGCAGGCAGTCAGTTTTGGGAGTCTTCAACCGTTCACTGTCCGTAAAATTGGGGATTTTCCCCATTTCCTGTCGGCATTGGCATCCAATAATCAGTTTATAATTAAGTTAGTTAAGATGTGGCCTGGCGGAACCCCTCATGTAGTGGTCGGAACTTTGAAGATAAGCTTAGATCGACTTAAAAAAAAAAAGAAAGAAAAAAAAAAGGAGTTTAGTAGAGTGCTGTAGTGTCAGTAGCTGTGAGTAGTGCGTAATGCCTGCTTGTGAAAGCAAGCTTGTGTCTAGAAGCAGCAGGAAGGCCACAGTGGGCCAAGACTGTACTCATTGGGTAGGCCCAGGTCTTGCGATCATATGCCAAGCCTAGTAGGTGACCGTGACTTGCCTTGTGAACAATCTTAGACATTAGCAATTTTGATCTCAAGAGTGTATTTGAGAAAGAGTAGCTAGTAATTCTGATATGTGTATGCACTTCAAATAGCCCTATAATTTGGTATTCTACTATATGGTATGCCTAGTTCCATTTTCATAAAGTACATGTCTCACAAAAAAGGCAACCTTAAAATAATCTAACCCTTCTTTATAGGTCAAAAGTTCGTAAAGATTTGCTTTCCCTTGAGTAAATGACGTCAGATTTTGGATGCTAATATCAATAGCCCAGAATAGATCGTGAATTTTCAGAGTGGAAACAATGTTGAAGGAAGAGATATAGCATACTGTAGCTATTGGGAAGGTTTAGTACCATATAAAAGGTGTTTCACAAATTGATGAGCAATCTCCAGGCCAACTTGATTTTATTGTTACCATGATTAATTAATTTAATTATCCCTAAGGTGCACCTACATATGCACACTGCAAAAATGTTTTAGCTGAGTATTTGATTACTGTGATTACACCACTATCATTCCCACGCTATGTGGGGGAGATTATCACATGACAGCAGTACCAATTACTTTTCTGTCAGTTTTTTTTTTTTTTTTTGCGGTGGATATGTTTGCAAGAAGTTAGCAGTAAATTTTGCAAGGAGAATTTCTATGATGAGAATTTGTACTCTTGCAAGTTTTCTACTTGTTGTGGGCTTTGCTGCTAGCCAGGAAAACCCGGTGAGGTATAATGCCACAGTGTTGCAGGGAAGTGGAGAGGGTTGTCCCCCAGATGAGTTGAGAGAGGCAGTCAGGGCAAACATCAGTCAAGATGTTCGTGTGCTGCTTCAAGGGGTACAGCTAGGAGTGGGAGGTTACAGTCCTAGTGGGTGCAATGGTTCTGGATGGACCAGGATTGCCTACCTCAACATGAATGACTCGACTCAGCAATGCCCTACTAACTGGACTCTTATCTCCAGCCCAAGGAGAACATGTGGACGAAGTACTGGTACTAGCTGTTCTTCAACAAGTGTACCATGCACTTGTGACTCTGCAATATTCAGCAACAACCAAGGCATACAATACAGTCAGGTTTGTGGAAGGATCATTGGATATCGTGTTGGCCAGCCAGAAGGATTTGGTGTTTACACTCATCTGAGGGGGGACATTAATCGTGTATACGCAGAAGGAGTGAGCATCACTCATGGAAACCCACGACAACACATTTGGACATTTGCTACTGCAACAAATGAGCCCAGTTGTCCCTGTGGTGGTTCTATCTCATCACCATCATTTGTTGGTAATGACTACTTTTGCGAGGTTGGTGACCCACCAGCTATCAGTAACTTTTACTTGAATGACCCTCTCTGGGATGGAGAAGGCTGTGCACCTGCTAGAGTCTGCTGTACCTTCAACAATCCACCATGGTTTCAGAAGACACTACCTCTGCCGACCACAGATAGCATTGAAGCGAGGCTGTGTGGCGACTACTTCATTTCTGATGAGAACTTTCCTATTCAGCTGATTGAAATATACGTTAAGTGATTAATGTCTCTTCAAGTTGGCTAGCTACACATGCAAGTGACATTTAGCAGCTATTACATTTCGACATTGTGTACGTACCAGTGATATTTAGCAGCTAGCTAAGTGTGAAGTGTTATTATGTAGACATTTATACGTGTACCAGTGAAATTTATCAGCTAAAATATTACATGTGTTCTGCGCAGTGGGTGACTTTGCATAACATCTAGGCCTATTTGTGGTTCGTTGATTGTTCATGTATACGTACCAGTGACATTTACAGCAACTAAGTGTAAATATTACATGTTCGCCATTCCTGCTCCGGTTAATGGAAGTGCATTTCGTACCTGAACAAAACGTCCTAGCTGAGTATTCTCAAGCCGATATATAGTTTGGTTCCCAGACCCTTCAGTGTTCACTCCGCCTTTTCCGCTGGAACCGAACTAATCTGTTGCTGAATATGGTTCTACGCTCAGAGTATGTTCTCATTTTGTATCACACTCGACCTTGCAGTAGCTACCAGTGGCATTTAGCAGAAAAGTATAAAGCTCAGTACAATTTTACATGTTGTGCACATTTAGCTATGGGTGGGCCTACATCGCCACACTGCCCCCCTGGGTTCATCCATAAAATATGAATCTGCTATCATGTGAACATTGTGAACAGTTATAATTATACACAAAGAAGAAATTGTGATTCTGTGAATGCTCTTGTATTGTGAACATTTTGAGAGAGACTAGGAAATTTGTAGCTTCGTTCCCAGGCCCCACCCAGCTTTCCGTCGCTTGCATTCTTTGTTCGCGCACGGACGGGGAGAGCCTGGGAACGAGGCTAGCAAATTTGTAGTTCAATAATTTGGTTTCATACACTAAGGTATGCCTATTTCCATTTTTACATTCTCATGAAATACGCCCACCTTAAGGTAATCCCCACTTCCTCTTCAGGACAAAGTACATGTAGATTTTTTTTCCCTTGAGTATATGACATGGACTGCATGAACTAATTTTGAATGCTAATTCCAACAGCACTGCATGAGTTGAATTTTGAATTTTCAGCGTAGGAAATTTCAGCGTGGGAACAGTGTAGGAAGAAGGTATACTAAATACTCCAACATGATGCAAAAACTTTAATACTACCATAGTTTTTTCACAAATCAATGAGCAATCTCTAAAGTTTAGCTACATCATTTCTGCCCAACATCTCCAGGCTGGCTTGATTTTACTGTTTGTCTGAAAACACCGGTTTCTTTTTCTTTTTTTTTTTACATTCTCCACAGCTGGCCAACAATACTCCAAAGTGTGCGGAAGGATAATTGCATACCAAAATGGAGCGACAGTAGCTTTCTATCCGTACAGTTCGATCAATTCACATACCAATGCAGTGGCGGATCTAGGAATTTCGAAAGGGGGGTTCAGTCACCGGCGCGCTTCGCGCGCCGGAAATTTTTGGGTTGCCACGCCCACTTTCGGTCACGTGAACACATTCATACAATAATATATAGCTGGAAGGCCGAACCGAGGGGTCCGTCACAAAAGAAATCTCGTATATACACTGTCCGACAGTGTTGTTTTAGCTAACTATAACTTTAACTAAATAGATTTTAGTATGGTCTTTTTAAAATTTAGTTAACCAAAACTACAACTAACTAAAATTTTTTGCTAAGCTGGGAACTATAACAACATACAAGAAGAAACCTGTCGGCAGAAATCCAAACTGAAATCCAGAAATCCAGAAATCCACTGTGAAATCCAGAAATCCACTCTGAAATCCGAAATCCACGTGAAATCCAGTGGATTTCGAAATCTCGTACGCCGAGGCGCGCCGTGGCGGACCCCTCGGGCCGAACTGAATATCTCGAAGCAACTCTAGGCCTAGTCAAACGTCTGGAGATCAGTAAGGAACTGATACGTGAATGTGTAACTGTGCCTGGTTGTTGTTGCTGCATGCCACTGCTGCATAATCATTTGATGGACTCACTGCAAAAACAAATTGGTTGTTTTAACCACTGAGTGGTTACCCTGGTTGCAGACAGAACTGAAGAGACAGTGGTTATGTTTGCTAATTGCATAAGACAACCATAGAAGAAGCTTCCTAGACCATCTTACAACCAGGATCTTGCAGTTAGAAACCACTGAACATCTGTGAAAGGGTCACACCTGCTTGTGTCAAAGAGCATCCAATAACCAACGCATGATCCTGCAGATATAGTAACCACTGAACATCTGTGAGAAAGTCACCACAAAAGCATCATATATTTGAAGTGTAGTTGTAGTGACTCTCTCACAGATGTTCTGAGGGTTGTCAGTTGTAAGGTATGGTTTGGGTTCAGATTGCTTATGCAATTAGCCTCTAATACCAAAATAAACGTCTCGTAACCACTGTCTCCTCAGCTTGTCTGCAACCAGGGTAACCACTCAGTGGTTAAAACAACCAATCATTTTTTGCAGTGCTCGTACAGTTATGTACGCAAAATACATTACTAGCCGCCAAAGGGGGGTGCATTTGCACCCCCCTTACCCCCCCTAAATCCGCCACTGCAATGCATGGTTGTCGTTTATTTTTGTTTTTTGTTTTCTTCAGTAGGCCTATATTTTCAGTGTGTGTGTGTGTGTATGTGTGTGTGTGTGTGTGTGTGTGTGTGTGTGTGTGTGTGTGTGTGTGTGTGTGTGTGTGTGTGTGTGTTTGAGAGTCTTCTCGTTATACGTGGCCTCCCCACGCCTGTAACTGATGCTGACTCGAGTATCAACTCCCACTGAATCTTCCCACGCCCGACATGGAATTTGCACGCTGGGAAGGATATAGTTACAAAACTGTCATGACAATCGCATTATACCTACGCAGATATAGTCTGACACGTAGCCGCAGATCTAGAATACGTACTTCAAGTGCTCGCAACAATGAAGAAAAAATTAGTGCTGACGACCTTGCAATTGCTGGTTGCCGTGTTTCCTTGTGTACTAGCACAAGAAACTGTATTACCCTACTCGCCCACGGTTATCCCTCACAGCGGGGAAACGTGTCCACCTCAATCTATACGCGAAGAAATACGATACAACATTACTGAGGAAATTCGCACCCTACTACGAAACAGCAGCATTGTAACCACCGAAGCGCCCACCGGAGCCGGTGTCACAGGAAATCCGATCCGGGCCTATACCGATCCGGGCGGATCGGATCCGCTAGCGGAATCAATCCGTCGGATCGGATTCGCTAGCGGATCCGATCCGCCCCCGGATCAATTTTATTAGCGGATTCGATCCTTCGCCGCGAAAACGATCCGTCTTTTGTGCAAGTGTTCTGTCAAGAAAATCACTAGCTGTCAGGATGATGTACGATTTCTCAACACTTCTAGAACATCTTACATGATTCAGAGCTTTGGGACTCATGGAAATCGACTACCAGACGATCTATGACTATCTCCACTGGCGTTTTACACTACATAGCCAAGGAATGGATGCATATAACTTACAGAGTTGCTTTCAGAAGAAGGAAAGGCAGCCATTCCCACTGACCCAGACAGCCCCGCATCACCAGAGTTACTTCCCTCTTATAGGGATCGACAAGTGTTGGGACTTGTACCACATGGAGTGTGTAGGACTTGAAAGACCACCCTCAAACAAGAGCTCTATACAGTCATAATAACTGTTGTATTTGTTTCAGACCAAACCATTTGACATGGATATTCGTTATACCCTAGTCAAGGGTTAGTCAAGTCAGACTCTGAGTCAAGGAATACTCTGACAAAGTAGACTCGTAACCTATATAGTATCTATGTCAGGTCCGCATGCCAGAATACACTATAGTTTACTATGAGAAGTCAACAGTAGGAACCCTATGGTACCCGTTGATACCCCAGATCGAATCCGCTGAGGTAGGATCGAAACCGCTAGCATATCCGGCCCGGATCGGATTTTCGGGGGGATCGGATCCGCTGTGACACCGGCTGTGGAGGGACGGGATGGAGGCAAGTTGCCTTCTTTAACATGACTGACCCAAGCTACAATTGTCCAAGCGGTTGGCAGCTAACTAGTTACTCGAAGCGGACATGTGGAAGAACGGGGTTCACTAAGTTCACCCAACTCCATGTGGTGACGTCATAAACTGTAATGTGCGCATTGCGCGCGCAGAGCGCTATGGAACTGGATCCAGACATGTAGCACATTAGTCTCGCAAGCCACACCTCTCTGCGAAGGGTAAATAGCTCCTCGAGTCGAGTTTGAGTTGCTGGAGGGCATGCAGCAACAAAACACCAGTTGAACAAGACATCAGGTAGTCTGTATTGTATTCAAAGAGATTGTGCAACTTAATTTTATAGCAAGAAAATTATGTAGCTAATGCTGGACTCGTGTAAAGAAACCCAACAGGTTCAGTCAGTATTTTAATATTGAATACTGTGATCATGTTCGTCCCTAGCTTGTGAGCTAACCTGTTACCTACTAAGACTAAGACTTTCCTACTAAGACCATAGGGGTAGTCACATGCCATGTGTTCAAGCGTTTGCGACTGGGATCAAGGTTTTTGATTGGCAAAAAGTGTGCTTAATTGCTTGATCGTTCCCTTCTGTGTTCTTGATCCATTGATTTGAGTAGTTCAGAGGTCACCTTGATCAGCCCCCAAAAAGGGATTTGATCGCTTGATTCAATTTTGATCCCGGTCGCAAATGCTTCTACATGGGACATATAAGTGATTACCCCTTGTAAGACTAAGGTCCCAGTTAGACAGGATTCCTCATGTTTTTGTGGGTTGCTATGACAAATTGTAGCCTCCTTCCCAGACTCTCAGTGTATCCTCACTTGATTTATTGCAAGCTTACAGGTGCTGTTATGTGGAATTCCCTTCCAGACAATATTAAAGATATTAACAGAGAGAGCACCTTTAGAACTGCATTAAAGACATTTTTTAATAATAGTAGCTAGTAGTATACATATTGTGCTTTTGTTTTGTTAACTTTTTCTATCTTCTGTATTGTTGCCTGATATTGCTCCCTATGTTCTGTACTAAAACTTATGTCCTGATATATGTTCTGTATGTTTAATATGCGCCATGTAAGAGCAGCCTATGGCTGAATGGCTCATTAAACTTTCTCACTTCTCACTTCTCTTATTAGTGGAGCCCGGAAATGAGTTAGGCCGTGTAGTCATGTACCCATCGTTGGTTGCTTGCTGTTTCCAGAGCAGAAACTGCAAGCAGCATATTAAAGTTGGATAGAAACCAGGATAAGTGTCTTAGCATCAGGCTTATGTAGCCTTGTTCCCATGCAGGCCTTCCCCATTTTTACCTTCTGTTTGCATTCACAATAATACACGGGAGCGGAAGACCAGTGTTTTTTACCCTCCGTTTGCGTTCACAATAATACACGGGAGCGGAAGACCAGTGTTTCTACCTTCCATTTGTGTTCACAATAATACACAGGAGCAGAAGACCAGCTGGTCTTCCGCTCCCGTGTGTTATTGTGAATGCAAACGGAAGGTAAAAACGGGGGAGGCTGGGAATGAGGCTAAGGCTTATGCTAGTTTAAACGTCTGTGGAGCAATTTGACACACACTGTACCCCAAACGAGAACATTGTCATGGAAACTGGGGGCAGAGAGGCTTTTGTGATAGGGAGGAGCAAGGTAAAATTAAAGAAGATGTAAATGTTCTTCAGCACTAAACTGTCGGCATTTTGAGATCAAGATTTTAAATGCAATTATGACATTCTTTGTGTAGTAAGCAACCATTACATTTGACAAGACATGTCCCTCAGAACACGAGACATTTGTGAGAGTATGGCAATGAGACTACTTTGGGAGTACACTTCAACAGATTGCACTGTGCATGATTCAGTTTGCAAGAGCAGTTTTCTCTGAAAATAGTCTATGTACGCTAGAGTTCAGTATTCTTGTTAAAATGTTGCACATCTTTGGACACAATACAGACTGTGATTTTTTCTGGTGTTTTGTTTTGCTGCATGCCTTCCAGCAACTGTTTTGCATGACTTGCTGAGGGACAAGTTTTTAGTATCTTAAATAATGCGGTCAAGTGAAACCGTACCCCAAGATGCTCATACAAAATTTGTTCTTGTAGCTACTCAGATTGTAGTAAACATTTAGGTCATCACATGCAAACTAGAACTTACTATAAAAATCTGCATGCTCATGATCACTAGTAGAGGAAACGATCAATATTCGGACACCAGCCATAATCGGACGCTCGTACACTAAGCCACGCAGATACTCTGTTATGCCACGGAAAGGAAGGCGGAGTCCACCGTATCCGGCGACTGAAAAATAGAGCTCGAGCGTCAATCCCCGCTAGCGCTAGGGGGATTAGCGTAACAGTCCGAAAATTTTTGATAATCGGCAAAAAAAATGTATTTTCGGACGCCGCTTCCTGTTCCCTCCCTGAAGCAACTCTCGGCAAGATTTCTGCACTGTTGGAAAGCTGCAAGATCCTACTGCTTCACGCCTGATCTTCGTCAGCGTAACTGCCTTGGGCGCTGAGGGGAGCTGCCGAAAATTGAGTAGGTTGCTCCATCAATGATCGGACAGTGGATTAACGCATTTTTTCGCCGTGGAAACACCCAACTACGAAATAGGCCAACAATACTGGTATCATTGGAATCTACAAGTCTTTACCAACGTAACGGTGTAAGTCTCGTCTTTATACGTTGTGTGGTTCTCGAGATACAATTGTTCTTGGTTCATGTACTTCAGAAATTTAGTTTCCTGTAACTAGGCCCGTATAAAGGTGCATGTGAAAATTACGTGAAGGCAGTAGATGTAAGGCTAGTCCATAGGGTTCTGAGCCCTATAAACATGCATGGGGGTATACGTAGCTATACAATGAGTTACATACTGTTTTGCTTGTGTTGGAATATTTTGAGGGAGAGTTTGATTAAAGAGAGAGTGAAGCAGTTTGAATGTGATGACATTAATTCACAATTTTGGTGGCAAAGGACATGCCAAGATGCAGCAATCCCATCTATATTGATGTCACTGTTTCATGCCTAACCATGCATACACACTGGGATAATGCTGTGAGCCTTTCCAAGGTCCACTGTACATTTGCCTGCCACTTCTACTGTTGTACAAGATTATGAAAACTGTTCTGGAATGATTGCAGTTATGATTTATGAACATTGTGAGTAGTAATATCGATGTTGTGAATTTTCACAGGGGAACAGCATAGGAAGAAGGTATATACACCATACCGTACTGTGATACATTAGTCATACAAACTTAGTTAAACATTGTCTCCAGAGCCAGCTTAACACTCTGTCACCCTAATGATTATATACAGTGCATTTTCCCCGGGATAAATCTGTTTGGGACCTGTGGACCTCTGCAATGACCCTCACTATTCATTGACACAAACCTCCATTACAATTGTAACTAATTATTTCATTACTATATGACTGCATCATGATCCTTCCCATGCTAATTCTGTCAAGTATCTAGTAGGTGGCTATTGAATCAGCTTTCAATGAATTTCTTCCCAGAAGTGGAGAGGGTTGTCCCCCAGATGAGTTGAGAGAGGCAGTCAGGGCAAACATCAGTCAAGATGTTCGTATGCTGCTTCAAGGGGTACAGCTAGGAGTGGGAGGTTACAGTCCTAGTGGTTGCAGTGGTTCTGGATGGACCAGGATTGCTTACCTGAACATGAATGACTCGACTCAGCAGTGCCCTACTAACTGGACTCTTATCTCCAGCCCAAGGAGAACATGTGGATGAAGTACTGGTACTAGCTGTTCTTCAACAAGTGTACCATGCACTATACGTACATAGAAGGAGTGAGCACCACGGCAACACATCTGGACATTTGCTACTGCAACAAGTGAGTCCTATTGTCCCTGTAGTGGATCTCATCACCATCATTTGTTGGTAATGACTACTTTTGCGAGGTTGGTGACCCACCAGCTGTCAGTAATTTCTATACTTGAATGACCCTCTCTGGGATGGAGAAGGCTGTGCACCTGCTAGAGTCTGCTGTACCTTCAACAATCCACCATGGTTTCACAAGACACTACCTCTGCCGACCACCGACAGCATTGAATCGAGGCTGTGTGGCGACTTCTTCATTTCTGATAAGAATTTTCCTATTCAGCTGATTGAAATATACATTAAGTGATGTCGCTTAAAAAAAGTTACGTGTGCCATGCAGTGACATAAGTAGCATGTATTACAAATTTACATGTCTGTTGTGCCCTTTTAGTTGTGTTGTGACTACAAAATCAGTGCATGATGAGAATTTTCCTATTGAATACGTAGCTACTAAGTGATGCCTACATGTTCCTGTGACATTTATAAACCTTTAGTACGATCATTATACTTACAGTTGTGCACATCTAGTTGTAAAATTATTTGTCGTACAATGTTGATGGTGATGAATGTCTTCTGCTGAAGGCAAACACAGATGAGTGTGCATACAGGCAAGCATACTTGATGTTATGTAAGCACAGGTCAAACTTGCAGTACATGTACTTTGGGAAAACTGCAGGCTAAAGTTAAGTCAGCCATTGGGTATGGAAAACTGTTCAATCGAAATATTGTTGTGTACATGTTGCCTTCAAATTAATAGTTGATACAGTCAAACATGAACCATGCATGCACTGTGCTCTACTGTACTGTATAAAAATATAGCAGCCATGCAAAAGAACATGCACTTTGTAACATACATTTCAGTTACTAAAACTATCTGCATTAAACAATAATTTATACTGCCTGCTTTAGATCCCAACAATTGAAGGAATTAAAGTAGAGCTTTTAGGGGATACAATAAGACTTTGCTAACTTGTCTTGTGACCCAATCACACATGATGCTTCTGTGCAAGGGTTATCCCCTTCATGGCTGTGACAGTTGTCATAACATACAGGTTGTATCAATGTACTATTTTACAGTAATTTTTGACTGCACTAAAATCTAAAGCAGCTGAACACTGAAATTGCATGCAGCACTATAATTGTTAGATTCTGAAACTAGTTGATTTCATTCGTTTAGTTCTGGTGAACTTCATGACAACTGCAGTGGTAGCAGGTCATGCACAATTTCGGCAGAAGGGCCTGCCCAGTTTAGAGAAGAAGGTGCCACCTTCAAGAGGAGTCTTGCAGGCCTGGGGAGGAAGGGAGGGAGGGAGCGGTAAGAATCACAACTAAAGCATCAAACAAGTCCCCAATGTTCACTAGCTTGTATAAACCCTGGTGTCCTGGTGACATAAGGTGTGTGTGTGTTGTGTGCGCGAGCATGTGTGCGTGTGTGTGGCACCCTAGCTAAAAGTAAGCTAGAAATGTTCCTACCTCACAGACAAAGCAGCGGGAGTGCCACTGTTGTTGGAGAGCCTCAATCCAGAGCTCATCTCCTCCTATCTTCTGACCACACCCATAGCATGTGGCTCCATACATTGCCCCAAAGCAGTCAGAACAGAACAGCTGGCTCCCCTCCATGTTGAACCCTTCTCCTGCATAGACAGATGATGATTTACTACTCTAGTAGTTCATTCTTCAATTTCAAAGACGCTTGGTGCGTCAGTATATTACCCAAATTCTCAAGCTTCCTTACAGTAACCTTAGTGAAGCACCTGTGCTCTTGGGTTGTGTCTTCAGTTTTGGATAATTTAACTTCATTCCTGCCAGCCACGTTACTATTCATGAGTACCTACTGCCATAACAATACCAATATCCAATATTGAATACTCCCACATACCTCAGTAGCATTCTGCGTTACACTAAAAGATACAATTTTCCTTACCTTTGGAGAGGTCAGCATTGCATTGGGAGCAGTGGAAGTGCTCCTGGTGCCAGTTCAAGTTGAGAGCATTGATGCAGGGCTACAAGAAACAAACAGCAATGACTACTGAAAGACACACCGGCTATAACAACTCTTAACAACTCGTTTCATTCCCAGGCCTTCCCTACCTCTAGTTTTTGATCGCTTGCAGTGTGCAAAAATACAACAAGCGATCAAAAACAGGGAAGGGCTAGGCATGAGGCTAACAAGCTATGGAGAGAGGTAGGTCTATCCTACCAACTACCCTCTATTGTGACTACATCAGCTATGAATAACTGTGTAAATATACCCACTCTTGTACAACTATAAAGAAAGGGTCTGGCGGACAGCTCGGCCCTAGCTGCATGTAACACTAGTACATGTTGTGCCAAGTTTAGAGCTGAACAATCAGTCAGTGCTCCAAATGTTGACTTACAGTAGACTACCTCTTTAAGGACACCCGAATTAAGTAATCAGGGCACATGCCCAAGTCCCAATTCTATATACTGCTAGCTAGTAAACACATGCTTTCATGTGGTTCTTGTGCAGCATAAGATCTCAATTCCAGGAATTCATGATGCCAACATAAATGCCACTACATAAATATTTTTATAAGCTATAGTGCATCCCTACTTTATCTTAACCCCTTGTGTTCAGAAATATTCAGATAAAGTGAAACAATACTATTCGTATACAAAGCAGATTACTTTCCATTTAATGCACAAGAAGATATCTCTGAATATCACTATTGGGGAGTTTCAGATAAGTGAAGATTCGGATAAGCGAGGTTCGGATAAGCAAGGATGCACTGTATTTGACCGTACTACTCTTCGGCTAATCAGGCACATTTTTTGGTCCCAAGGATATTCACAGTAGAGGGGCTTCACTGTGGTTATGTACGTACAGCCTTGTTCCCAGGCCTGGACTAGGAACAAGATTATCCATAATACTACAGTATATACCCACCCCCAGGATGGGTTTGTGGCAGGCGTAGCAAGTCTTAGCAAAGGTCTTCTCGTAGCAGCCCTCACAGAAGATCTTCTCCTCCTCAAACACAAAGGTGGTGTTGTTCAGCTGCTCGTGGCAAGTGCTGCAGGTAAAGTGCTCCGGGTGCCACACTCTGCCCATTGCACTCGCAAATGGGCCACTGAGAGAGACAGGAAAGGGAGATAGGATGTAGGTTGGAGAGGATGTAACGAAGAAGGGAGAAGGGAGGTTGGGGGGTTGAGGTAGGGTGAAATTGAGGTACAGAGGGAGGGGGGTAGGGTGAAAGGAAGTAGGAGAGTGGGAGAGAGGTAAGGTAAGAGGGAGGTATATGAGATGAAAAGAAGGTTGGAGAAAGGAGAGAGAAAGGAGGAAAAATCAAAGGGAAGGTAAAAAATAGAAGGGAAGGTAGAATAGAGAAGATAGAAAGGAAAGGAGAAAGATGTGAAGAAGAAATCAAAGCAAGCATCACGCTGGTCTCTTACCGTATGGGTTCGTTGCAGGATGCACACACTCCCTGGCGGTCTATCATCTTCTCCTTACCAGGAGCTGTATACGAAGACAGTAGAACATGGGTCATGTGACTCTCACACAGAGAGGTCAAAGGTTGGAAAACCACACCCTCTCTCCAATAGTAAAAGAGAATGGTGAGCATTTTCTTGGTTGTGCTGAGCAGGATATCAGTTTGAACAAACCATTGATTGCATCCCTACTCCCTACTTTATTGTCGTCTTCAACATTCCACATTTCGCTTACATGAACCATCAGTGAGCCTCACCTGTACTAGTACACCAGCTATCCTATGTCTTGCACATAAAGTATTATAGACCAGAAAAAGGCCTGCCTGGATTTTATACAAAGTCACCCACTGTGCGGATGCATTTCATTGGCTTACCAAAAATTGATACTGCTGACTTGGCATAACCAAACAAGTACTCAATAGTTGTCTGCCCTAGTGTGTCAAGCTAGACCACTTTCTCTCACTCGCCGAAGTTGGGGGCGAGACGTTCTCTATGCCCCGCCCCCAACTTCCAGCAAATGAGAGAAAGTGGTTTAGCTCAACAGACTATTGTCAGCCCCTTCTCTTCACAAGCAATACAAGTGGGTGGGACAGCTTATACACTCACAAGTGGGTGGAGCTGCCTTGTGCACAGTGGGAGGCGGGGCAGGTTTGGAAATTGGTGACTCTTTTGCTACCTTCACTGTTGAAGTGGTCACCTTGCTGGGTATGTTAGGTGGAGCTGGAGGGAGGGAAGGAGGAGAGGGAGGGAGGGAGGGAAGGAGGAGAGGGAGGAGAGGGAGGGAGGGAGGGAGGGAGGGAGGGAGGGAGGGAGGGAGGGAGGGAGGGAGGGAGGGAGGGAGGGAGGGAGGGAGGGAGGGAGGGAGGGAGGGAAGGAGGAGAGGGAGGGAGGGAGGGAGGGAGGGAGGGAGGAAGAGAGGGAGGGAGGGAGGGAGGGAGGGAGGGAGGGAGGGAGGGAGGGAGGAAGAGAGGGAGGGAGGGAGGGAGGGAGGGAGGGAAGGAGGAGAGGGAGGGAGGGAGGAAGAGAGGGAGGGAGGGAGGGAGGGAGGGAGGGAGGAAGAGAGGGAGGGAGGGAGGGAGGGAGGGAGAGAGGGAGAGAGGGAGAGGGAGGAGATTAATAACCAATTAAGCAACCATCACAGAAGCTTTGTACACACTATACAGAAGTACATTCTTACGTTGTGGTCGGTATGATGTCTTCTTCACATTGCCTTCATCAATGACAACATTGCGCATCTGTTGAGTGGGCGGGGAAGGAGCTGCCTGAGGACTGGTGTGTGTGTGTGTGTGTGTGTGTGTGTGTGTGTGTGTGTGTACATGTGCACAGTAGCTATAGTCATGATCCAATGTTACAAAATAACTACTAGCCTCATTTCCAGCAAATGTCAGTGCTACACAAATACTCAAACAAAGGCTTGCAATAGATAGATAGATAGATAGATAGATAGATACCGTAAACTCTGGTTGTTAGACGCACCTCGCTATTAGGCGCATATCATTTATTAGGCGCATGCTTCCTTCCTGGTACACGGCATCATTTATTAAGCGCATGTGCATTAAACAGAGTACACGATGGCGGCGAGAGATCAAGTGAAAACCATGGCATCAAGAACACGCAGCACACTCGATGGTCATCCTGATGTCAACAAAAGGAGAGATACACAGGCTCTTCCTGTTTCTGGCAAACACAAAGCTTGCAAGCCACATCCTTCGTAGCCTACAAGACTACTACTGTACGTGAAATGCGTGAAGCCCCACATCTCCTTGAATATACAATGGCTGCAAATCACGGTCTTCTTGAGGAGGATGGAGTCTTCTGATTTTACGTCGATACTCGCCAGGTGAACGCGTCTAACGTTCTACTGCATCATAGCGCTGCATATTATACAGTCGTCAAGCCGCCTGTAGGGCGTGGCTTTCACTGCATCCCTTATTTAGCACATACCCTCAATTAGGCGCATATTTGCTTACCACTTACACTTATAAGCGCATGCGCTTATTAACCAGAGTCTACGGTAGATAGATAACATGTATTTTAACAGGTGGCTAAAAGCTGATTTTCAGGTGAGTCCCGCATGTAGGCAGGCATGAACACACACAAAGAATTCTTATCTCAATTGAGCCTCATGAGTATTGATACTGTATTAGTGTCAGTAAGAGTGGGGTCAATAACTGTCCTGTCGTATCACCCACCTCTTGAGCTAAAACACTGCTAACAAAAGTCATGTATCTCAGAAAGCCAATCAGCTTGCTCCCCCCACGCCCCAACATCTGTTACTTGAATGGTGTCTTGTGAGTCTCCAACTGTAGATGTACTCACCTCAGCACACTTGGTGTGGGTGTGTCGTTGACGGTGATCCTCTTGAAAGCAGGAGACTGCTGCTGGGAGGAGGATCCTAAGCCAAGACCAGAGTCGGGACTGGGGAAGGAGGGAGGGAGGGAGGGAGGGATGAAGAAAAAGCAAAAGGGAAGGGGACAGGAGAAGAGTGAGGGGATAGGAGTACGTGAGAAACAAAGTAGGGAGGGACAATGAAGAGAAAGGAGAGAAAGGGAGGAATAGGAGGGTGAGAAGGAGAGGGTGAACAAAGGGGAGGATAGAGGGAGGGAGAGGGAGAAAGGGCGGGATGAAGAGGGAGGAAGGGTGGGGTGAAGAGGGAGGAAGGGCGGAGTGAAGAGGGAGGAAGGGCGGAGTGAAGAGGGAGGAAGGAACACAGTCTCAACAGAGAATGTGAGAGGTCAGGTTATTTTGAAGGCAAAGAAGTAACTTACACCAGTTGGGAAGGCTCGGATGGTAGTGTTGGCTCAACAGAAGCTGTGTGTGGTGTGTGTGTATGTGTATGTGTGTATGTGTGTGTGTGTGTGTGTGTGTGTGTGTGTGTGTGTGTGTGTGTGTGTAAGGAAGGAGGGATAGGTCAGTAGCAGAAGGGGGAAGAGGTAAAGGAGAGGGAGGAGCAGGGGAGAGGGAGGAGCAGGGGAGGAGAGAGGGAGGAGCAGGAGAGAGGGAGGAGCAGGAGAGAGGGAGGAGCAGGAGAGAGGGAGGAGCAGGGGAGAGGGAGGAGCAGGAGAGAGGGAGGAGCAGGAGAGAGGGAGGAGCAGGGGAGAGGGAGGAGCAGGAGCAGGGGAGAGGGAGGAGCAGGGGAGAGGGAGGAGCAGGGGAGAGGGAGGAGCAGGGGAGAGGGAGGAGCAGGGGAGAGGGAGGAGCAGGGGAGAGGGAGGAGCAGGAGAGAGGGAGGAGCAGGGGAGAGGGAGGAGCAGGGGAGAGGGAGGAGCAGGGGAGAGGGAGGAGCAGGGGAGAGGGAGGAGCAGGAGAGAGGGAGGAGCAGGGGAGAGGGAGGAGCAGGGGAGAGGGAGGAGCAGGGGAGAGGGAGGAGCAGGGGAGGAGAGAGAAAGAAGGAAAAGCAAAGCTGTGAAAGAAAAAGGGAGAGGGTAGCCTCTTTCCTAGGCTACACCCATACACACCTGGAACAAGGAGAGGGGGAGAGAAAGGAGAAGGAAAGGGATTGAAGAGAGAGAAAGGAGAGGAGGCGGTAGAAGAAAGGGGGAGAGGGGGAAGGAGAGAGAAGCAGAAGCACTCTATCCTCCCTTTCTGAACTCCACTGGTCACTCACGTTTTTTGGGTGGTGCAGAAGTGGTTTTGAACGTGGTTGAGGTGTAGGTGGTGGGTTTGGGTGAGGTGGTGGTAGTGGTGGAGGGTGAAGTGGCAGTGGGGGAGGGCATGGGTGGAGGGGGAGGGCGTGGACGCCCAGGTGATGGGCTGGTAGCAGTCGCCTGGTCTGCCTCCTGGGGAGCCTTGCGTTGGATGGCTGGACTTTTAGGAGGTTCGCTGTGTGACAAGTACATACATACAGGTAGCAGGTGGTGAGTTGGGGAGTGTTTGCCCAACTCACCGCCTACTCACTGCCCACACCCACACCCCCCCACACACACACACACACCTGGCCAATTTCAGCTGCAGCGACATTCCAGTCGCCTTGATCATCTGCTGAGCATCAAAGTGAAGCAGTCCGTCTGTGTCGTCTCCATTGATAGCCAGGAGGTAGTCATCCTGCTTCACCCCTCCCCGAGCTGCCTTGCCACCTGGTGTCACCTGACAGACAGACAGTAATGGGCTGATTCCAGAACTCCAGTACACTGATAACGTATACAGTAGAAAGTCACTTATTCCGAACCTGAATCTTCACTTATCGGAACCCCCCAAAATAAGGATATTCATAGTATCATATTGTTGTGCATTAAATGGAAAGTAATTTGCTTTGTATTCAAACAGTATTGTTTCACTTATCCAAACATTTCAGTTATCCCAACACCCCTTGGTCCCAGCTTGTTTGGATAAGTGACTTTCTAATGTACAGAGATATACAAGTACACCAGCATTAGAGATATTTTAGTAAATGCCATCTAGACTATAAAATAAAGTGCAGTCCCTGGGTTCAATTCCCAGGGACTGCACTTTCCCCTATTTCATCTCACAGCATTAGAATGCATACTTACACCTTGCTTCATTATATGGTGATGCATTGCCTTCACATACACTTCTTATAGCAGGCTTAGCTACATCGTATATGCACATTATCCCTTCTTACCCCATCCCCCTTGGCACAAGAGGCCCCACACAATTTTAGCAGATTCTTCGAGGACTTTATTTCTTGGCAGCAATTTCAAACTACTAATCACTGTAGTTCCAA
Organism: Agelas oroides; assembly: GCA_949130485.1. Classification (NCBI taxonomy): domain Eukaryota; kingdom Metazoa; phylum Porifera; class Demospongiae; order Agelasida; family Agelasidae; genus Agelas; species Agelas oroides. The sequence goes on along the minus strand of OX422193.1, from coordinate 1,695,408 downwards.
CACCTTAATTGGGTGGGTCTTTAGCACAAAGATCAACACACACCGCATCGTTATATTGCTAAATGGTAAACAATGGAAGCCCGAGGTTAAAGTTACCAGACGTTCCCTGCTCAGGTGTGCTGTCTGGGAATGAAGGATGCTACACTGTTGAGGGTCATAACAGCTAAACATGTATGTCATCCATTACATGAAGCTTGTCTGTACCAAAAGGAAGCACGTCCTTGCGAAAGGAAATACCACTAGGGAGTGTTGCACTCTGAAACACAAACTGACTAAAATAACCACCCACACCACTCTCAGATAGGGAAGTATGGATCATTCTCTTCCTCCACATTACTTTACAGATTTACCTCCCAAACCTCACATCAAATTGGTAACCCTGTCCTCACTAGGGTTGCTGGTGGCCTAGTGGTTAAAGCACTGAATGTGGATCGAAAGGTCAAAGGTTCTAGTCCCACTTGCAGCAGAGATTTATTTCTCATCTGGTGCACTCAGCCCTGCCTCAAAAATTGAGTAGGTTTTCCTTCACGTCCTTTGGAGGGGACATTAAGCTGTTGGTCCCGGGGAACCCCTTAGAATTAGCCTGAGATCTTTGAGATTCCTCATTAACCGAGTCATCCCAGGTAAACAAAAACAACAACAAAAACAACAACAAAAAACAAGCAGAGGATGGACATACATGTATAACCTTGAAGCCAGGCTTTCCTGACTTTGTCTCACAGCATAAGCCATGTGACGAGATCACCCAGGCTCCCCCTATCTGTATTTGCACGCTGGAAGCAATCAACTGGAGGCAGTGAAGGCAAGGGAACGGGTAGCCCCATTCCTAGATCTTCCCTGCCTTCATTATTTCCAGTACCTTCTGTCTACCTGATGTTACATAACATGATACTCGGAATACAGGAGGCAAAGACCTGGGAACGAGGCTAGATGCGGTTGCTTTCCCTGACCTCTGTGCGGATTTTGTAGTCATGAAAAATAATCGACTTCACAGCTGTGAAAATCAAACCCAGTTAGGAGCCATCATGAGGTGGATAGATGTGTCATCATCGGTATTGGAGGGAAGTGATCCTGTACTGGAGACAGTGAGGTTGTGAGGTACAAGATGCAGCCTTATTCCCAGACTTTATTGTGTAGCTATGAAAATACTAATCAACCTCCGTGAGATTAAATTTGGGAGATTAACTCAGGGTGGGGGTATGGAAACAAGGCTATACTCACTTAGCACTCATGGAAGTCACAACAGCTGCACACGTCTGTCACCCATTCCAAGTATACATTGCTCTTCTAATGGTATCTATAGCAATTAGTGTACTACAAATCATGTTTAACGAGGTCAGGTGTCGCTACAATGTACACACACACTTAATTCTCCATATATGGAAAGTCAGAATTAAGCGAGTGCATTTGTAAACACTTGCGGTTGTAGACCAATGACATTCTTAACATTCCAACCTAATGTACTGTGAGACTTGCGGTTATAAAATCACCCAGGGTCAAATTACACACAGTTTCGACTCCCAAACCTCATTCCTAGGCTCACTAACTACCAATCATAATCTACACGTAAAGACTAAATAAGCTGGGGACGGTCTGGAATAAGACTATGAGGATACATTTCCCACTTTGTACAGTTCAATCGTAAACATACCGGGTGCAAGAGCTGCACCTCTCCCTCACCCAGGGCAAGTGGAGGACAAGGGTCTGGGGGTACCCCCCCATCTCCAGCCCTCCTGGCACTGAGTTCCGGACTTGGTTCCTGCCAGATACCGAGTACGTACAAGGGGTATGGGTACTTAGTACAGTAGGCAGTCATTTATCTGAACACATCAGAACTCGAGGATGTTCAGATAACGGAAATATTCAGATAAAGTGAAACAATACTATTTGAGTGCAAACTAGTACTTTTCATTTAACACGCAGCAAGATGTCTATGAATATCATTATTTTGGGTGCACAAGTGAAGATTTGGATAACTGAAGATTTGACTTTCTACTGTATATGCACCAATAGTACTTTCTATAGAAAATCTTGAATGATGATTTCTCATATTTCCTACTTTGTAGGTCATTTGCTGTGCGGCAACCACAATGAATGGGTGAGGGACAAGCACAGAACAAACCAAACGTCGTCCTAACTCCAACAAATTTCACTTGGTACCCTGTTTCTACAGTACACTTCAAACAAGATGACACATGACATAGTTGCACCACTCCACTCTTAGACTACAAGTCCATCAGAGCTGTTCGACTACCTCCAATCTCCGCCAAACATCACCACCCTCATTCCTGGCCACTGGTATACCACAGTAGTAGCATGAGAATGATGCATACTAACATCATAAAACAAGTTGGATGACTGTTTTTCATTCTCTGCCCACCCTACATGTCCAATCTGCAAACTATAATCTCTCGTGTTATTCAAAGGGTACCACGTTCCCTAGTTTCTTGTTAGGACAAAGCCTGAGTGAAACCTAAGCTAGGTAATATTGTTGTTAGACAATATGGTACATGTGTCATGGCCAGCCACCTGACTGCCTCTCTTGTATGAGATAGCAGTCCCCATCTCCCTGTCACCCCAGTTGCAACTGATGAGGCCTGGTATTGGCTGAAACGCTACCCACACAGTGAGTGACTTTGTACAACATCTAGGCCTGCCGGAGATGTAGTTCAGTGATTGTTCATGCACAGTGAAAGTTCATCGTTTTATCGCATGAGAAGCAGTATTCCCATATGAGTTCAAAATGTATAAATCTGGGGAGATTTCACAAAGCAGCTTTTCACCGTTACTCCCAGGGGATATAAAGCTCTACAACTGTGTGTGCAAACAGAACGCTTACAGCTCTTTTGTTAATGCTTGCTTTGAATAGTGTGAGCGTCACAAGAGTGTGAGCGTACCATCAAGGGTTAGCATCACAAGAGTGTGAGCGTACCATCAAGGGTTAGCGTCACATGAGTGTGAGTGTACCATCAAGGGTTAGCGTCACATGAGTGTGAGTGTACCATCAAGGGTTAGCGTCACATGAGTGTGAGTGTACCATCAAGGGTTAGCGTCACAAGAGTGCGAGTGTACCATCAAGGGTTAGCGTCACAAGAGTGTGAGTGTACCATCAAGGGTTAGCGTCACATGAGTGTGAGTGTACCATCAAGGGTTAGCCTCACATGAGTGCGAGTGTATCATCAAGGGTTAGCGTCACATGAGTGTGAGTGTACCATCAAGGGTTAGTGTCACAAGAGTGTGAGTGTATCATCAAGGGTTAGCGTCACAAGAGTGTGAGTGTACCATCAAGGGTTAGCGTCACAAGAGTGCGAGTGTACCATCAAGGGTTAGCGTCACAAGAGTGCGAGTGTACCATCAAGGGTTAGCGTCACATGAGTGCGAGTGTACCATCAAGGGTTAGCGTCACAAGAGTGTGAGTGTACCATCAAAGGTTAGCGTCAGTGACACATGAGCGTGAGTGTACCATCAAGGGTTAGCGTCACATGAGCGTGAGTGTACCATGCATCAAGGGTTAGCCTCACAAGAGCGTGAGTGTACCATCAAGGGTTAGCGTCACAAGAGTGTGAGTGTATCATCAAGGGTTAGCGTCACAAGAGTGTGAGTGTATCATCAAGGGTTAGCGTCACAAGAGTGTGAGTGTATCATCAAGGGTTAGTGTGATCATGCAAGCATATTTACACCTACAGTTACACTCACTGGAAGCCAAGTGATATCAGCACTAGTATATCGCACATTGAAAACATCCATCCACAGTTATGAAAAGTCGCAAAAACATTGAAAATGAAAAGCTGTAATGACTCTCCTAGAATAGGTATTTTTGGGACTCCAACAGTTACAGTTGAAACGAAGATGTTCATTCTACAATAATTTCAGAAAGCATAGGTTTTGATAAGATACGTACATTGTACATGCACAGAGGATGAACACATCACAGTTAACTAACCAGCTGGTACATATATACGTACATGTGAATGTACTCTACAAAGCTGTCAAGTTCATCAAAAAGCGCATGCACTCAGTTCCATGCCCTCGTGAAAGCCTTCATTTGTGAGAGACAAGGAAGGAGGTTAGGTATGGACTGCCCTCAGAGAAGTCACTTAACAACTATCGTACAGCATGGCTATGGTAAGTGCATGATGAACCAAAGCTTCCTGTAAGAGCCAGGTCTATGCACACCAAGTCAACCAACATGCAGGACACATTTCAGCCAACACTCATCAGTTATACTGACCACCATTTTGTGCAACCAAGAGCCATCAGGTGGTTGGACTGACAACAGCGAAAGGGCCTCAGCAGCTGAGACTGGGAGATGGAGATTACTTCTAATCTCGTCCCCAGACTTCATTTGGTGCGTACATCGGTATAATGCACGGGCAAAAGGAGTTCGTTTGGGTCTGGGATCAAGACTCGATCGCTACCTCAATCATGTAATAACAGCAGCCTGGCTTGATCATATAATGGGCGTGGCAGCATCTCTGATGTAGCGTGCATTCAGGGGAATGCAATCAGTGTCAGACAATTTACCCATATGATCAGCACAGAATACCATGGCAACACAAAATGACGCACAATGGTTGAGTGGGGCAACATTATACAGTGCATTAAAGACACACAACCATTGTATACACTTAGAAAAGATGACAACCATATTTGGCAATGTTACCATCTCTAAAGCTCAATAGTAGGATTAGCACAAAAACAATGCATGTATATACCTCCATTAGGAAGTTATGCCAAACATTCATCTGACTAACAGAATTCATGTAATTACAATCCTACTTGATTTTGAAAATATACAGTTTACAGCCCGGCCATGAGATTGCCAACTATCCACCAGATGTGATAGAGATTACGGATTACTAACTAGAAATCATAGATTTCCAGCGGAATGGAATTACTTTCATAGTGACACTCCATCCTTATCCCAGCCCTCAACCCTCCTTGTTCCCTTTCTCTCCTTGCCATCCTTAGCTCCTAACTTGCCTGCTCCTCATCACCTCACCCTGCTCATCCCTCCTCTCATCCCCTCTTCCTCTCCTTACCCATCCTCTCACACCCTCCTTATCCCCTCACCCTAGCTCACCCTTCCTCTCATTCCCTCTTCTTCCCCTCTCTCTCCCCTCACCCATCCCTCACTCCCCACTCCCTTCTCCCCCTCACCTTGGACACTCTAAGATGAGATCCAAAGTCCTTTCCTCCTGACAGTGTAAACCCCCAGGGGCCTCCACCAGTCAGGGTGATTAGCTTTGTTGGCATGACAACTGCAATCTGACTGGTTCACTCCAGATCAATTCTGCCTATCAGTAACACTCTTCTGCTTAAAAATGAGAAATTAGGTATCACTTTAATGCTGAAAATTGTACCTAACAGTTTCACTTTTACTTGGCTATTAAGATTGTGTTTGATTAATATTGCCTCTCTTGACGTCATAGGACAAATGATAGCTAACCGAAGTTACGCCAGTTAACAAGCATAGACAGTAGCTACCATGATGCAGGCAGAATGGACTAACATAGGCAAAGTGTAGGTAGCTACAGCTAACATTAGTGGCATGTAATAGATACTGCATGTTACTGTTGTGCTTACAACGCATCTATGGTACCCGTATAGCTAGTTGATACTCACCTAGTACCTCTAGCTGACAGCAGACGGATGTCAGTTCACCTTTGGTAAACCTCGCCGGTTGTCCCCCGATCGGGGTCCTTTAGCACATATATTGCTGTCTCGTTCCCAGAACAGACGTCATGAAATCGAAATGGTACAGAGCTCCACCCATACAGTACAGAAAGCACCAACCGTTTTATTGCAGCATTGCCACATGCTTGGGCATTTTAGAGAACATGGAGCATCAGTCCAAAATAGCACACCTGTACAATGACACACTTGCCCATGCACAATTTGCCTAACAACATGTAGCCAAATTTCAAAGCATCAAGTTCAAAAATCAAGCAACTAATAGCAATACACTACACACATTATTCATGTCCATCAATCTCCACAAGTATGTTCATGATGTCTTCAACCTTCACTCTTGCTGAATAAGTTTAACAAGATCCTCATGCCCCTTATGATTCTTCTCACACTTTAGAGCTTCAAAGAAGAGCAGAAAAGCATCACGAGACTTTGATGGTAGTATATCTAAAATCAGCTTCTTGTTAGCAAGACAGCGATCAGTAATGCGGTTGAGTTTGACCTCCTCAGCTTTAGTAAGAAGTCGCCGTATCTTGAGGTGTGGTATAAGCTCCTCAACATTCAGGTATTGGATGAATTCCTCAGACTTGGAAAACACAATAGCACGAATCTCGGCATCTGAATGAAGTAATGACATACATTTTTGAGTCTTTTAAGCATATGCTCCATTCAGGTAAATAGAAAAGAACACTAACAGTAACCTAATCAGATAAATTAGCTTTGTACCTACTTGTGAGCTGTTGCTGTGGTGCCAGTAGACATGCTTGTGAGCGTGGCTTCATCACTCGAAATGGGATTCCTAAAGTATAAGAGATATATTCTGTAAAATTGTGAATCTGCTTACTGAGCCTTAAAGGTACATGTAGGGCAGCCTGTCTCCAGGACGTTAATGCTATATTCGTATTTGAATATGTTGGCCTCTGTCCCTAGGAGCCTGGGTACGAGGCCATCTGTCCCCAGGTGACTGTGATCAGTGCTTATAATGAGATGATACCTGTCCTGGCTGTCCAGGGTGTCTACAAGTTACTCTCATTATCGTCAGGTGTTCTGTGTGACCTTTCTTTTGCCACGGACAGTATCAGCAAGCCTTCAACCCAGCTATTTGTTTTTAGTGACAAAAGCAGGGGTGAAGGCTTGAGTAAAAGGGTAATGCTACTCATGTCTAATATGTTCTTCCAATTTTGATTAATGCCAGTTTGCGGATTTGGTTAAAACGTGTTGGCAGTATCATGAACATAACCTATCTAGATTCTCACACACTAATTATTGTGATAAAACCTGGGGGGTGAGTCAGTACTAAGCTACTATCATGAACAATCACCACAGCTTATACAATAGAACATGTGTGTAGTTAAGGTTCCTATGCAACTGTATCCTTACACATATCTTGTTTCTCATCTACCACAGACTTCTATGGTATGATCAAAGCACACAAACTGTGCCCAAAGAATTTGGCAAATGTGTACTGTTCTGAGCACAGGAACATTTTCCAGAGAAAGATTCCTGCAAGTTTGCTAACACACAAACTTCTTACTTCTTCTTACATATTTAGCTGACAAAGGGTTAATTACATTAGCACTTGTTATTTGTGTTATTTGTCTGCCCACCTGCATTGATCTGAAACCACTTTCAGTTCCAGAATAAGAAACAGAATATTTCCCTGTGGCCTATTATGTTTTTACATGTCAGGAGCATCTATAAGATATACTTATTGGTGTCTAACATGGCCGATCATCATAATTGTTATTAGGCCACGTCTAAATGATAGCTGTTTCATCACAGGGTCTTGTGTGTATAACAGAAGCAGTTACTCCATTTCTAGTGATTCTGGAAGATTGACCTTTTTGAAAGAAACCGCTCATTCTACAGAATGACTTTAGAGTAACTACTGGAAAGTTACACCAGATTTTGCCCCATTGAATGGTCTTCATGCAGACATTTGCTTCTTACGAATTGGTGCAGTACAAGTGGAACGCCTTTGCCTTTTTGTTCAATGGAAGTTTGTGTGGGAAAAACTAAAATGAGTGTAACTTCCATATACACTGAATGCGCAACTGGAAAATGGTGCCACTTGATAGAGCTTGGCGAAAGCTTTCTTCTGAAATATATATATTGCAAAGACCACAGCTGGCGGTTTATGAAAGAAGTTTTGAATATCCGGCATTGCTACTATTTCACCGCCTTTACTTTCACAACTGAATATGCAATCAAATGGTCTCCATAAAAACACCATGTACTAAGTAATTTGCATTAACCATAATGATGCAACTGACATCGAAAGAAGGTTGGTTCTGTTACCAACTTGAAATCAGAAATCACAGTTACAACTGAATGCTTAGTCATCAGAGTGAAACATTCTGTAGAAACATTTGATAAAAAAATCAACAGAGAAGCTTCTACTTATGCAGGAGTCAACTGAGAATCTATTGAAAAACAACTTACGTGTTTGACTTGGAAATACTGGCATTCCTGTGCGTTTGAGAATAATACGTTAGTTGCATGGCAGTTTGATGTTGAACAGTGAAACAAAGGTGGAATAACATACTGAGTGAAAGGCATATAAAGGCTACATACTGTTGGTGTAGTCTTGCCTGCAGGTTCTGCAACTAAATACAATGAGCAGCAAGCTACAGAGTGATAAAACTGCAAGTGGAAATGAGAATGGGCTATTCCATTTAATAAAAAAAGTACCACCCATTGATGATTTTTTCAGTGTCTGTCTCAGGGGGTATTGACAAACTAGGATAGCTCCGTATTCTCTTGTAAATTTCAGTAAGGGGTGTCAAGCCAAAACTTTGTCCCAGGGTAGGGAAATAGCTCTGTCATCCAGAGGGGGTACCCTTATTAAATGGAGTAGCCCAATGAAGCCACTATGAATCAATGGGACTCTGAGACAAAATGACGACAGATGGAGACAAGTGTCATGAGTCCAAAATGTCTTTAATACCTGTCTTATGAGCAACTGGAGAGCTCTCTTCGACTCCAAGGTTCTCCTTGTTGAGAAGATACTCGTCCGTACTCGAAGATTCTGCCATTTTTAGGTGCACGATGGGAAAAGGAAGAAATTTCTACACCGCCCAAATTTTCAATGGTCCAATCAGATCCTCGCCGTTCATGGCGCGCGTGGGTAAATGCAGTAAACACGTGGCTGGCCTGATGATGTTTGTTCATCTTGTCGAATCCTTTCCTTTTGGTCTCCTTAGAAAGCTAAATCCTGCGCACCGAAAAGCTGTCCACTTGCGTTGGTAGTACTTATCCTCATGAGTACTCAGGCGCAACCGTAAGCAGTGGCGTAGCTAAGGTAGGGCCTGGTAGGGCCTAGGCCCTACCAACTGCTGCAAGTGCCCTACCAACTAGAGCCCTACCGTCTGGCTTTCTCACTTACTGGAGCTACACAACCGCCAGTGTAACAGTGCTGTACGTACGTAGCTTCATTTGAGCAACCGCCAGGCACGCTGGGCTTCTCTTCGTCTACTGAGTACGACCATAGATAATAGAGCACTGACATGTGTCTACAAACCACGCCTACCCAAGTACATGTCTCGTTCCCAGTCTGTACTTGTGCCCTACCAACTGTCAGCTTCTAGCTACGCCACTGACCGTAAGTTATACCGTATACTCTGGTACATATTATGGTAGCCTCGTTCCCAGGCCGTTCCCGCCTCCAGTTTTTGATCGCTTCCAGTATCCGTTTTTATACTGGCGATCAAAAACTGGAGGCGGGAACGGCCTGGGAACGAGGCTACCAGTAATATGGAGGACCGGGAGGTCCCTAGTCTCGTACCCAGACTACCAAAATGCGGTCTAAGAACAAGACCTGGGCCTCATAAATGTATGGTGGCCCAGTAGTGCACTCCGACGTCGCTTCCGCAGCGGGACCGCCCGTTTCCGCATTATGTCCGCAATGTTTCCGCAGTCTTTCCGCAGCATCTCCGCAGTGTTACCGCCTTGAAGCTTAGTCCCCGCACTGTTCCCGCCGTCTTTCCGCAGCCTTTCCGCATTGTTTCCGCAGTTCTAGGATCTTTTTGAATTTCTGCAAGTGCTTGCCAGTGTCACCATAGATAACAGAGCGGGAAACCGCTCTATTATCTATGGTGTCACGTGATTATATATCTGGCAAAGAACGAAGAGCATAGCTTTAATAGCCAAAAAGAGTTTGATGGCGAGAGCTGTGATGATGAGGAGTTGTAATTGTGGTGCTGCAACTTGAGATCGCATGCTAATATACGGTTGTTGACAGATTACTTCTATATTCATGGGGCGGACGATCGTATCAGCTGAGGATATTCATTGGAGTGTTTACAGAGTTCATAGCATTAGAAAAGGTATAGGCCTACAATTAAGTTGTGTGCATGGTCTTATGTGCCAACTGCATGCAACAGTCATGAGGATGATACCTACCGTATATGGCCCACCAAGGCATAATATGGTACACCTAGTTAACTTCAAATGGATATATATGAGGCTATCATTTTCTGTGTACAGTGTTGAAAAGGCATTATGATATTGTCTGGCATTCACATCCACACACTACAGAAGCAGAGCAGTTGTTTTTGTACTATAATAGCCTGGGTGTGTCGATACATTTCCATTTAGTTGAACCAAGAGTGCCAGCATGATGACATCATTAATTTTATGCATGCATGCATCTTATGACTGCATGTCTTCCATGCTATATATGCAGGAGCTGCTGAACATGCTGTGTGGGTACAAGCAGTGAAGAAAGCAACTCCACCTTTGATTCATCCCCATTTCAATGAACATGCATCCATTGAAGTCCATGTCCTTATAAATTAGCACAAAGTTTGCACTAATCCAAGGTACATATGAACAAGAAGCTAAGAGGATAGAGAGTTTGACAAACCTTCACGAGCCTACAAACAAATCCGTCTTCGGTATAATGCCGTCAATGGAAATTCGCGCAAATTCGCGGCTAAACCTAGCCCGGTACAAAGGTTGCACTAACGGAAAGTGCATATCAACAAGAAGCTAAGAGGATGGAGAGTTTGAAAGTGTACACACTCTTTCGGTGCAAGAAGCGCACAAACCTTTACTAGCCTGCTTTTCACTACGCCTCTTGGAACGTGGACTTGGCCTTCTCTACAGAAGATTCTACAATAATGCTCCGGGTAGTGCTCTACTTCAACTTTACATCTCCCTCGTTGGGCCCCATTTCGATTATGCCTCAGCCATCTGGTCCCCTTACCTAAGCAAGGACAAAACTGAACTTGAGAACGTTCAAAAATTTGCATGCCGCATGGCTACTGGACTATGGGACAGCAGTTACCAAGATCTCCTGGAACTTGTTGACCTCCCATCACTTGAATGCCGAAGGTTGGAAACTCGACTCAGTCTACTATACAAGATTATCAACAAACTGTGTTACTTTGATGAAACAACTTTCACCGTAGGCATGTCCCTTAGTCACCATGCACCACACAATCTTGTTTTAAATCGTCCTTTCGCCAGAACTAATTCGTATTTCTATTCTTTTGTTCCTCAAACCATCTTTCACTGGAATAAATTAGGTTGCACTAATGCAAGGTGCATATAATTCAGAAGCATTTGGGATGGAGAGTTTAAAAATGAAATCCTTTTGACGGTGCAAAAGGCGCACAAAGCTGTACGGGCCTTCCAATGTAGCCGTCCACTGCAGCGCCGTATAGTGCCGTCAATGGAAATTCGCGTACATTCGTGAGGTTACCTAGCCAGGTACAAGTGTTGCACTAATGCAAGGTTCATATAATTCAGAAGCTATGGGGATGACGAGTTTAAAAATGGAAACCTTTTGTCGGTGCAAAAGGCGCACAAAGCTGTACGGTCCTTCAAATGTAGCCGTCCATTGCAGCGCCGTATAGTGCCGTCAATGGAAATTCGCTTACATTCGCGAGGTTACCTAGCTCGGTACAAAGGTTGCACTAATGCAAGGTGCATATAATTGAGAAGCTATGGGGATGGAGAGTTTATAAATGGAAACCTTTTGACGGTGCAAAAGGCGCACAAAGCTGTACGGTCCTTCAAATGTAGCCGTCCACTGCAGCGCCGTATAGTGCCGTCAATGGAAATTCGCGTACATTCGCGAGGTTACCTAGCCCGGTACAAAGGTTGCACTAATGCATGGTGCGTATAATTCAGAAGCTATGGGTATGGAGAGTTTACAAATGGAAAACTTTTGTCGGTACAAAAGGCGCACAAAGCTGTACGGGCCTACAAAAATAGCCTTCCACTACAGCGCCGTATAAGGCCGTCAATGGATTTTGGCGTACATTCGCGAGGTTACCTAACCCGGTACAATGGTTGCACTAATGCAAGGTGCATATAATCCAGAAGCTATGAGGATGGACAGTTTAAAAATGGAAACCTTTTGACGGTGCAAAAGGCGCACAAAGCTGTACGGTCCTTCAAATGTAGCCGTTCACTGCAGCGCCGTATAGTGCCGTCAATGGAAATTCGCGTACATTCGCGAGGTTACCTAGCCCGGTACAAAGGTTGCACTAATGCATGGTGCGTATAATTCAGAAGCTATGGGTATGGAGAGTTTACAAATGGAAAACTTTTGTCGGTACAAAAGGCGCACAAAGCTGTACGGGCCTACAAAAATAGCCTTCCACTACAGCGCCGTATAAGGCCGTCAATGGATTTTGGCGTACATTCGCGAGGTTACCTAACCCGGTACAATGGTTGCACTAATGCAAGGTGCATATAATCCAGAAGCTATGAGGATGGACAGTTTAAAAATGGAAACCTTTTGTCGGTGCAAAAGGCGCACAAAGCTGTACGGGCCTTCCAATGTAGCCGTTCACTGCAGCGCCGTATAGTGCCGTCAATTGAAATTCGCGTACATTCGCGAGGTTACCTAGCCCGGTACAAACGTTGCACTAATGCAAGGTGCATATAATCCAGAAGCTATGTGGATGGAAAGTTTAAAAATGGAAACCTTTTGACGGTGCAAAAGGCGCACAAAGCTGTACGGGCAATCCAATGTAGCCGTCCACTGCAGCGCCGTATAGTGCCGTCAATGGAAACTCGCGTACATTCGCGAGGTTACCTAGCCCGGTACAAACGTTGCACTAATGCAAGGTGCATATAATTCAGAAGCTATGGGGATGGAGAGTTCACAAATGGAAACCTTTTGTCGGTGCAAAAGGCGCACTAAGCTGTACAGGCCTTCAAAAGTAGACTTCCACTGCAACACCGTATAGTGCCGCCAATGGATTCTCGCGTACATTCACGAGGTAACCTAGCCCGGTACAAAGGTTGCACTAATGCAAGGTGCAAATAATTCAGAAGCTATGGGGATGGAGAGTTTAAAAATGGAAACCTTTTGTCGGTGCAAAAGGCGCACAAAGCTGCACGGGCCTTCCAAAGTAGCCGTCCACTTCAGCGCCGTATAGTGCCGTCAATGGAAATTCGCGTACATTCGCGAGGTTACCTAGCCCGGTAAAAAGGTTGCACCAATGCAGGGTGAATATAATTCAGAAGCTATGCATGGGGATGGACAGCTTAAAGATGGAAACCTTTTGTCGGTGCAAAAGGTGCACAAAGCTGTACGGGCCTTCCAATGTAGCCGTCCACTGCAGCGCCGTATAGTGCCGTCAATGGAAATTCGCGTACATTCGCTAGGTTGCCTAGCCCGGTACAAACGTTGCACTAATACAAGGTGCATATAATCCAGAAGCTATGGGGATGGAAAGTTTACAAATGGAAACCTTTTGTCGGTGAAAAAGGCGCAAAAAGCTGCATGGGCCTTCCAATGTAGCCGTCCACTGCAGCGCTGTATAGTGCCGTCAATGGAAATTCGCGTACATTCGCGAGGTTACCTAGCCCGGTACAATGGTTGCACTAATGCAAGGTGCATATAATTCAGAAGCTGTGGGGATGGAGAGTTTAAAAATGGAAAACTTTTGTCGGTGCAAAAGGCGCACAAAGCTGCACGGGCCTTACAATGTAGCCGTCCACTGCAGCGCCGTATAGTGCCGTCAATTGAATTTCGCGTACATTCGCGAGGTGACCTAGCCCGGTACAATGGTTGCACTAATGCAAGGTGCATATAATTCAGAAGCTGTGGGGATGGAGAGTTTAAAAATGGAAATCTTTTGTCGGTGCAAAAGGCACACAAAGCTGCACGGGCCTTCCAACGTTGCCGTCCACTGGAGCGCCGTATAGTGCCTCCAATGGAAATTCGCGTACATTCGCGAGGTTGCCTAGCCCGGTACAATGGTTGCACTATTACAAGGTGTATATAATTCAGAAGCTGTGGGGATGGAGAGTTTAAAAATGGAAACCTTTTGTCGGTGCAAAAGGCGCACAAAGCTGCACGGGCCTTCCAATGTAGCCGTCCACTGCAGCGCCGTATATTGCCGTCAATAGAAATTCGCGTACATTCGCGAGGTTACCTAGCCCGGTACAATGGTTGTACTAATGCAATGTGCATATAATTCAGAAGCTATGGGGATGGAGAGTTTAAAAATGGAAACCTTTTGTCGGTGCAAAAGGCTCACAAAGCTGCACGAGCCTTCCAATTTAGCCGGCCACTGCAGCGCCGTATAGTGCCGTCAATACAAATTCGCGTACATTCGCGAGGTTACCTAGCCCGGTACAAAGGTTGCACTAATGCAAGATGCAAATAATTCAGAAGCTATGTGGATGGAGAGTTTAAAAGTGGAAATCTTTTGTCGGTGCAAAAGGCGCAAAAAGCTGCACGGGCCTTCCAATGTAGCCGTCCTCTGCAGCGCTGTATAGTGCCTCCAATAGAAATTCGCGTACATCCCCGAGGTTACCTAGCCCTGTACAATGGTTGCACTAATGCAAGGTGCATATAATTCAGAAGCTGTAGGGATGGAGAGTTTAAAAATGGAAACCTTTTGACGGTGCAAAAGGCGCACAAAGCTGCACGGGCTTTCCAATGTAGCCGTCCACTGCAGCGCCGTATAGTGCTTCCAATGGAAATTCGCGTACATTCGCGAGGTTACCTAGCCCGGTACAATGGTTGCACTAATGCAAGGTGCATATAATTCGGAAGCTATGTGGATGGAGAGTTCAAAAATGGAAAACGTTTTTCGGTGCAAAAGGCGCACAAAGCTGCACGGGCCTTCCAATGTAGCCATCCACCGCAGCGCCGTATAGTGCCTCCAATGGAAATTCGCGTACATTCGCGAGGTTACCTAGCCCGGTACAAAGGTTGCACTAATGCAAGGTACAAATAATTCTGAAGCTGTGGGGATGGAGAGTTTAAAAATGGAAACCTTTTGTCGGTGCAAAAGGCGCACAAAGCTGCACGGGCCTTCCAATGTAGTCGTCCACTGCAGCGCCGTATAGTGCCTCCAATGGAAATTCGCGTACATTCGCGAGGTTACCTAGCCCAGTACAAAGGTTGCACTAATGCAAGGTGCAAATAATTCAGAATCTGTGGGGATGGAGAGTTTAAAAATGGAAACCTTTTGTCGGTGCAAAAGGCGCACAAAGCTGCACGGGCCTTCCAATGTACCCGTCCACTGCAGCGCCGTATAGTGCAGTCAATGGAAATTCGCGTACATTCGCGAGGTTACTTAGCCCGGTACAAAGGTTGCACTAATGTAAGGTGCAAATAATGCGGAAGCTATGTGGATGGAGAGTTTAAAAATGGAAAACTTTTGTCGGTGCAAAAGGCTCACAAAGCTGCATGGGCCTTCCAATGTAGCCGTCCACTGCAGCGCCGTATAGTGCCGTCAATGGAAATTCGTTTACATTCGCGAGGTTATCTAGCCCGGTACAAAGGTTGCACTAATGCAAGGTGCATATAATTCAGAAGCTGTGGGGATGGAGAGTTTAAAAATGAAAACCTTTTGTCGGTGGAAAAGGTGCACAAAGCTGCACGTGCCTTCCAATGTAGCCGTCCACTGCAGCGCCGTATAGTGCCTCCAATAGAAATTCGCGTACATTCGCGAGATTACCTAGCCCGGTACAATGGTTGCACTAATGCAAGGTGCATATAATTCAGAATCTGTGGGGATGGAGAGTTTAAAAATGGAAACCTTTTGTCGGTGCAAAAGGCGTACAAAGCTGCACGGGCCTTCCAATGTAGCCGTCCTATGCAGCGCCGTATGGTGCCTCCAATGGAAATTCGCGTACATTCGCAAGGTTACCTAGCCCGTGCAAAAGGTTGCACTAATGCAAGATGCAAATAATTTAGAAGCTATGTGGATGGAGAGTTTAAAAATAGAAACTTTTTGTCGGTGCAACAGGCGCACAAAGCTGCACGGGCCTTCAAATGTAGCCGTCCACTGCAGCGCCGTATAGTCCCGTCAATGGAAATTCGCGTACATTTGCGAGGTTACCTAGCCCGGTACAATGGTTGCACTAATGCAAGGAGCATACAATTCAGAAGCTGTGAGGATGGAGAGTTTAAAAATAGAAACCTTTTGTCGGTGCAAAAGGCGCACAAAGCTGCACGGGCCTTAAAATGTAGCCGTCCACTGCAGCGCCGTATAGTGCCGTGAATTGAAATTCGCGTACATTCGCGAGGTTACCTAGCCAGGTACAAATGTTGCACTAATGCAAGGTGCAAATAATTCAGAAGCTATGTGGATGGAGAGTTTAAAAATGGAAACCTTTTGTCGGTGTAAAAGGCGCTCAAAGCAGCACGGGCCTTCCAATGTAACCGTCTAATGCAGCGTCGTATTGTGCCTCCAATGGAAATTCGCGTACATTCGAGAGGTTACCTAGCCCGGTACAATGGTTGCACTAATGCAAGGTGCGTAAAATTCAGAAGCTGTGTGGATGGACAGTTTAAAAATGGAAACCTTTTGTCGGTGCAAAAGGCGCACAAAGCTGCACGGGCCTTAAAATGTAGCCGTCCACTGCAGCGCCGTATAGTGCCTCCAATGGAAATTCGCGTACATTCGCGAGGTTACCTAGCCCGGTACAATGGTTGCACTAATGCAAGGTGCATATAATTCAGAAGCTGTGGGGATGGAGAGTTTAAAATTGGAAACCTTTTGTCGGTGCAAAAGGCGCACAAAGCTGCACGGGCCTTATAATGCAGACGTCCACTGCAGCGCCGTATAGTGCCTCCAATGGAAATTCGCGTACATTCGCGAGGTTACCTAGCCCGGTACAATGGTTGCACTAATGCAAGGTGCATATAATTCAGAAGCTGTGGGGATGGAGAGTTTAAAATTGGAAACCTTTTGTCGGTGCAAAAGGCGCACAAAGCTGCACGGGCCTTATAATGCAGACGTCCACTGCAGCGCCGTATAGTGCCTCCAATGGAAATTCGCGTACATTAGCGAGGTCACCTAGCCCGGTACAAAGGTTGCACTAATGCAAGGTACAAATAATTCAGAAGCTGTGGGGATGGAGAGTTTAAAAATGGAAACCTTTTGTCGGTGTAAAAGGCGCACAAAGCTGCACGGGCCTTCCAATGTAGCCGTCCACTGCAGCGCCTTATAGTGCCGTCAATAGAAATTCGCGTACATTCGCGAGGTTACCTAGCCCGGTACAATGGTTGTACTAATGCAATGTGCATATAATTCAGAAGCTGTGGGGATGGAGAGTTTAAAAATGGAAACCTTTTGTCGGTGCAAAGGGCTCACAAAGCTGCACGAGCCTTCCAATTTAGCCGGCCACTGCAACGCCGTATAGTGCCGTCAATAGAAATTCGCGTACATTCGCGAGGTTACCTAGCCCGATACAAAGGTAGCACTAATGCAAGATGCAAATAATTCAGAAGCTATGTGGATTGAGAGTTTAAAAATGGAAACCTTTTGTCGGTGCAAAAGGCGCACAAAGCTGCACGGGCCATCCAATTTAGCCGTCCACTGCAGCGCCGTGTAGTGCCTCTAATGGACATTCGCGTACATTCGAGAGGTTACCTAGCCCGGAACAATGGTTGCACTAATGCAAGGTGCATATAATTCAGAAGATGTGGGGATGGAGAGTTTAAAAATGGAAACTTTTTGTCGGTGCAAAAGGCGCACAAAGCTGCACGGGCCTTCCAATGTAGCCGTCCACTGCAGCGCCGTATAGTGCAGTCAATGGAAATTCGCTTACATTCGCGAGGTTACCTAGCCCGGTACAAATGTTGCACTAATGCAAGGTGCAAATAATTCTGAATCTGTGGGGATGGAGAGTTTAAAAATGGAAACCTTTTGTCGGTGCAAACGGCGCGCAAAGCTGCACGGGCCTTCCAGTGTAGCCGTCCACTGCAGCGCCTTATAGTGCAGTCAATGGAAATTCGCATACATTCGCGAGGTTACCTAGCCCGGTACAAAGGTTGCACTAATGCAAGGTGCAAATAATGCGGAAGATATGTGGATGGAGAGTTTAAAAATGGAAAACTTTTGTCGGTGCAAAAGGCTCACAAAGCTGCATGGGCCTTCCAATGTAGCCGTCCACTGCAGCGCCGTATAGTGCCGTCAATGGAAATTCGTTTACATTCGCGAGGTTACCTAGCCCGGTACAAAGGTTGCACTAATGCAAGGTGCATATAATTCAGAAGCTGTGAGGATGGAGAGTTTAAAAATGAAAACCTTTTGTCGGTGGAAAAGGTGCACAAAGCTGCACGTGCCTTCCAATGTAGCCGTCCACCGCAGCGCCGTATAGTGCCGTCAATAGAAATTCGCGTACATTCGCGAGGTTACCTAGCCCGGTACAAAGGTTGCACTAATGCAAAGTGCAAATAATTCAGAAGGTATGTGGAAGGAGAGTTTAAAAATGGAAACCTTTTGTCGGTGCAAAAGTCGCACAAAGCTGCACGGGCCTTCCAATGAAGCCGTCTACTGCAGCGCCGTATAGTGCCTTCAATGGAAATTCGCGTGCATTCGCAAGGTTACCTAGCCCGGTACAATGGTTGTACTAAAGCAATGTGCATATAATTCAGAAGCTGTGGGGATGGAGAGTTTAAAAGTGGAAGCCTTTTGTCGGTGCAAAAGGCTCACAAAGCTGCACGGGCCTTCCATTGTAGCCGTCCACTGCAGCGCCGTATAGTGCCGTCAAAAGAAATTCGCTTACATTCGCGACGTTACCTAGCCCGGTACAAAGGTTGCACTAATGCAAGGTGAAAATAATTCAGAAGCTATGTGGATGGAGAGTTTAAAAATGGAAATCTTTTGTCGGTGCAAAAGGTGCACAAAGCTGCACGGGCCTTCCAATGTAGCCGTCCACTACAGCGCCGTATAGTGCTTCCAATAGAAATTCGCGTACATTCCCGAGGTTAACTAGCCCGGTACAATGGTTGCACTAATGCAAGGTGCATATAATTCAGAAGCTGTGGGGATGGAGAGTTTAAAAATGGAAACCTTTTGTCGGTGCAAAAGGCTCACAAAGCTGCACGGGCCTTCCATTGTTGCCGTCCACTGCAGCGCCGTATAGTGCCGTCAAAAGAAATTCGCGTACATTCGCGACGTTACCTAGCCCGGTACAAAGGTTGCACTAATGCAAGGTGCAAATAATTCAGAAGCTATGTGGATTGAGAGTTTAAAAATGGAAATCTTTTATCGGTGCAAAAGGTGCACAAAGCTGCACGGGCCTTCCAATGTAGCCGTCCACTACAGCGCCGTATAGTGCTTCCAATAGAAATTCGCGTACATTCCCGAGGTTACCTAGCCCGGTACAATGGTTGCACTAATGCAAGGTGCATATAATTCAGAAGCTGTGGGGATGGAGAGTTTAAACATGGAAACCTTTTCTCGGTGCAAAAGGCTCACAAAGCTGCACGGGCCTTCCAATGTAGCCGTCCACTGCAGCGCCGTATAGTGCCTTCAATAGAAATTCGCTTACATTCGCGAGGTTATCTAGCCCGGTACTAAGTTTGCACTAATGCGAGGTGCAAGTAATTCTGAAGCTATGTGGATGGAGAGTTTAAAAATGGAAACCTTTTGTCGGTGCAAAAGGCGCACAAAGCTGCACGGGCCTTCCAATGTACCCGTCCACTGCAGCGCCATATAGTGCCTCCAATGGAAATTCGCGTACATTCGAGAGGTTACCTAGCCCAGTACAATGGTTGCACTAATGCAAGGTGCATATAATTCAGAAGCTGTGGGGATGGAGAGTTTAAAAATGGAAACCTTTTGTCGGTGCAAAAGGCGCACAAAGCTGCACGGGCCTTCCAATGTAGTCGTCCGCTGCTGCGCCGTATAGTGTCTCCATTGGAAATTCGCGTACATTCGCGAGGTTACCTAGCCCGGTACAATGGTTGCACTAATGGAAGGTGCATATAATTCAGATGCTGTGGGGATGGAGAGTTTAAAAATGGAAACCTTTTGTCGGTGCAAAAGGTGCACAAAGCTGCACGGGCTTTATAATGTAGCCGTCCACTGCAGCGCCGTATAGTGCCTCCAATGGAAATTCGCGTACATTCGCGAGGTTACCTAGCCCGGTACAAAGGTTGCACTAATGCAAGGTACAAATAATTCAGAAGCTGTGGGGATGAAGAGTTTAAACATGGAAACCTTTTCTCGGTGCAAAAGGCTCACAAAGCTGCACGGGCCTTCCAATGTAGCCGTCCTCTTCAGCGCCGTATAGTGCCGTCAATAGAAATTCGCTTACATTCGCGAGGTTATCTAGCCCGGTACTAAGGTTGCACTAATGCGAGGTGCAAGTAATTCAGAAGCTGTGGGGATGGAGAGTTTAAACATGGAAACCTTTTCTCGATGCAAAAGGCTCCCAAAGCTGCACGGGCCTTCCAATGTAGCCGTCCTCTGCAGCGCCGTATAGTGCCGTCAATAGAAATTCGCTTACATTCGCGAGGTTATCTAGCCAGGTACTAAGTTTGCACTACTGCGAGGTGCAAGTAATTCAGAAGCTATGTTGATGGAGAGTTTAAAAATGGAAACCTTTTGTCGGTGCAAAAGGCGCACAAAGCTGCACGGGCCTTCCAATGTAGCCGTCCGCTGCTGCGCCGTATAGTGTCTCCATTGGAAATTCGCGTACATTCGCGAGGTTACCTAGCCCGGTACAATGGTTGCACTAATGCAAGGTGCATATAATTCAGAAGCTGTGGGGATGGAGAGTTTAAAAATGGAAACCTTTTGTCGGTGCAAAAGGTGCACAAAGCTGCACGGGCTTTATAATGAAGCCGTCCACTGCAGCGCCGTATAGTGCCTCCAATGGAAATTCGCGTACATTCGCGAGGTTACCTAGCCCGGTACAATGGTTGCACTAATGCAAGGTACAAATAATTCAGAAGCTGTGGGGATGGAGAGTTTAAACATGGAAACCTTTTCTCGGTGCAAAAGGCTCACAAAGCTGCACGGGCCTTCCAATGTAGCCGTCCTCTGAAGCGCCGTATAGTGCCGTCAATAGAAATTCGCTTACATTCGCGAGGTTATCTAGCCCGGTACTAAGGTTGGACTAATGCGAGGTGCAAGTAATTCAGAAGTTATGTGGATGGAGAGTTTAAAAATGGAAACCTTTTGTCGGTGCAAAAGGCGCACAAAGCTGCACGGGCCTTCCAATGTACCCGTCCACTGCAGCGCCATATAGTGCCTCCAATGGAAATTCGCGTACATTCGCGAGGTTACCTAGCCCGGTACAAAGGTTGCACTAATGCAAGGTACAAATAATTCAGAAGCTGTGGGGATGGAGAGTTTAAACATGGAAACCTTTTCTCGGTGCAAAAGGCTCACAAAGCTGCACGGGCCTTCCAATGTAGCCGTCCTCTGCAGCGCCGTATAGTGCCGTCAATAGAAATTCGCTTACATTCGCGAGGTTATCTAGCCCGGTACTAAGTTTGCACTAATGCGAGGTGCAAGTAATTCAGAAGCTATGTGGATGGAGAGTTTAAAAATGGAAACCTTTTGTCGGTGCAAAAGGCGCACAAAGCTGCACGGGCCTTCGAATGTACCCGTCCACTGCAGCGCCATATAGTGCCTCCAATGGAAATTCGCGTACATTCGAGAGGTTACCTAGCCCAGTACAATGGTTGCACTAATGCAAGGTGCATATAATTCAGAAGCTGTGGGGATGGAGAGTTTAAAAATGGAAACCTTTTGTCGGTGCAAAAGGCGCACAAAGCTGCACGGGCCTTCCAATGTAGCCGTCCGCTGCTGCGCCGTATAGTGTCTCCATTGGAAATTCGCGTACATTCGCGAGGTTACCTAGCCCGGTACAATGGTTGCACTAATGGAAGGTGCATATAATTCAGATGCTGTGGGGATGGAGAGTTTAAAAATGGAAACCTTTTGTCGGTGCAAAAGGTGCACAAAGCTGCACAGGCTTTATAATGTAGCCGTCCACTGCAGCGCCGTATAGTGCCTCCAATGGAAATTCGCGTACATTCGCGAGGTTACCTAGCCCGGTACAAAGGTTGCACTAATGCAAGGTACAAATAATTCAGAAGCTGTGGGGATGGAGAGTTTAAACATGGAAACCTTTTCTCGGTGCAAAAGGCTCACAAAGCTGCACGGGCCTTCCAATGTAGCCGTCCTCTGCAGCGCCGTATAGTGCCGTCAATAGAAATTCGCTTACATTCGCGAGGTTATCTAGCCCGGTACTAAGGTTGCACTAATGCGAGGTGCAAGTAATTCAGAAGCTATGTGGATGGAGAGTTTAAAAATGGAAACCTTTTGTCGGTGCAAAAGGCGCACAAAGCTGCACGGGCCTTCCAATGTACCCGTCCACTGCAGCGCCATATAGTGCCTCCAATGGAAATTCGTGTACATTCGAGAGGTTACCTAGCCCGGTACAATGGTTGCACTAATGCAAGGTGATTATATTTTCAGAAGCTGTGGGGATGGAGAGTTTAAAAATGGAAACCTTTTGTCAGTGCAAAAGGCGCACAAAGCTGCACGGGCCTTCCAATGTACCCGTCCACTGCATCGCCATATAGTGCCTCCAATGGAAATTCGCGTACATTCGCGAGGTTACTTAGCCCGGTACAAAGGTTGCACTAATGCAAGGTACAAATAATTCAGAAGCTGTGGGGATGGAGAGTTTAAACATGGAAACCTTTTCTCGTTGCAAAAGGCTCACAAAGCTGCACGGGCCTTCCAATGTAGCCGTCCTCTTCAGCGCCGTATAGTGCCGTCAATAGAAATTCGCTTACATTCGCGAGGTTATCTAGCCCGGTACTAAGTTTGCACTAATGCGAGGTGCAAGTAATTCAGAAGCTATGTGGATGGAGAGTTTAAAAATGGAAACCTTTTGTCGGTGCAAAAGGCGCACAAAGCTGCACGGGCCTTCCAATGTACCCGTCCACTGCAGCGCCATATAGTGCCTCCAATGGAAATTCGCGTACATTCGAGAGGTTACCTAGCCCAGTACAATGGTTTCACTAATGCAAGGTGCATATAATTCAGAAGCTGTGGGGATGGAGAGTTTAAAAATGGAAACCTTTTGTCGGTGCAAAAGGCGCACAAAGCTGCACGGGCCTTCCAATGTAGCCGTCCGCTGCTGCGCCGTATAGTGTCTCCATTGGAAATTCGCGTACATTCGCGAGGTTACCTAGCCCGGTACAATGGTTGCACTAATGCAAGGTGCATATAATTCAGAAACTATGTGGATGGAGAGTTTAAAAATGGAAACCTTTTGTCGGTGCAAAAGGCGCACAAAGCTGCACGGGCTTTCCAATGTAGCCGTCCACTGCAGCGCCGTATAGTGCTTCCAATGGAAATTCGCGTACATTCGCGAGGTTGCCTAGCCCGGTACAATGGTTGCACTAATGCAAGGTGCATATAATTCAGAAGCTGAGGTGATGGAGAGTTTTAAAATGGAAACCTTTTGTCGGTGCAAAAGGCGCACAAAGCTGCACGAGCCTTCCAATGTAGCCGTCCACTGCAGCGCCGTATAGTGCCTCCATTGGAAATTCGCGTACATTCACGAGGTTACCTAGCCCGGTACAATGGTTGCACTAATGCATGGTGCATATAATTCAGAAGCTGTGGGGATGGAGAGTTTAAAAATGGAAACATTTTGTCGGTGTAAAAGGCGCACAAAGCTGCACGGGCCTTCCAATGTAGCCGTCCACTGCAGCGCCGTATAGTGCCACCAATGGAAATTCGCGTACATTCGCGAGGATACCTAGCCCGGTCCAATGGTTGCACTAATGCAAGATGCATATAATTCAGAAGCTGTGGGGATGGAGAGTTTAAAAATGGAAACCTTTTGTCGGTGTAAAAGGCGCACAAAGCTGCACGGGCCTTCCAATGTAGCCGTCCACTGCAGCGCCGTATAGTGCCACCAATGGAAATTCGCGTACATTCGCGAGGATACCTAGCCCGGTCCAATGGTTGCACTAATGCAAGGTGCATATAATTCAGAAGCTGAGGGGATGGAGAGTTTAAAAATGGAAACCTTTTGTCTATGTAAAAGGCGCACAAAGCTGCACGGGCCTTCCAATGTAGCCGTCCACTGAAGCGCCGTATAGTGCCACCAATGGAAATTCGCGTACATTCGCGAGGTTACCTAGCCCGGTACAATGGTTGCACTAATGCAAGGTGCATATAATTCAGAAGCTGTGGGGATGGAGAGTTTAAAAATGGAAACCTTTTGTCGGTGCAAAAGGCGCACAAAGCTGCACGGGCCTTCCAAAGTAACCGTCCACTGCAGCGCCGTATAGTGCCTCCAATGGAAATTCGCGTACATTCGCGAGGTTACCTCTCCCGGTGCAATGGTTGCACTAATGCACGGTGCATATAATTCAGAATCTGTGGGGATGGAGAGTTTAAAAATGGAAACCTTTTGTCGGTGCAAAAGGCTTACAAAGCTACACGGGCCTTCAAATATAGCCGTCTACTGCAGCGCCGCATAGTGCCGTCAATAGAAATTCGCGTACATTCGCGAGGTTACCTCTCCCGGTACAATGGTTGCACTAATGCAAGGTGCATATAATTCGGAAGCTATGTGGATGGAGAGTTTAAAAATGAAAAACTTTTGTCGGTGCAAAAGGCGCACAAAGCTGCACGGGCCTTCCTATGTAGCCGTCCACTGCAGCGCATTATAGTGCTTCCAATGGAAATTAGCGTACATTCGCGAGGTTACCTCGCCCGGTACAATGGTTGCACTAATGCAAGGTGCATATAATTCGTAAGCTATGTGGATGGAGAGTTTAAAAATGGAAAACTTTTGTCGGTGTAAAAGGCGCACAAAGCTGCACGGGCCTTCCAATGTAGCCGTCCACTGCAGCGCCGTATAGTGCCACCAACGGAAATTCGCGTACATTCGCGAGGTTACCTAGCCCGGTACAGTGGTTGCACTAATGCAAGGTGCATATAATTCAGAATCTGTTGGGATGGAGAGTTTAAAAATGGAAACCTTTTGTCGGTGCAAAAGGCTTACAAAGCTACACGGGCCTTCAAATATAGCCGTCTACTGCAGCGCCGCATAGTGCCGTCAATAGAAATTCGCGTACATTCGCGAGGTTATCTAGCCCGGTACAAAGGTTGCACTAATGCGAGGTGCAAATAATTCAGAAGCTATGTGGGTGGAGAGTTTAAAAATGGAAACCTTTTGTCGGTGCAAAAGGCGTACAAAGCTGCACTGGCCTTCCAATGTTGCTGTCCATTGCAGCGCCGTATAGTGCCAACAATGGAAATTCGCGTACATTCGCGAGGTTACCTATCCCGGTACAATGGTTGCACTAATGCAAGGTGCATATAATTCAGAAGCAGTGGGGATGGAGAGTTTAAAAATGGAAACATTTTGTCGGTGCAAAAGGCGCATAAAGCTGCACGGGCCTTCCAATGTAGCCGTCCGTTGCTGCGCCGTATAGTGTCTCCATTGGAAATTCGCGTACATTCGCGAGGTTACCTCTCCCGGTACAATGGTTGCACTAATGCAAGGTACATATAATTCGGAAGCTATGTGGATGGAGAGTTTAAAAATGAAAAACTTTTGTCGGTGCAAAAGGCGCACAAACCTGCACGGGCCTTCCTATGTAGCCGTCCACTGCAGCGCATTATAGTGCTTCCAATGGAAATTAGCGTACATTCGCGAGGTTACCTCGCCTGGTACAATGGTTGCACTAATGCAAGGTGCATATAATTCGTAAGCTATGTGGATGGAGAGTTTAAAAATGGAAAACTTTTGTCGGTGTAAAAGGCGCACAAAGCTGCACGGGCCTTCCAATGTAGCCGTCCACTGCAGCGCCGTATAGTGCCACCAATGGAAATTCGCGTACATTCGCGAGGTTACCTAGCCCGGTACAGTGGTTGCACTAATGCAAAGTGCATATAATTCAGAATCTGTTGGGATGGAGAGTTTAAAAATGGAAACCTTTTGTCGGTGCAAAAGGCGCACAAAGCTGCACGGGCCTTCCAATGTAGCCGTCCACTGCAGCGCCTTACAGTGCCGTCAATGAAAATTCGCGTACATTCGCGAGGTTACCTAGCCCGGTACAATGGTTGTACTAATGCAATGTGCATATAATTCAGAAACTGTGGGGATGGAGAGTTTAAAAAAGGAAATCTTTTGTCGGTGCAAAAGGCGCATAAAGCTGCACGGGCCTTCCAATGTAGCCGTCCACTGCAGTGCCGTATTGTGCCTCCAATGGAAATTCGCGTACATTCGCGAGGTTAACTAGCCCGGTACAATGGTTGCACTAATGCAAGGTGCATATAATTCAGAATCTGTGGGGATGGAGAGTTTAAAAATGGAAACCTTTTGTCGGTGCAAAAGGCTCACAAAGCTGCACGGGCCTTCAAATATAGCCGTCCACTGCAGCGCCGTATAGTGCCACCAATGGAAATTCGCGTACATTCCCGTGGTTACCTAGCCTGGTACAATGGTTGCACTAATGCAAGGTGCATATAATTCAGAATCTGTGGGGATGGAGAGTTTAAAAATGGAAACCTTTTGTTGGTGCAAAAGGCGCACAAAGCTGCGCGGAACTTCCAATGTAGCCGTCCACTGCAACGCCGTATAGTGCCTCCAATGGAAATTCGCGTACATTCGCGAGGTTACCTAGCCCGGTACAATGCTTACACTAATGCAAGGTGCATATAATTCAGAAGCTATGGGGATGGAGAGTTTAAAAATTGAAACCTTTTGTCGGTGCAAAAGGCTCACAAAACTGCACGTGCCTTCAAATGTAGCCGTTCACTGTAGCGCCTCATAGTGCCGTCAATAGAAATTCGCGTACATTCGCGAGGTTACCTAGCCCGGTACAATGGTTGCACTAATGAAAGGTGCATATAATTCAGAAGCTGTGGGGATGGACAGTTTAAAAATGGAAACCTTTTGTCGGTGTAAAAGGCGCACAAAGCTGCACGGGCCTTCCAATGTAGCCGTCCACTGCAGCGCCGTATAGTGCCACCAATGGAAATTCGAGTACATTCGCGAGGATACCTAGCCCGGTCCAATGGTTGCACTAATGCAAGGTGCATATAATTCAGAAGCTGAGGGGATGGAGAGTTTAAAAATGGAAACCTTTTGTCTATGTAAAAGGCGCACAAAGCTGCACGGGCCTTCCAATGTAGCCGTCCACTGAAGCGCCGTATAGTGCAACCAATGGAAATTTGCGTACATTCGCGAGGTTACCTAGCCCGGTACAATGGTTGCACTAATGCAAGGTGTATATAATTCAGAAGCTGTGGGGATGGAGAGTTTAAAAATGGAAACCTTTTGTCGGTGCAAAAGGCTTACAAAGCTACACGGGCCTTCAAATATAGCCGTCTACTGCAGCGCCGCATAGTGCCGTCAATAGAAATTCGCGTACATTCGCGAAGTTATCTAGCCCGGTACAAAGGTTGCACTAATGCGAGGTGCAAATAATTCAGAAGCTATGTGGGTGGAGAGTTTAAAAATGGAAAACTTTTGTCGGTGCAAAAGGCGCACAAAGCTGCACGGGCCTTCCAATGTTGCTGTCCATTGCAGCGCCGTATAGTGCCAACAATGGAAATTCGCGTACATTCGCGAGGTTACCTAGCCCGGTACAATGGTTGCACTAATGCAAGGTGCATATAATTCAGAAGCTGTGGGGATGGAGAGTTTAAAAATGGAAACCTTTTGTCGGTGCAAAAGGCTCACAAAGCTGCACGGGCCTTCAAATATAGCCGTCCACTGCAGCGCCGCGTAGTGCCGTCAATAGAAATTCGCGTACATTCGCGAGGTTACCTAGCCCGGTACAATGGTTACACTAATGCAAGGTGCATATAATTCAGAAGCTGTGGGGATGGAGAGTTTTTAAATTGAAAACTTTTGTCGGTGCAAAAGGTACACAAATCTGTACGGGCCTTCCAATGTAGCCGTCCGCTGCAGCGCCTTACAGTGCCGTCAATGGAAATTCGCGTACATTCGCGAGGTTACCTAGCCCGGTACAATGGTTGCACTATGGCAAGGTTCATATAATTCAGAAGCTATGGGGATGGAGAGTTTAAAAATGGAAACCTTTTGTCGGTGCAAAAGGCGCACAAAGCTGCACGGGCCTTCCAATGTAGCCGTCCACTTCAGCGCCGTATAGTGCCTCCAATGGAAATTCGCGTACATTCGCGAGGTTACCTAGCCCGGTACAATGCTTGCACTAATGCAAGGTGCATATAATTCAGAAGCTTTGGGGATGGAGAGTTTAAAAATGGAAACCTTTTGTCGGTGCAAAAGGCTCACAAAGCTGCACGTGCCTTCAAATGTAGCAGTCCACTGTAGCGCCTCATAGTGCCGTCAATAGAAATTCGCGTACATTCGCGAGGTTATCTAGCCCGGTACAAAGGTTGCACTAATGCGAGGTGCAAATAATTCAGAAGCTATGTGGATGGAGAGTTTAAAAATAGAAATCTTTTGTCGGTGCAAAAGGCGCACAAAGCTGCCCGGGCCTTCCAATGTAGCCTTCCACTGAAAGCGCTTATAGTGCCTCCAATGGAAATTCGCGTACATTCGAGTGGTTACCTAGCCCGGTACAATGGTTGCACTAATGCAAGGTGCATATAATTCAGAAGCTGTGGGGATGGAGAGTTTTTAAATTGAAAACTTTTGTCGGTGCAAAAGGTACACAAAGCTGCACGGGCCTTCCAATGTTGCCGTCCACTGCAGCGCCTTACAGTGCCGTCAATGGAAATTCGCGTACATTCGCGAGGTTACTTAGCCCGGTACAATGGTTGCACTATGGCAAGGTGCATATAATTCAGAAGCTATGGGGATGGAGAGTCTAAAAATGGAAACCTTTTGTCGGTGCAAATGGCGCACAAAGCTGCACGGGCCTTCCAATGTAGCCGTCCACTGCAGCGCCGTATAGTGCCTCCAATGGAAATTCGCGTACATTCGCGAGGTTACCTAGCCCGGTACAATGCTTGCACTAATGCAAGGTGCATATAATTCAGAAGCTATGGGGATGGAGAGTTTAAAAATGGAAACCTTTTGTCGGTGCAAAAGGCTCACAAAGCTGCACGTGCCTTCAAATGTAGCCGTCCACTGTAGCGCCTCATAGTGCCGTCAATAGAAATTCGCGTTCAATCGCGAGGTTATCTAGCCCGGTACAAAGGTTGCACTAATGCGAGGTGCAAATAATTCAGAAGCTATGTGGATGGAGAGTTTAAACATGGAAACCTTTTGTCGGTGCAAAAGGCGCACAAAGCTGCACGGGCCTTCCAATGTAGCCTTCCAATGCAGCGCCGTATAGTGCCGTCAATGGAAATTCGCGTACATTCGCGAGGTTACCTAGCCCGGTACAATGGTTGCACTATGGCAAAGTGCATATAATTCAGAAGCTATGGGGATGGAGAGTTTAAAAATGGAAACCTTTTGTCGGTGCAAAAGGCGCACAAAGCTGCACGGGCCTTCCAATGTAGCCGTCCACTGCAGCGCCGTATAGTGCCTCCAATGGAAATTAGCGTACATTCGCGAGGTTACCTAGCCCGGTACAATGGTTGCACTAATGCAAGGTGCACATAATTCAGAAGCTATGGGTATGGAGAGTTTAAAAATGGAAACCTTTTGTCGGTGCAAAGGCTCACAAAGCTGCACGGGCCTTCCAATGTAGCCTTCCACTGCAGCGCCATATAGTGCCTCCAATGGAAATTCGCGTACATTCGAGTGGTTACCTAGCCCGGTACAATGGTTGCACTAATGCAAGGTGAATATAATTCAGAAGCTGTGGGGATGGAGAGTTTAAAAATGGAAACCTTTTGTCGGTGTAAAAGGCGCACAAAGCTGCACGGGCCTTCCAATGTAGCCGTCCACTGAAGCGCCGTATAGTGCCACCAATGGAAATTCGCGTACATTCGCGAGGTTACCTAGCCCGGTACAATGGTTGCACTAATGCAAGGTGCATATAATACAGAATCTGTGGGGATGGAGAGTTTAAAAATGGAAACCTTTTGTTGGTGCAAAAGGCGCACAAAGCTGCACGGGCCTTCCAATGTAGCCGTCCACTGCAGCGCCGTATAGTGCCTCCAATGGAAATTCGCGTACATTCGCGAGGTTACCTAGCCCGGTACAATGGTTGCACTAATGCAAGGTGCATATAATTCAGAAGCTGTGGGGATGGAGAGTTTAAAAATGGAACCCTTTTGTCGGTGCAAAAGGCTCACAAAGCAGCACGGGTCTTCAAATATAGCCGTCCACTGTAGCGCCGCATAGTGCCGTCAATAGAAATTCGCATACATTCGCGAGGTTATCTAGCCCGGTACAAAGGTTGCACTAATGCGAGGTACAAATAATTCAGAAGCTATGTGGATGAAGAGTTTAAAAATGGAAACCTTTTGTCGGTGCAAAAGGCGCACAAAGCTGCACGGGCCTTCCAATGTAGCCGTCCACTGCAGCGCCGTATAGTGCTTCCAATGGAAATTCGCGTACATTCGCGAGGTTACTTAGCCCGGTACAATGGTTGCACTAATGCAAGGTTCATATAATTCAAAAGCTGTGGGGATGGAGAGTTTAAAAATGTAAATCTTTTGTAGTTGTAAAAGACGCACAAAGCTGCACGTGCCTTCAAATATAGCCGTCCACTGTAGCGCCTCATAGTGCCGTCAGTAGAAATTCGCGTACATTCGCGAAGTTACCTATCCCGGTACAATGGTTGCACTAAAGCAAGGTGAATATAATTCAGAAGCTGTGGGGATGGAGAGTTTAAAAATGGAAACCTTTTGTCGGTGCAAAAGGCGCACAAAGCTGCACGGGCCTTCCAATGTAGCCGTCCACTGAAGCGCCGTATAGTGCCACCAATGGAAATTCGCGTACATTCGCGAGGTTACCTAGCCCTGTACAATGGTTGCACTAATGAAAGGTGCATATAATTCAGAAGCTGAGGTGATGGAGAGTTTTAAAATGGAAACCTTTTGTCGGTGCAAAAGCCGCACAAAGCTGCACGAACCTTCCAATGTAGCCGTCCACTGCAGCGCCGTATAGTGCCTCCATTGGAAATTCGTGTACATTCACGAGGTTACCTAGCCCGGTACAATGGTTGCACTAATGCAAGGTGAATATAATTCAGAAGCTGTGGGGATGGAGAGTTTAAAAATGGAAACCTTTTGTCGGTGCAAAAGCCGCACAAAGCTGCACGAGCCTTCCAATGTAGCCGTCCACTGCAGCGCCGTATAGTGCCTCCATTGGAAATTCGTGTACATTCACGAGGTTACCTAGCCCGGTACAATGGTTGCACTAATGCAAGGTGAATATAATTCAGAAGCTGTTGGGATGGAGAGTTTAAAAATGGAAACCTTTTGTCGGTGCAAAAGGCGCACAAAGCTGCACGGGCCTTCCAATGTAGCCGTCCACTGCAGCGCCGTATAGTGCCTCCAATGGAAATTCGCGTACATTCGCGAGGTTACCTAGCCCGGTACAAAGGTTGCACTAATGCAAGGTACAAATAATTCAGAAGCTGTGGGGATGGTGAGTTTTAAAATGGAAACCTTTTGTCGGTGCAAAAGGCGCACAAAGCTGCACGTGCCTTCCAATGTAGCCGTCCATCCCAGCGCCGTATAGTGCTGTCAATAGAAATTCGCGTACATTCGCGAGGTTACCTAGCCCGGTACAATGGTTGCACTAATGAAAGGTGCATATAATTCAGAATCTGTGGAGATGGAGAGTTTTAAAATGGAAACCTTTTTTCGGTGCAAAAGGCGCACAAAGCTGCACGGGCCTTCCAATGTAGCCGTCCACTGAAGCGCCGTATATAGTGCTTCGAACGGAAATTCTCTTACATTCGCGAGGTTACCTAGCCTGGTACAATGGTTGCACAAATGTAAGGTGCATATAATTCAGAAGCTGTGGGGATGGAGAGTTTAAAAATGGAAAAGTTTTGTCGGTGCAAAAGGCGCACAAAGCTGCACGGGCCTTCCAACGTAGCCGTCCACTGCAGCGCCTTACAGTGCCGTCAATGGAAATTCGCGTACATTCGCGAGGTTAACTAGCCCGGTACAGTGGTTGCACTAATGCAAGGTGCATATAATTCGGAAACTATGTGGATGGAGAGTTTAAAAATGGAAACCTTTTGTCGGTGCAAAAGGCGCACAAAGCTGCACGGGCCTTCCAATGTAGCCGTCCACTGCTGCGCCGTATATTGCTACCAATGGAAATTAGCGTACATTCGCGAGGTTACCTAGCCCGGTACAATGGTTGCACTAATGAAAGGTGCATATAATTCAGAATCTGTGGGGATGGAGAGTTTAAAAATGGAAACCTTTTTTCGGTGCAAAAGGCGCACAAAGCTGCACGGGCTTTCCAATGTAGCCGTCCAGTGCTGCGCCGTATAGTGCTTCCAATGGAAATTCGCGTACATTCGCGAGGTTGCCTAGCCCGGTACAATGGTTGCACTAATGCAAGGTGCATATAATTCAGAAGCTGCGAGGATGGAGAGTTTAAAAATGGAAACCTTTTGTCGGTGTAAAAGGCTCACAAAGCAGCACGGGTCTTCAAATATAGCCGTCCACTGTAGCGCCGCATAGTGCCGTCAATAGAAATTCGCATACATTCGCGAGGTTATCTAGCCCGGTACAAAGGTTGCACTAATGCGAGGTACAAATAATTCAGAAGCTATGTGGATGAAGAGTTTAAAAATGGAAACCTTTTGTCGGTGCAAAAGGCGCACAAAGCTGCACGGGCCTTCCAATGTAGCCGTCCACTGCAGCGCCGTATAGTGCTTCCAATGGAAATTCGCGTACATTCGCGAGGTTACTTAGCCCGGTACAATGGTTGCACTAATGCAAGGTTCATATAATTCAAAAGCTGTGGGGATGGAGAGTTTAAAAATGTAAATCTTTTGTAGTTGTAAAAGACGCACAAAGCTGCACGTGCCTTCAAATATAGCCGTCCACTGTAGCGCCTCATAGTGCCGTCAGTAGAAATTCGCGTACATTCGCGAAGTTACCTATCCCGGTACAATGGTTGCACTAAAGCAAGGTGAATATAATTCAGAAGCTGTGGGGATGGAGAGTTTAAAAATGGAAACCTTTTGTCGGTGCAAAAGGCGCACAAAGCTGCACGGGCCTTCCAATGTAGCCGTCCACTGAAGCGCCGTATAGTGCCACCAATGGAAATTCGCGTACATTCGCGAGGTTACCTAGCCCTGTACAATGGTTGCACTAATGAAAGGTGCATATAATTCAGAAGCTGAGGTGATGGAGAGTTTTAAAATGGAAACCTTTTGTCGGTGCAAAAGCCGCACAAAGCTGCACGAACCTTCCAATGTAGCCGTCCACTGCAGCGCCGTATAGTGCCTCCATTGGAAATTCGTGTACATTCACGAGGTTACCTAGCCCGGTACAATGGTTGCACTAATGCAAGGTGAATATAATTCAGAAGCTGTGGGGATGGAGAGTTTAAAAATGGAAACCTTTTGTCGGTGCAAAAGCCGCACAAAGCTGCACGAGCCTTCCAATGTAGCCGTCCACTGCAGAGCCGTATAGTGCCTCCATTGGAAATTCGTGTACATTCACGAGGTTACCTAGCCCGGTACAATGGTTGCACTAATGCAAGGTGAATATAATTCAGAAGCTGTTGGGATGGAGAGTTTAAAAATGGAAACCTTTTGTCGGTGCAAAAGGCGCACAAAGCTGCACGGGCCTTCCAATGTAGCCGTCCACTGCAGCGCCGTATAGTGCCTCCAATGGAAATTCGCGTACATTCGCGAGGTTACCTAGCCCGGTACAAAGGTTGCACTAATGCAAGGTACAAATAATTCAGAAGCTGTGGGGATGGTGAGTTTTAAAATGGAAACCTTTTGTCGGTGCAAAAGGCGCACAAAGCTGCACGTGCCTTCCAATGTAGCCGTCCATCCCAGCGCCGTATAGTGCTGTCAATAGAAATTCGCGTACATTCGCGAGGTTACCTAGCCCGGTACAATGGTTGCACTAATGAAAGGTGCATATAATTCAGAATCTGTGGAGATGGAGAGTTTTAAAATGGAAACCTTTTTTCGGTGCAAAAGGCGCACAAAGCTGCACGGGCCTTCCAATGTAGCCGTCCACTGAAGCGCCGTATATAGTGCTTCGAAAGGAAATTCTCTTACATTCGCGAGGTTACCTAGCCTGGTACAATGGTTGCACAAATGTAAGGTGCATATAATTCAGAAGCTGTGGGGATGGAGAGTTTAAAAATGGAAAAGTTTTGTCGGTGCAAAAGGCGCACAAAGCTGCACGGGCCTTCCAACGTAGCCGTCCACTGCAGCGCCTTACAGTGCCGTCAATGGAAATTCGCGTACATTCGCGAGGTTAACTAGCCCGGTACAGTGGTTGCACTAATGCAAGGTGCATATAATTCGGAAACTATGTGGATGGAGAGTTTAAAAATGGAAACCTTTTGTCGGTGCAAAAGGCGCACAAAGCTGCACGGGCCTTCCAATGTAGCCGTCCACTGCTGCGCCGTATATTGCTACCAATGGAAATTAGCGTACATTCGCGAGGTTACCTAGCCCGGTACAATGGTTGCACTAATGAAAGGTGCATATAATTCAGAATCTGTGGGGATGGAGAGTTTAAAAATGGAAACCTTTTTTCGGTGCAAAAGGCGCACAAAGCTGCACGGGCTTTCCAATGTAGCCGTCCAGTGCTGCGCCGTATAGTGCTTCCAATGGAAATTCGCGTACATTCGCGAGGTTGCCTAGCCCGGTACAATGGTTGCACTAATGCAAGGTGCATATAATTCAGAAGCTGCGAGGATGGAGAGTTTAAAAATGGAAACCTTTTGTCGGTGTAAAAGGCGCACAAAGCTGCACGGGCCTTCCAATGTAGCCGTCCACTGAAGCGCCGTATAGTGCCACCAATGGAAATTCGCGTACATTCGAGTGGTTACCTAGCCCGGTACAATGGTTGCACTAATGCAAGGTGAATATAATTCAGAAGCTGTGGGGATGGAGAGTTTAAAAATGGAAACCTTTAGTCGGTGTAAAAGGCGCACAAAGCTGCACGGGCCTTCCAATGTAGCCGTCCACTGCATCGCCGTATAGTGCCACCAATGGAAATTCGCGTACATTCGCGAGGTTACCTAGCCCGGTACAATGGTTGCCTAATGCAAGGTGCATATAATACAGAATCTGTGGGGATGGAGAGTTTAAAAATGGAAACCTTTTGTTGGTGCAAAAGGCGCACAAAGCTGCACGGGCCTTCCAATGTAGCCGTCCACTGCAGCGCCGTATAGTGCCTCCAATGGAAATTCGCGTACATTCGCGAGGTTACCTAGCCCGGTACAATGGTTGCACTAATGCAAGGTGCATATAATTCAGAAGCTGTGGGGATGGAGAGTTTAAAAATGGAACCCTTTTGTCGGTGCAAAAGGCTCACAAAGCAGCACGGGTCTTCAAATATAGCCGTCCACTGTAGCGCCGCATAGTGCCGTCAATAGAAATTCGCATACATTCGCGAGGTTATCTAGCCCGGTACAAAGGTTGCACTAATGCGAGGTACAAATAATTCAGAAGCTATGTGGATGGAGAGTTTAAAAATGGAAACCTTTTGTCGGTGCAAAAGGCGCACAAAGCTGCACGGGCCTTCCAATGTAGCCGTCCACTGCAGCGCCTTATAGTGCTTCCAATGGAAATTCGCGTACATTCGCGAGGTTACTTAGCCCGGTACAATGGTTGCACTAATGCAAGGTTCATATAATTCAGAAGCTGTGGGGATGGAGAGTTTAAAAATGTAAATCTTTTGTAGTTGCAAAAGACGCACAAAGCTGCACGTGCCTTCAAATATAGCCGTCCACTGTAGCGCCTCATAGTGCCGTCAGTTGAAATCCGCGTACATTCGCGAAGTTACCTAGCCCTGTACAATGGTTGCACTAATGAAAGGTGCATATAATTCAGAAGCTGAGGTGATGGAGAGTTTTAAAATGGAAACCTTTTGTCGGTGCAAAAGCCGCACAAAGCTGCACGAACCTTCCAATGTAGCCGTCCACTGCAGCGCCGTATAGTGCCTCCATTAGAAATTCGTGTACATTCACGAGGTTACCTAGCCCGGTACAATGGTTGCACTAATGCAAGGTGAATATAATTCAGAAGCTGTGGGGATGGAGAGTTTAAAAATGGAAACCTTTTGTCGGTGTAAAAGCCGCACAAAGCTGCACGAGCCTTCCAATGTAGCCGTCCACTGCAGCGCCGTATAGTGCCTCCATTGGAAATTCGTGTACATTCACGAGGTTACCTAGCCCGGTACAATGGTTGCACTAATGCAAGGTGAATATAATTCAGAAGCTGTGGGTATGGAGAGTTTAAAAATGGAAACCTTTTGTCGGTGCAAAAGGCGCACAAAGCTGCACGGGCCTTCCAATGTAGCCGTCCACTGCAGCGCCGTATAGTGCCTCCAATGGAAATTCGCGTACATCCGCGAGGTTATCTAGCCCGGTACAAAGGTTGCACTAATGCAAGGTACAAATAATTCAGAAGCTGTGGAGATGGTGAGTTTAAAAATGGAAACCTTTTGTCGGTGCAAAAGGCGCACAAAGCTGCACGGGCCTTCCAATGTAGCCGTCCACTGAAGCGCCGTATAGTGCTTCGAATGGAAATTCTCTTACATTCGCGAGGTTACCTAGCCTGGTACAATGGTTGCACAAATGCAAGGTGCATATAATTCAGAAGCTGTGGGGATGGAGAGTTTAAAAATGGAAAACTTTGTCGGTGCAAAAGGCGCACAAAGCTGCACGGGCCTTCCAACGTAGCCGTCCACTGCAGCGCCTTACAGTGCCGTCAATTGAAATTCGCGTACATTCGCGAGGTTAACTAGCCCGGTACAGTGGTTGCACTAATGCAAGGTGCATATAATTCGGAAAATATGTGGATGGAGAGTTTAAAAATGGAAACCTTTTGTCGGTGCAAAAGCCGCACAAAGCTGCACGAGCCTTCCAATGTAGCCGTCCACTGCAGCGCCGTATAGAGCCTCCATTGGAAATTCGTGTACATTCACGAGGTTACCTAGCCCGGTACAATGGTTGCACTAATGCAAGGTGAATATAATTCAGAAGCTGTGGGGATGGAGAGTTTAAAAATGGAAACCTTTTGTCGGTGCAAAAGGCGCTCAAAGCTGCACGGGCCTTCCAACGTAGCCGTCCACTGCAGCGCCTTACAGTGCCGTCAATGGAAATTCGCGTACATTCGCGAGGTTAACTAGCCCGGTACAGTGGTTGCACTAATGCAAGGTGCATATAATTCGGAAACTATGTGGATGGACAGTTTAAAAATGGAAACCTTTTGTCGGTGCAAAAGGCGCACAAAGCTGCACGGGCCTTCCAATGTAGCCGTCCACTGCTGCGCCGTATATTGCAACCAATGGAAATTCGCGTACATTCGCGAGGTTACCTAGCCCGGTACAATGGTTGCACTAATGAAAGGTGCATATAATTCAGAATCTGTGGGAATGCAGAGTTTAAAAATGGAAACCTTTTGTCGGTGGAAAAGGCGCACAAAGATGCACGGGCCTTCCAATGTAGCCGTCCACTGCAGCGCCGTATAGTGCCTCCAATGGAAATTCGCGTACATTCGCGAGGTTACCTAGCCCGGTACAAAGGTTGCACTAATGCGAGGTACAAATAATTCAGAATCTGTGGGGATGGAGAGTTTAAAAATGGAAACCTTTTGTCGGTGCAAAAGGCGCACAAAGATGCACGTGCCTTCCAATGTAGCCGTCCACTGCAGCGCCGTATAGTGCCTCCAATGGAAATTCGCGTACATTCGCGAGGTTACATAGCCCGGTACAAAGGTTGAACTAGTGAAAGGTGCAAATAATTCAGAAGGTATGTGGATGGAGAGTTTAAAAATGGAAACCTTTTGTCGGTGCAAAAGGCGCACAAAGCTGCACGTGCCTTCCAATGTAGCCGTCCACCGCAGCGCCGTATAGTGCTGTCAATAGAAATTCGCGTACATTCGCGAGGTTACATAGCCCGGTACAAAGGTTGCACTAATGAAAGGTGCAAATAATTCAGAAGCTGAGGTGATGGAGAGTTTAAAAATGGAAACCTTTTGTCGGTGTAAAAGGCGCACAAAGCTACACGGGGCTTCAAATGTAGCCGTCCACTGCAGCGCCGTATAGTGCCTCCATTGGAAATTCGCGTATATTCGCGATGTTACCTAGCCCGGTACAATGGTTGCACTAATGCAAGGTGCATATAATTCAGAAGCTGTGGGGATGGAGAGTTTAAAAATGGAAACTTTTTGTCGGTGCAAAAGGTGCACAAAGCAGTACGGGCCTTCCAATGTAGCCGTCCGCTGCAGCGCTGTATAGTGCCGTCAATGGAAATTCGCGTACATTCGCAAGGTTACCTAGCCCGGTACAATGGTTGCACTAATGCAAGGTTCATATAATTGAGAAACTATGAGGATGGAGAGTTTAAAAATGGAAACATTTTGACGGTGCAAAAGGCGCACAAAGCTGCACGGGCCTTCCATTGTAGCCGTCTTCTACAGCGCCGTATAGTGTCTCCAATAGAAATTCGCG
The DNA here is from genome assembly GCA_949130485.1 of Agelas oroides. NCBI lineage: Eukaryota > Metazoa > Porifera > Demospongiae > Agelasida > Agelasidae > Agelas > Agelas oroides. The sequence goes on along the minus strand of OX422193.1, from coordinate 1,656,952 downwards.
TACATACGCGAGGTTATGTAGCCCGGTACAACGGTTGCACTAATGCAAGGTACAAATAATTCAGAAGCTATGTGGATGGAGAGTTTCAAAATGGAAACCTTTTGTCGGTGCAAAAGGCGCACAAAGCTGCACGGGCCTTCCAATGTAGCCGTCCAATGCAGCGCCGTATAGTGCCTCCAATAGAAATTCTCGTACATTCGCGAGGTTACTTAGCCCGGTACAATGGTTGCACAAATGCAAGGTGCATATAATTCAGAAGCTGTGGGGATGGAAAGTTTAAAAATGGAAAACTTTTGTCGGTGCAAAAGGCGCACAAAGCTGCACGGGCCTTCCAATGTAGCCGTCCACTGAAACGCCGTATAGTGCTTCCAATGGAAATTCGCGTACATTCGCGAGGTTACCTAGCCCGGTACAATGGTTGCACTAATGCAAGGTACAAATAATTCAGAAACTATGTGGATGGAGAGTTTAAAAATGGAAACCTTTTGTCGGTGCAAAAGGCGCACAAAGCTGCACGGGCCTTCCAATGTAGCCGTCCACTGCAGCGCCGTATAGTGCCTCCAATAGAAATCCTCGTACATTCGCGAGGTTACTTAGCCCGGTACAATGGTTGCACTAATGCAAGGTGCATATAATTCAGAAGCTGTGGGTATGGAGAGTTTAAAAATGGAAACCTTTTGTCGGTGCAAAAGGCGCACAAAGCTGCACGGGCCTTCCAATCTAGCCTTCCACTGCAGCGCCATATAGTGCCTCCAATGGAAATTCGCGTACATTCGAGAGGTTACCTAGCCCGGTACAATGGTTGCACTAATGCAAGGTGCATATAATTCAGAAGCTGAGGTGATGGAGAGTTTAAAAATGGAAACCTTTTGTCGGTGTAAAAGGCGCACAAAGCTGCACGGGCCTTCCAATGTAGCCGTCCACTGCAGCGCTGTATAGTGACATCAATGGAAATTCGCGTACATTCGCGAGGCTACCTAGCCCGGTACAATGGTTGCACTAATGAAAGGTGCATATAATTCAGAATCTGTGGGGATGGAGAGTATAAAAATGGAAACCTTTTGTCGGTGCAAAAGGCGCACAAAGCTGCACGGGCTTTCCAATGTAGCCGTCCACTGCAGCGCCGTATAGTGCCTCCAATAGAAATCCTCGTACATTCGCGAGGTTACTTAGCCCGGTACAATGGTTGCACTAATGCAAGGTGCATATAATTCAGAAGCTGTGGGTATGGAGAGTTTAAAAATGGAAACCTTTTGTCGGTGCAAAAGGCGCACAAAGCTGCACGGGCCTTCCAATCTAGCCTTCCACTGCAGCGCCATATAGTGCCTCCAATGGAAATTCGCGTACATTCGAGAGGTTACCTAGCCCGGTACAATGGTTGCACTAATGCAAGGTGCATATAATTCAGAAGCTGAGGTGATGGAGAGTTTAAAAATGGAAACCTTTTGTCGGTGTAAAAGGCGCACAAAGCTGCACGGGCCTTCCAATGTAGCCGTCCACTGCAGCGCTGTATAGTGACATCAATGGAAATTCGCGTACATTCGCGAGGCTACCTAGCCCGGTACAATGGTTGCACTAATGAAAGGTGCATATAATTCAGAATCTGTGGGGATGGAGAGTATAAAAATGGAAACCTTTTGTCGGTGCAAAAGGCGCACAAAGCTGCACGGGCTTTCCAATGTAGCCGTCCACTGCAGCGCCGTATAGTGCTTCCAATGGAAGTTCGCGTACATTCGCGAGGTTGCCTAGCCCGGTACAATGGTTGCACTAATGCAAGGTGCATATAATTAGGAAACTATGTGGATGGAGAGTTTCAAAATGGAAACCTTTTGTCGGTGCAAAAGGCGCACAAAGCTGCACGGGACTTCCAATGTAGCCGTCCACTGCAGCGCTGTATAGTGCCACCAATTGAAATTCGCGTACATTCGCGAGGTTACCTAGCCCGGTAGAATGGTTGCACTAATGCAAGGTGCATATAATTCAGAAGCTGTGTGGATGGAGAGTTTAAAAATGGAAACCTTTTGTCGGTGCAAAAGGCTCACAAAGCTGCACGGGCCTTCCATTGTAGCCGTCACCTGCAGCGCCGTATAGTGCCGTCAATAGAAATTCGCGTACATTCGCGAGGTTACCTAGCTCGGTACAATGGTTGCACTAATGCAAGGTTCATATAATTGAGAAACTATGAGGATGGAGAGTTTAAAAATGGAAACATTTTGTCGGTGCAAAAGGCGCACAAAGCTGCACGGGCCTTCCATTGTAGCCGTCTTCTACAGCGCCGTATAGTGTCTCCAATAGAAATTCGCGTACATACGCGAGGTTATGTAGCCCGCTACAATTGTTGCACTAATACAAATAATTCAGAAGCTATGTGGATGGAGAGTTTAAAAATGGAAACCTTTTGTCGGTGCAAAAGGCGCACAAAGCTGCACGGGCTTTCCAATGTAGCCGTCCACTGCAGCGCCGTATAGTGCCTCCAATAGAAATTCTCGTACATTCGAGAGGTTACATAGCCCGGTACAATGGTTGCACTAATGCAAGGTGCATATAATTCAGAAGCTGTGGGGATGGAGAGTTTAAAAATGGAAAACTTTTGTCGGTGCAAAAGGCGCACAAAGCTGCACGGGCATTCCAATGTAGCCGTCCACTGAAACGCCGTATAGTGCTTCCAATGGAAATTCGCGTACATTCGCGAGGTTACCTAGCCCGGTACAATGGTTGCACTAATGCAAGGTACAAATAATTCAGAAGCTATGTGGATGGAGAGTTTAAAAATGGAAACCTTTTGTCGGTGCAAAAGGCGCACAAAGCTGCACGGGCATTCCAATGTAGCCGTCCACTGCAGCGCCGTATAGTGCCTCCAATAGAAATCCTCGTACATTCGCGAGGTTACTTAGCCTGGTACAATGGCTGCACTAATGCAAGGTGCATATAATTCAGAAGCTGTGGGGATGGAGAGTTTAAAAATGGAAACCTTTTGTCGGTGCAAAAGGCGCACAAAGCTGCACGGGCCTTCAAATCTAGCCTTCCACTGCAGCGCCATATGGAAATTCGCGTATATTCGCGATGTTACCTAGCCCGGTACAATGGTTGCACTAATGCAAGCTGCATATAATTCAGAAGCTGTGGGGATGGAGAGTTTAAAAATGGAAACCTTTTGTCGGTGCAAATGGTGCACAAAGCTGTACGGGCCTTCCAATGTAGCCGTCCACTACAGCGCTGTATAGTGCCGTCAATGGAAATTCGCGTACATTCGCGAGGTTACCTAGCCCGGTACAATGGTTGCACTAATGCAAGGTTCATATAATTGAGAAGCTATGAGGATGGAGAGCTTAAAAATGGAAACATTTTGTCGGTGCAAAAGGCGCACAAAGCTGCACGGGCCTTCCATTGTAGCCGTCTTCTACAGCGCCGTATAGTGTCTCCAATAGAAATTCGCGTACATACGCGAGGTTATGTAGCCCGGTACAATGGTTGCACTAATGCAAGGTACAAATAATTCAGAAGCTATGTGGATGGAGAGTTTAAAAATGGAAACCTTTTGTCGGTGCAAAAGGCGCACAAAGCTGCACGGGCCTTCCAATGTAGCCGTCCACTGCAGCGCCGTATAGTGCCTCCAAAAGAAATTCTCGTACATTCGCGAGGTTACTTAGCGCGGTACAATGGTTGCACTAATGCAAGGTGCATATAATTCAGAAGCTGTGGGGATGGAGAGTTTAAAAATGGAAAACTTTTGTCGGTGCAAAAGGCGCACAAAGCTGCAAGGCCTTCCAATGTAGCCGTCCACTGAAACGCCGTATTGTGCTTCCAATGGAAATTCGCGTACATTCGCGAGGTTACCTAGCCCGGTACAATGGTTGCACTAATGGAAGGTGCATATAATTCAGAAGCTGAGGTGATGGAGAGTTTAAAAATGGATACCTCTTGTCTGAGCAAAAGGCGCACAAAGCTGCACGTGCCTTCCAATGTAGCCGTCCACTGCAGCGCTGTATAGTGCTGTCAATAGAAATTCGCGTACATTCGCGAGGTTACATAGCCCGGTACAAAGGTTGCACTAATGCAAGGTGCAAATAATTCAGAAGCTATGTGGATGGAGAGTTTAAAAATGGAAACCTTTTGGCGGTGCAAAAGGCGCACAAAGCTGCACGTGCCTTCCAATGTAGCCGTCCACCGCAGCGCCGTATAGTGCTGTCAATAGAAATTCGCGTACATTCGCGAGGTTACATAGCCCGGTACATAGGTTGCACTAATGCAAGGTACAAATAATTCAGAAGCTATGTGGGTGGAGAGTTTAAAAATGGAAACCTTTTGTCGGTACAAAAGGCGCACAAAGCTGCACAGGCATTCCAATGTAGCCGTCCACTGCAGCGCCGTATGGTGCCTCCAATGGAAATTCGCGTACATTCGCGAGGTTACCTAACCCGGTACAAAGGTTGCACTAATGCAAGGTACAAATATTTCAGAAGCTGTGGGGATGGAGAGTTTAAAAATGGAAACCTTTTGTCGGTGCAAAAGGCGCACAAAGCTGCACGGGCCTTCCAATGTAGCCTTCCACTGCACTGCCATATAGTGACTCCAATTGAAATTCGCGTACATTCGAGAGGTTACCTAGCCCGGTACAATGGTTGCACTAATGTTAGGTGCATATAATTCAGAAGCTGAGGTGATGGAGAGTTGAAAAATGGACACCTTTTGTCGGTGTAAAAGGCGCACAAAGCTGCACGGGCCTTCCAATGTTGCCGTCCACTGCAGCGCCGTATAGTGCCTCCATTGGAAATTCGAGTACATTCGCGAGGTTACCTAGCCCGGTACAATGGTTGCACTAATGCAAGGTGCATATAATTCAGAAGCTGAGGTGATGGAGAGTTTAAAAATGGAAACCTTTTGTCGGTGTAAAAGGCGCACAAAGCTGCACGGGGCTTCAAATGTAGCCGTCCACTGCAGCGCCGTATAGTGCCTCCATTGGAAATTCGCGTATATTCGCGATGTTACCTAGCCCGGTACAATGGTTGCACTAATGCAAGCTGCATATAATTCAGAAGCTGTGGGGATGGAGAGTTTAAAAATGGAAACCTTTTGTCGGTGCAAAAGGTGCACAAAGCTGTACGGGCCTTCCAATGTAGCCGTCCACTACAGCGCTGTATAGTGCCGTCAATGGAAATTCGCGTACATTCGCGAGGTTACCTAGCTCGGTACAATGGTTGCACTAATGCAAGGTTCATATAATTGAGAAACTATGAGGATGGAGAGTTTAAAAATGGAAACATTTTGTCGGTGCAAAAGGCGCACAAAGCTGCACGGGCCTTCCATTGTAGCCGTCTTCTACAGCGCCGTATAGTGTCTCCAATAGAAATTCGCGTACATACGCGAGGTTATGTAGCCCGCTACAATTGTTGCACTAATACAAATAATTCAGAAGCTATGTGGATGGAGAGTTTAAAAATGGAAACCTTTTGTCGGTGCAAAAGGCGCACAAAGCTGCACGGGCTTTCCAATGTAGCCGTCCACTGCAGCGCCGTATAGTGCCTCCAATAGAAATTCTCGTACATTCGAGAGGTTACATAGCCCGGTACAATGGTTGCACTAATGCAAGGTGCATATAATTCAGAAGCTGTGGGGATGGAGAGTTTAAAAATGGAAAACTTTTGTCGGTGCAAAAGGCGCACAAAGCTGCACGGGCATTCCAATGTAGCCGTCCACTGAAACGCCGTATAGTGCTTCCAATGGAAATTCGCGTACATTCGCGAGGTTACCTAGCCCGGTACAATGGTTGCACTAATGCAAGGTACAAATAATTCAGAAGCTATGTGGATGGAGAGTTTAAAAATGGAAACCTTTTGTCGGTGCAAAAGGCGCACAAAGCTGCACGGGCATTCCAATGTAGCCGTCCACTGCAGCGCCGTATAGTGCCTCCAATAGAAATCCTCTTACATTCGCGAGGTTACTTAGCCCGGTACAATGGTTGCACTAATGCAAGGTGCATATAATTCAGAAGCTGTGGGGATGGAGAGTTTAAAAATGGAAACCTTTTGTCGGTGCAAAAGGCGCACAAAGCTGCACGGGCCTTCAAATCTAGCCTTCCACTGCAGCGCCATATGGAAATTCGCGTATATTCGCGATGTTACCTAGCCCGGTACAATGGTTGCACTAATGCAAGCTGCATATAATTCAGAAGCTGTGGGGATGGAGAGTTTAAAAATGGAAACCTTTTGTCGGTGCAAATGGTGCACAAAGCTGTACGGGCCTTCCAATGTAGCCGTCCACTACAGCGCTGTATAGTGCCGTCAATGGAAATTCGCGTACATTCGCGAGGTTACCTAGCCCGGTACAATGGTTGCACTAATGCAAGGTTCATATAATTGAGAAGCTATGAGGATGGAGAGCTTAAAAATGGAAACATTTTGTCGGTGCAAAAGGCGGGCAAAGCTGCACGGGCCTTCCATTGTAGCCGTCTTCTACAGCGCCGTATAGTGTCTCCAATAGAAATTCGCGTACATACGCGAGGTTATGTAGCCCGGTACAATGGTTGCACTAATGCAAGGTACAAATAATTCAGAAGCTATGTGGATGGAGAGTTTAAAAATGGAAACCTTTTGTCGGTGCAAAAGGCGCACAAAGCTGCACGGGCCTTCCAATGTAGCCGTCCACTGCAGCGCCGTATAGTGCCTCCAAAAGAAATTCTCGTACATTCGCGAGGTTACTTAGCGCGGTACAATGGTTGCACTAATGCAAGGTGCATATAATTCAGAAGCTGTGGGGATGGAGAGTTTAAAAATGGAAAACTTTTGTCGGTGCAAAAGGCGCACAAAGCTGCAAGGCCTTCCAATGTAGCCGTCCACTGAAACGCCGTATAGTGCTTCCAATGGAAATTCGCGTACATTCGCGAGGTTACCTAGCCCGGTACAATGGTTGCACTAATGGAAGGTGCATATAATTCAGAAGCTGAGGTGATGGAGAGTTTAAAAATGGAAACCTCTTGTCTGAGCAAAAGGCGCACAAAGCTGCACGTGCCTTCCAATGTAGCCGTCCACTGCAGCGCTGTATAGTGCTGTCAATAGAAATTCGCGTACATTCGCGAGGTTACATAGCCCGGTACAAAGGTTGCACTAATGCAAGGTGCAAATAATTCAGAAGGTATGTGGATGGAGAGTTTAAAAATGGTAACCTTTTGTCGGTGCAAAAGGCGCACAAAGCTGCACGGGCCTTCCAATGTAGCCGTCCACTGCAGCGCTGTATAGTGCCGTCAATGGAAATTCGCGTACATTCGCGAGGTTACCTAGCCCGGTACAATGGTTGCACTAATGCAAGGTTCATTTAATTGAGAAGCTATGAGGATGGAGAGTTTAAAAATGGAAACATTTTGTCGGTGCAAAAGGCGCACAAAGCTGCACGGGCCTTCCAATGTAGCCGTCTACTACAGCGCCGTATAGTTCCGTCAATAGAAATTCGCGTACATTCGCGAGGTTATCTAGCCCGGTACAAAGCTTGCACTAATGCAAGGTGCAAATAATTCAGAAGCTATGTGGATGGAGAGTTTAAAAATGGAAACCTTTTGGCGGTGCAAAAGGCGCACAAAGCTGCACGGGCCTTCCAATGTAGCCGTCCACTGCAGCGCCGTGTAGTGCCGTCAATAGAAATTCGCGTACATTCGCGAGGTTATCTAGCCCGGTACAAAGGTTGCACTAATGCAAGGTGCAAATAATTCAGAAGCTATGTGGATGGAGAGTTTAAAAATGGAAACCTTTTGGCGGTCCAAAAGGCGCACAAAGCTGCACGGGCCTTCCAAAGTAGCCGTCCACTGCAGCGCCGTGTAGTGCCTCCAATGGAAATTCGCGTTCATTCGCGAGGTTACTTAGCCTGGTACAAAGGTTGCACTAATGCAAGGTACAATTAATTCAGAAACTGTGGGGATGGAGAGTTTAAAAATGGAAACCTTTTGTCGGTGCAAAAGGCGCACAAAGCTGCACGTGCCTTCCAATGTAGCCGTCCACCGCAGCGCCGTATAGTGCTGTCAATAGAAATTCGCGTACATTCGCGAGGTTACATAGCCCGGTACATAGGTTGCACTAATGCAAGGTACAAATAATTCAGAAGCTATGTGGATGGAGAGTTTAAAAATGGAAACCTTTTGTCGGTACAAAAGGCGCACAAAGCTGCACAGGCCTTCCAATGTAGCCGTCCACTGCAGCGCCGTATGGTGCCTCCAATGGAAATTCGCGTACATTCGCGAGGTTACCTAACCCCGTACAAAGGTTGCACTAATGCAAGGTACAAATATTTCTGAAGCTGTGGGGATGGAGAGTTTAAAAATGGAAACCTTTTGTCGGTGCAAAAGGCGCACAAAGCTGCACGGGCCTTCCAATGTAGCCTTCCACTGCACCGCCATATAGTGACTCCAATTGAAATTCGCGTACACTCGAGAGGTTACCTAGCCCGGTACAATGGTTGCACTAATGCAAGGTGCATATAATTCAGAAGCTGAGGTGATGGAGAGTTTAAAAATGGAAACCTTTTGTCGGTGTAAAAGGCGCACAAAGATGCAAGGGCCTTCCAATGTTGCCGTCCACTGCAGCGCCGTATAGTGCCTCCATTGGAAATTCGCGTACATTCGCGAGGTTACCTAGCCCGGTACAATGGTTGCACTAATGCAAGGTGCATATAATTCAGAAGCTGAGGTGATGGAGAGTTTAAAAATGGAAACCTTTTGTCGGTATAAAAGGCGCACAAAGCTGCACGGGGCTTCAAATGTAGCCGTCCACTGCAGCGCCGTACAGTGCCTCCATTGGAAATTCGCGTATATTCGCGATGTTACCTAGCCCGGTACAATGGTTGCACTAATGCAAGCTGCATATAATTCAGAAGCTGTGGAAATGGAGAGTTTAAAAATGGAAATCTTTTGTCGGTGCAAAAGGTGCACAAAGCTGTACGGGCCTTCCAATGTAGCCGTCCACTACAGCGCTGTATAGTGCCGTCAATGGAAATTCGTGTACATTCGCGAGGTTACCTAGCCCGGTACAATGGTTGCACTAATGCAAGGTTCATATAATTGAGAAACTATGAGGATGGAGAGTTTAAAAATGGAAACATTTTGTCTGTGCAAAAGGCGCACAAAGCTGCACGGGCCTTCCATTGTAGCCGTCTTCTACAGCGCCGTATAGTGTCTCCAATAGAAATTCGCGTACATACGCGAGGTTATGTAGCCCGGTACAATGGTTGCACTAATGCAAGGTACAAATAATTCAGAAGCTATGTGGATGGAGAGTTTAAAAATGGAAACCTTTTGTCGGTGCAAAAGGCGCACAAAGCTGCACGGACCTTCCAATGTAGCCGTCCACTGCAGCGCCGTATAGTGCCTCCAATAGAAATTCTCGTACATTCGCGAGGTTACTTAGCCCGGTACAATGGTTGCACTAATGCAAGGTGCATATAATTCAGAAGCTGTGGGGATGGAGAGTTTAAAAATGGAAAACTTTTGTCAGTGCAAAAGGCGCACAAAGCTGCACGGGCCTTCCAATGTAGCCGTCCACTGAAACGCCGTATAGTGCTTCCAATGGAAATTCGCGTTCATTCGCGAGGTTACCTAGCCCGGTACAATGGTTGCACTAATGCAAGGTACAAATAATTCAGAAGCTATGTGGATGGAGAGTTTAAAAATGGAAACCTTTTGTCGGTGCAAAAGGCGCACAAAGCTGCACGGGCCTTCCAATGTAGCCGTCCACTGCTGCGCCGTATATTGCCTCCATTGGAAATTCGCGTATATTCGCGATGTTACCTAGCCCGGTACAATGGTTGCACTAATGCAAGCTTCATATAATTCAGAAGCTGTGGGGATGGAGAGTTTAAAAATGGAAACCTTTAGTCGGTGCAAAAGGTGCACAAAGCTGTACGGGCCTTCCAATGTAGCCGTCCACTGCAGCGCGGTATAGTGCCGTCAATGGAAATTCGCGTACATTCGCGAGGTTACCTAGCCCGGTACAATGGTTGCACTAATGCAAGGTTCATATAATTGAGAAGCTATGAGGATGGAGAGTTTAAAAATGGAAACATTTTGTCGGTGCAAAAGGCGCACAAAGCTGCACGGGCCTTCCATTGTAGCCGTCTTCTACAGCGCCGTGTAGTGTCTCCAATAGAAATTCGCGTACATACGCGAGGTTATGTAGCCCGGTACAATGGTTGCACTAATGCAAGGTACAAATAATTCAGAAGCTATGTGGATGGAGAGTTTAAAAATGGAAACCTTTTGTCGGTGCAAAAGGCGCACAAAGCTGCACGGGCCTTCCAATGTAGCCGTCCACTGCAGCGCCGTATAGTGCCTCCAATAGAAATTCTCGTACATTCGCGAGGTTACTTAGCGCGGTGCAATGGTTGCACTAATGCAAGGTGCATATAATTCAGAAGCTGTGGGGATGGAGAGTTTAAAAATGGAAAACTTTTGTCGGTGCAAAAGGCGCACAAAGCTGCACGGGCTTTCCAATGTAGCCGTCCACTGCTGCGCCGTATAGTGCTTCCAATGGAAATTCGCGTACATTCGCGAGGTTGCCTAGCCCGGCACAATGGTTGCACTAATGCAAGGTGCATATAATTCAGAAGCTGAGGTGATGGAGAGTTTTAAAATGGAAACCTTTTGTCGGTGCAAAAGCCGCACAAAGCTGCACGAGCCTTCCAATGTAGCCGTCCACTGCAGCGCCGTATAGTGCCTCCATTGGAAATTCGTGTACATTCACGAGGTTACCTAGCCCGGTACAATGGTTGCACTAATGCAAGGTGAATATAATTCAGAAGCTGTGGGGATGGAGAGTTTAAAAATGGAAACCTTTTGTCGGTGCAAAAGGCGCTCAAAGCTGCACGGGCCTTCCAACGTAGCCGTCCACTTCAGCGCCTTACAGTGCCGTTAATGGAAATTCGCGTACATTCGCGAGGTTAACTAGCCCGGTACAGTGGTTGCACTAATGCAAGGTGCATATAATTCGGAAACTATGTGGATGGAGAGTTTAAAAATGGAAACCTTTTGTCGGTGCAAAAGGCGCACAAAGCTGCACGGGCCTTCCAATGTAGCCGTCCACTGCTGCGCCGTATATTGCAACCAATGGAAATTCGCGTACATTCGCGAGGTTACCTAGCCCGGTACAATGGTTGCACTAATGAAAGGTGCATATAATTCAGAATCTGTGGGGATGGAGAGTTTAAAAATGGAAATCTTTTGTCGGTGCAAAAGGCGCACAAAGCTGCACGGGCCTTCCAATGGAGCCGTCCACTGCTGCGCCGTATATTGCTACCAATGGAAATTCGCGTACATTCGCGAGGTTACCTAGCCCGGTACAATGGTTGCACTAATGAAAGGTGCATATAATTCAGAATCTGTGGGGATGGAGAGTTTAAAAATGGAAACCTTTTGTCGGTGCAAAAGGCGCACAAAGCTGCACGGGCCTTCCAATGGAGCCGTCCACTGCTGCGCCGTATATTGCTACCAATGGAAATTCGCGTACATTCGCGAGGTTACCTAGCCCGGTACAATGGTTGCACTAATGAAAGGTGCATATAATTCAGAATCTGTGGGGATGGAGAGTTTAAAAATGGAAATCTTTTGTCGGTGCAAAAGGCGCACAAAGCTGCACGGGCCTTCCAATGGAGCCGTCCACTGCTGCGCCGTATATTGCTACCAATGGAAATTCGCGTACATTCGCGAGGTTACCTAGCCCGGTACAATGGTTGCACTAATGAAAGGTGCATATAATTCAGAATCTGTGGGGATGGAGAGTTTAAAAATGGAAACCTTTTGTCGGTGCAAAAGGCGCACAAAGCTGCACGGGCCTTCCAATGTAGCCTTCAACTGCACCGCCATATAGTGACTCCAATTGAAATTCGCGTACATTCGAGAGGTTACCTAGCCAGGACCAATGGTTGCACTAATGCAAGGTGCATATAATTCAGAAGCTGAGGTGATGGAGAGTTTAAAAATGGAAACCTTTTGTCGGTGTAAAAGGCGCACAAAGCTGCACGGGCCTTCCAATGTAGCCGTCCACTGCAGCGCCGTATGGTGCCTCCAATGGAAATTCGCGTACATTCGCGAGTTTACCTAACCCGGTACAAAGGTTGCACTAATGCAAGGTACAAATATTTCAGAAGCTGTGGGGATGGAGAGTTTAAAAATGGAAACCTTTTGTCGGTGCAAAAGGCGCACAAAGCTGCACGGGCCTTCCAATGTAGCCTTCCACTGCACCGCCATATAGTGACTCCAATTGAAATTCGCGTACATTCGAGAGTTTACCTAGCCCGGTACAATGGTTGCACTAATGCAAGGTGCATATAATTCAGAAGCTGAGGTGATGGAGAGTTTAAAAATGGAAACCTTTTGTCGGTGTAAGAGGCGCACAAAGCTGCACGGGGCTTCAAATGTAGCCGTCCACTGCAGCGCCGTATAGTGCCTCCATTGGAAATTCGCGTATATTCGCGATGTTACCTAGCCCGGTACAATGGTTGCACTAATGCAAGCTGCATATAATTCAGAAGCTGTGGGGATGGAGAGTTTAAAAATGGAAACTTTTTGTCGGTTCAAAAGGTGCACAAAGCTGTACGGGCCTTCCAATGTAGCCGTCCACTGCAGCGCTGTATAGTGCCGTCAATGGAAATTCGCGTACATTCGCGAGGTTACCTAGCCCGGTACAATGGTTGCACTAATGCAAGGTTCATATAATTGAGAAACTATGAGGATGGAGAGTTTAAAAATGGAAACATTTTGTCGGTGCAAAAGGCGCACAAAGCTGCACGGGCCTTCCATTGTAGCCGTCTTCTACAGCGCCGTATAGTGTCTCCAATAGAAATTCGCGTACATACGCGAGGTTATGTAGCCCGGTACAATGGTTGCACTAATGCAAGGTACAAATAATTCAGAAGCTATGTGGATGGAGAGTTTAAAAATGGAAACCTTTTGTCGGTGCAAAAGGCGCACAAAGCTGCACGGGCCTTCCAATGTAGCCGTCCACTGAAACGCCGTATAGTGCTTCCAATGGAAATTCGCGTACATTCGCGAGGTTACCTAGCCCGGTACAATGGTTGCACTAATGCAAGATGCAAATAATTCAGAAGCTATGTGGATGGAGAGTTTAAAAATGGAAACCTTTTGTCGGTGCAAAAGGCGCACAAAGCTGCACGGGCCTTCAAATGTAGCCGTCCACTGCAGCGCCGTATAGTTCCACCAATGGAAATTCGCGTACATTCGCGAGGTTACCTAGCCCGGTACAATGGTTGCACTAATGGAAGGTGCATATAATTCAGAAGCTGAGGTGATGGAGAGTTTAAAAATGGAAACCTCTTGTCTGAGCAAAAGGCGCACAAAGCTGCACGTGCCTTCCAATGTAGCCGTCCACTGCAGCGCTGTATAGTGCTGTCAATAGAAATTCGCGTACATTCGCGAGGTTACATAGCCCGGTACAAAGGTTGCACTAATGCAAGGTGCAAATAATTCAGAAGGTATGTGGATGGAGAGTTTAAAAATGGTAACCTTTTGTCGGTGCAAAAGGCGCACAAAGCTGCACGGGCCTTCCAATGTAGCCGTCCACTGCAGCGCTGTATAGTGCCGTCAATGGAAATTCGCGTACATTCGCGAGGTTACCTAGCCCGGTACAATGGTTGCACTAATGCAAGGTTCATTTAATTGAGAAGCTATGAGGATGGAGAGTTTAAAAATGGAAACATTTTGTCGGTGCAAAAGGCGCACAAAGCTGCACGGGCCTTCCAATGTAGCCGTCTACTACAGCGCCGTATAGTGCCTCCAATAGAAATTCGCGTACATACGCGAGGTTATGTAGCCCGGTACAATGGTTGCACTAATGCAAGGTTCATATAATTGAGAAGCTATGAGGATGGAGAGTTTAAAAATGGAAACATTTTGTCGGTGCAAAAGGCGCACAAAGCTGCACGGGCCTTCCATTGTAGCCGTCTTCTACAGCGCCGTATAGTATCTCCAATAGAAATTCGCGTACATACGCGAGGTTATGTAGCCCGGTACAATGGTTGCACTAATGCAAGGTACAAATAATTCAGAAGCTATGTGGATGGAGAGTTTATAAATGGAAACCCTTTGTCGGTGCAAAAGGCGCACAAAGCTGCACGGGCCTTCCAATGTAGCCTTCCACTGCAGCGCCGTATAGTGCTTCCAATGGAAATTCGCGTACATTCGCGAGGTTACCTAGCCCGGTACAATGGTTGCACTAATGCATGGTGCATATAATTCAGAAGCTGTGGGGATGGAGAGTTTAAAAATGGAAACCTTTTGTCGGTGCAAAAGGCTCACAAAGCAGCACGGGCCTTCAAATATAGCCGTCCACTGCAGCGCCGCATAGTGCCGTCAATAGAAATTCGCGTACATTCGCGAGGTTATCTAGCCCGGTACAAAGGTTGCACTAATGCGAGGTGCAAATAATTCAGAAGCTATGTGGATGGAGAGTTTAAAAATGGAAACCTTTTGTCGGTGCAAAAGGCGCACAAAGCTGCACGGGCCTTCCAATGTAGCCTTCCACTGCAGCGCCGTATAGTGCTTCCAATGGAAATTCGCGTACATTCGCGAGGTTACCTAGCCCGGTACAATGGTTGCACTAATGCAAGGTTCATATAATTCAGAAGCTGTGGGGATGGAGAGTTTAAATATGGAAATCTTTTGTAGTTGCAAAAGACGCACAAAGCTGCACGTGCCTTCAAATATAGCCGTCCACTGTAGCGCCTCATAGTGCCGTCAATAGAAATTCGCGTACATTCGCGAAGTTACCTAGCCCGGTACAATGGTTGCACTAATGCAAGGTGAATATAATTCAGAAGCTGTGGGGATGGATAGTTTAAAAATGGAAACCATTTGTTGGTGCAAAAGGCGCACAAAACTGCACGGGCCTTCCAATGTAGCCGTCCACTGCAGCGCCGTATAGTGCCTCCAATGGAAATTCGCGTACATTCGCGAGGTTACCTAGCCCGGTACAATGGTTGCACTAATGCAAGGTGCATATAATTCAGAAGCTGTGGGGATGGAGAGTTTATAAATGGAAACCTTTTGTTTGTGCAAAAGGCGCACAAAGCTGCACGGGCCTTCCAATGTAGCCGTCCACTGCAGCGCCGTATAGTGCCTCCAATGGAAATTCGCGTACATTCGCGAGGTTACCTAGCCCGGTACAATGGTTGCACTAGTGCAAGGTGCATATAATTCAGAAGCTATGGGGATGGAGAGTTTAAAAATGGAAACCTTTTGTCGGTGCAAAAGGCTCACAAAGCAGCACGGGCATTCAAATATAGCCGTCCACTGTAGCGCCGCATAGTTCCGTCAATAGAAATTCGCGTACATTCGCGAGGTTATCTAGCCCGGTACAAAAGTTGCACTAATGCGAGGTGCAACTAATTCAGAAGCTATGTGGATGGAGAGTTTAAAAATGGGAACCTTTTGTCGGTGCAAAAGGCGCACAAAGCTGCACGGGCCTTCCAATGTAGCCGTCCACTGCAGCGCCGTATAGTGCTTCCAATGGAAATTCGCGTACATTCGCGAGGTTACCTAGCCCGGTACAATGGTTGCACTAATGCAAGGTTCATATAATTCAGAAGCTGTGGGGATGGAGAGTTTAAAAATGGAATTCTTTTGTAGTTGCAAAAGACGCACAAAGCTGCACGTGCCTTCAAATATAGCCGTCCACTGTAGCGCCTCATAGTGCCGTCAATAGAAATTCGCGTACATTCGCGAAGTTACCTAGCCCGGTACAATGGTTGCACTAATGCAAGGTGAATATAATTCAGAATATGTGGGGATGGAGAGTTTAAAAATGGAAACCTTTTGTCGGTGCAAAAGGCGCACAAAGCTGCACGGGCCTTCCAATGTAGCCGTCCACTGCAGCGCCGTTTAGTGCCTTCAATGGAAATTCGCGTACATTCGCGAGGTTACCTAGCCCGGTACGATGGTTGCACTAATGCAAGGTGCATATAATTCAGAAGCTGTGGGGATGGAATGTTTAAAAATGGAAAACTTTTGTCGGTGCAAAAGGCGCACAAAGCTGCACGGGCTTTCCAATGTAGCCGTCCACTGCAGCGCCGTATAGTGCTTACAATGGAAATTCGCGTACATTCTCGAGGTTGCCTAGCCCGGTACAATGGTTGCACTAATGCAAGGTGCATATAATTCGGAAACTATGTGGATGGAGAGTTTCAAAATGGAAACCATTTGTCGGTGCAAAAGGCGCACAAAGCTGCACGGGCCTTCCAATGTAGCCGTCCACTGCAGCGCCGTATAGTGCCACCATAGGTATGCACTGTCTCTGTATGTTTGTGGTAATGCATCCCAGCACCATGCTTGTTAAAGTCGAAACACTGCAAAGAAGTGTGTGCATGGGATGTGCCATCTAGTGCAGTCTTTACAGGAACAAGACGGCATCTGTTCCTGTGAATTCCTGCCAAAATCGACCACATACTGTGCCCCATCTTTCCTCTGTATAAAGAATACTCCTTCCTTCTCTGCATCAATCAAATCTTCGTCATGGTACTTATTGCTTCATGACTGCCGGTCAAGGCAGTGAAGGATGACTGATCTGGGTCTTCCTTGCAGGAAACATGGTACAAAATCATTGTACCGTCTGTACCATTCAGCAGTGTTGGCAGTACATAGCTCTGCCGAGCTTCTGGTAGAAATCTCTCTACCAAAAGAGAGACCAGTGCATGCCGACAAAGTGCCAGCTCTCTTTTTTGGCACGTACTTTAGCACTTTGTTTTGTGCCTCAGTACCATCGTTGGTGTCAACAGCCGCATGGAATTCATTATCGCTATAGGCACGTGCCCATCCCTGCATGTTCAATGGTAAGGACATAACGTGTGCATTAAATAACTTCCTGTCATTACTCAATTAGTAGTTATCAAACAGCTACCTATTTACCCAAGTAAACTTACATTTAGCCAGTTTGAGGTCAACCGTTCTGAACATGCACATTCTTCTTCCACACAGCAGACTCCTTGAGCACAGAGACAGCCTTCTGGTAGTTGATATCAACCGCAGAGTCATCTGATCCAGGTGGTGCCCAGGCGCAAGCACGAAGCAACTCAAGCGGACAGTCAGCGTCACTCCGGTCCAAAGCATTTTTTCTGTCTTGTACCCACCGTGTCCATGCCTGTTCCCTGTGAATGTTACAACCATAGACTGTTGTACTAGGAAATGTCGAGAACTCAGCATCTAAAAAGTCACAGAGAAAAAATGGTGGGTTCCAATTGCTACTCCATTCCTTTATAGGACATTCAATGCATTCCATACTTTCAGATTGCACAATGAACTGTGCTACAACACTGTATCCCACATTGGTGTGTACACACACAAAGGAAAAGGGGTAGTTCATACTTCATTGTACGATATGTAGCATCAACCAGGCTAATGTGGTTTCCATATCTGGTCAGAAGTTTCTCTTTGCTATACTGCTGCTGATGACCCACAGTTTGTGTCAGTTTGACTCCACAAGAGGTCTCTCAACTTATGGTTTCAACTGACTCGGTTTCACTGACATATGGGTGGAAGAAGTGGTATTCATCTGAATTAACTCCTCAATTTTCAAGGCAAAAGATCAAACTTTGATAGCTTGATGGCAAATTTAGCCTTGTACATGTGGTTACGGATGTCAGCAGTAGTAGGGTAGTATGCTCGGTTAGTGGGAGATGGTTTTGAGGCAGAGCATTGGTTCCTTACATATTCTCTCAGCGCTCTCTGAACTTCATGTGGATCAGTTGAGCCTTCTCGTACCAAGTCTTCAAATTTTTTTTTAAATAAGGGGATGTACCTTTTGTGCAGGTCCAGATTCTATGCCAGTTGGGTGAGATTTCTCATGTGATTCATGTGTGGGTAAAGAAACAAAAAAAACTTGGTGGCCATATCCACAGGTTTTCCCTCTTCCAATGCCTGCTTTAGAGCATGGACTTTACTTTCCCGCAACTGTCTAAGTTGTTTGCTCTTCAGGCATTTGGTCTCTGTTGCTGAGAAAGCATACTCGGGGTAGAGCCTGTACTCACAAATTTCAATGTGTGCATGACATCCCAGTTTGCGTGTTCCCTGGAGATAGATTCGACTAGATGTCCTCTCTCTCTTCTTGAAGTAACATGGTCCAAATTGGCACTCTTTCGTTTCCTTTTGCACAACCTAAAAAGGTGTGTTCTCAAAGGATACTCCCGAACAACTCCACATTATCCGTGATTTCCCCTGTAAATCACATGGCGTGAAACCAATTACTGTATGAAGTATACCGGGTAGTTCACCAATCAGATAATCAGATAGTCTGGACTTTCAATTGACAATTATGAATCACCCAAAGCTACAAAAGCTTGCATGGACTGGGCATCATACTACACAACTAGGATCCTATAACTGGACACTTACAACACCACTCTTTTTGGATTCATTTTTCTCATCCATTCCAGGTGCAGGTTGTTTCCTATGTGACCTCCGGATACCCCATGTTGTTACGATATCTCACCGATGTAGTTCAAGTGTGCCCTCCAACACTGTAAAAAGGTTTAGGTTACTTCAACCATATTTTGGTCACCTCAGTTGCATTCCTTTTGTGTGCGTGACACGTAAAGTTCAAGGAATGCTTACAATTTGGTTAAGAAGCTTCCCTCTTTTGTTAAATTAGTGTCTCCTTTCAGAAAGCCTATAATAAATCAGCATTTCTGGTGAGGTTTGTTGATCTTACACATCCGCCCCTGGATAGTTCCTTGGTTGCATGGTTGTTGTAGAAATGCCAGGAATGTAGCCAAATAGGTCTTCCGAAAAAAGAGACGAGCTAATGAAAGAGCTCCTCAATGAACCTTCAAGAAAACCTATTTGGTAGCATTCCTTGGTCACACTGATGTAACTGAGACAACCTAAAAATGTGGTTGAAGTAACGCAAGTGTTTTTGCTGTGAATTAAGTCTTCAACATAGCCTTCATAGTATGTACCAACTTTGTTTAGGCCTTCAGCCCTAACTGGCAAGCTGGACATCATTGAACTGTGTAGTATAAATCGTTTTTGTCATTAATCATGTCTTGTACTACTAATAAATCCATGAAGTTAATGAAGTATCAACATGTACCTGCACAGGACTCTTTCTCTGCAAGCTGAGAGGTTTGAACAACTTTCCAGGGGAACTCTAAGTGTACGATGGTAAGGCTGAGTACATTGCCGACTTCGATTTTCCCGCTAGTTTGCCGCACACGTGGCTGCTAATCTTTGGGGTCAAAGTGCAGTAGTATGACACCATCCGGCATGAAGCGTGGTGAACAAAGTGGATCCCCATGTATAGCCGTGGCGCACCCTAGATAAGAGGGTCACATACCAACAATTATTGCACTGAAATCTTGTGGTGCACATTTGAAGATGTCAATATGTAGCTAGTTTACTATATTATGCCACACACAAAAAGCTAGCAACTATATGTATAGCAGGGAATTATGGCTGAGAATCTCTAGGCCACCCTGCAAAAGGTTTAATTTCCATATCTACTCATCACATACACAGAATACAGTGCAACTTGTACTTTGTAACAAGGACATAGCTTTCAGGTGTATAGAAAAAGTAAATTCACTGAACAAAGCTGCTGAACTCCATATGAGAAGAGTACTACACTGCAAAAACATGCAAATTGGTTGTTTTAACCACAGAGTGTTTACGGGATACTGGAATACGCGGAATAACGGAACAACGGAATAGGTTCAAGGTTCATCAATGTAGCCCTTTTTATCTTTCTTCTTTACTGCCTCCCTTTCTGGGAGAGTACCACTGAGCCGTGGGCTGGTTACGACTTTTGGATGAGTTCGGCTCTGAATGCCTTGAGCCCCGCTAGGAAACTGATAGGTGCATAACCTGTCTGGATATAGGACTAGTCTAGGCAAAGGGGCGTGGTTTTTGCATACTGTGCACATACGCATTCTTGGAATTTTTATGCCATTGTTCCACTATTCCGTGTTTCCAGTATCCCGAGTGGTTACCCTGGTTACAGTCAAACTAAAGAGACAGTGGTTATGAGAAGTTTACTTTGGCATGGAAGACTAATTGCATAAGGCAACCAGAGAGGCAGCCGCCTTCATTATTTTGAAACCATGATCCTGCTGATAGTAACCACTAACATCTGTGTCATTTAATAACATTTTACCAGTTAGCTAGGAATAAAATGCTTAATGCACTGGACCTCAGTGAGTCTGTCTCCGTACACTGGAGCTACTATAAATCTGGGGACTGTGGCAAGAAAAATCTTGGCAAGTAGGGCCCAAATACCCTGTTTCAACGTCACAGGCATTACATGTATGGCTTCCATAACTGACATTGTCATGTACTCACTACTTAGCCTCGTTCCCAGGCCCGCGCCCATGCACCTTCCCGTCGCTTGCAGTACTGCAAGCGACGGGAAGCTGGGCGCGGGCCTGGGAACAAGGCTACTCACTACTGTAACCAGCAATTGTTGCATTCCAATTATAGTCTTATCACTTAGTGCTAGTGGTTTCTCTGTGCAAACACCGTGGGCGTAATTTCCTGTTTTTGGAAACCCTAAAATCCCCAGAAACAAGAGCTCGAACTGCTTGTGACCCTAACGGCTGTCAGCTAGAATGTCTTCAGAACAACCGTTTGTTGAGTTGAGTGGGAAACTATTTTTTAACATTGGTGAAGAACGGTGGGAGAAACTCAGGAATTTTCCAGTATGCCAAGATGATGTGTTTATTGCAGGATACCCTCGTTGTGGTACTACGTGGACCCAACAAATTGTGAAACTCTTGCGAAATGGAGGCAAAGATGATGGTGAGAGACTGGACCTGACTATTCCTTTCATTGAGTTCATTGGTAGCCCTCCTGCTAAACACATGGGCTACACTGTCAATTTGGAGGCCATTCCCAGTCCCAGAGCATTCAAGACCAACCTCCCGTATGAATTTGTCCCCGGTGGGCTGCCTCACACCACACCAGCTAAGTATGTGTACATTGCTCGCAATCCAAAGGACGCTGCTGTTTCTATGTGGCATCATCAATCAAAAATGGCTCATCATCCTTCCCGTCCTTGGGATGAGTTCTTTAAGAGCTACTTTGGAAGCAGCCCTGTGCCCTATGGAAACTGCTTCGATCATATCCTCGGATGGTGGAAGCATCATGATGCACCTAACGTATTGTTTCTTACTTATGAAGACATGAAGATGCAGCCCAATGAAAATGTGGAACGCATTGCAAGGTTCATTGGAGTTGATCCAACTCCTGAAGTAGTGAAACAGGTAGTAGAGAAGACGTCTTTCCAAGCTATGAAGTCAGATCCAACTGCTAACCATAAGTGGCTTGAGGAGAAGCTACTCATGCCAGGGTCTGAAGGCTCTTACATCAGGAAAGGAGTGGTCGGAGACTGGAAGAACCACTTCACTGCAGAGCATAATGAGCAATTTCAACAGATGTACCAGGAAAAAATGGTTGGAAGTGGGCTGGAGTTTAAATTTGGACAGTAAATAAAACAGAGTAGCAATGCATACTGTCTTAGTTAAAGCTATTACTTAGCTGTTGTTGATAGCTATTGTCATGGCTTGCATGATTTTTTTTTAACTGTATTGCTGTACTGTTGTGCAAGAAAACAGTACACTACAGCTATAGCTGCATAATAAGTTTCAGTTGTTTATGCAGATTTTAGTGATGAGGAGGGTTGTAACAGGTTGTTGTCCTGTTGGTCTTTTTCAAGGCTAAGATTAATTCGCTTGCAATGGTGTTGCACATCACCCTCAAAGCATTCGTAAACTGGCCAGAGTTTCGTTAATGAAATGACGTCATGGATGTAAGATGCGTCATCTTGCGTAAGCCGCTTACATTCATGACTGGTGCTAAAAAGAGGTGGGGCTCACGTTCGCTACAAAAGCAACGCATCTTCGCTGATTTGAACGGAGGTCATAGCAAAGGCTTTGTTTATTTTTTCCTTCGCAATGGATGAAAGTAAGAAATTGTTCGGATGGAGATATCTTCCGACAGGTTGTAGTTATTAAATGAAAGGGCACTCCAGAACTCACGCAATGAAGGGGTGCCCCACCCTCTTACTATAATATAAGGCGGGAGGGAGTCAATGTGTTCCGTACAGTTGTGAGCATATAGGAGTTATTTTCTCTCACTGAGTGCCTTTTACATAGCCTTCATTCATCTGCAGTCAGCGCTGTAGATGTTAACAAGGAAGTACATGTATCCAATTTATTGGCTGACTACCCTATGGTTGTAGAAAAGCTGTCGCTCTGACACGTTGACTCAACTTACACTTAGATCACACTATTTTTTGGTCATAACTGTTGACCATGACCATGCACAGCTATATTATTTTAAGCTGTGCGATCATGAATAGTTTATGGGGTTTTTTTCCTGTAGCTTCACAGACTGACTCTCCTACTCTCTTACAAGTTGATTCCACTCCACTAGGTATGTACAGCTACTATAGACACTGTTCTCTCTTTCCATCCCCCCAACCTCACTACACTACAGTAGTTATGTATCTCGAGTCAATACTCATACTCTGTTTGTTTCCCCAAAACTTCCCTGAAAGAAAATGGTCTGGTAGCATGTACTTCTTGACCCAAATTGTTGACACCATGGTTGCATATATATATGTAGCTTGAATTTTGCAACATAACAGTCATTACATTTCTTGGTATTGATGACTCAGTAGTCAAAGTGTGATCTGTGGTTGAAATTAATCTCATATTTGAAATTTTACGACATTAAATGATGTCATTTTCTCGTCTGACAAAGAAAGCCTAGCTCCTTTAGCTGTTGTGGAGTACATCCCTGTCAGTATCTTGGTCCTGTTTGTCATTGTCTTATGACCTGTCTAATAGATGTATTCATACAAAGACTGCTATAATTATAGTAATCTTCAGTTCTACCTCAGCTGCTTTAGCAACATGCATGCATGGTATTATGCCAGTCTTTCTGTACATGTATGTGTAGGACACTGTAGTGAGAATATACCATGGCTAATACTCAGAGTGTATATGCCGCACATATTTTGGTGATAAAACATATCCATTCTATATTTATTTATAAATAATTGGTTGCTGTTTACTTCAGAGCTTAATGATGATCACTTTAATGTGCTAAGGGAACTCAACCCACTTGCTGCAAGCTGGAAGAATATAGGTTTTGCTCTACGGCTAAAACCTGATGCCTTGGAGAAGATTGACAAACAGCACAGTGGGGACCCTACTGCTTGTCTGGCTTCAATGGTGACAGAGTGGCTAAGAAAGAACTACAATGTTAAGAAGTTTGGCGAGCCTACTTGGCAAAGGCTGGCAGAGGCAGTTGGTGATGCTGCGGGAGGAGCAGACAAGGCACTTTCAGAGAATATAGCTAAAAAACACAGTAAGTCAAGTAGTTATACTTATGAAAGTGACATTAGCTAATTTCTACTGCAACTGCCTATCTTCTGTACTATAACATACTGTCACACTGTGTGACAATAATTGTCCCCTCTGATTGCAGCCCCACAATTGTCAGCATTGCCAGAGGCCAAGCAGACACCATCCAGTCCACAAGGAAGTGCAGAAACACAAGCACAAGGGACCATAACGAGTATGAGCTCTTAGATGTGGCTGTGTCACTGCTGTTTACATATCATGGCTGTTTGTTGTCTCCTGGCAGGTTTGCCCCCCACCCCCTCTGCCATGTCCGACCATTCGTCCCCTCTTCAACCTCCCTTTCAACCTGCTATAGTTCCAAGAGTGACCTCTTCTACCCCTCACCACTACCCACAGGCAGATCAAAGTAATGTACTAGTTGGCTGTCTTTCATGTTGAGTTAGTGATACCACATTTAGTCACATGTGAAAGGAATGATGAAGTGATAGACCTCTTACTATGAATCTAGTTAGTGGAATCAATTTACCTGTATGGTCATTCCTTTATTCCTTAGTTTTAGTAAATAGGAGATCTAATTGCATGTATTATGTAGTCTCACTGTCTAAGCTGAGAATGCATGCATGCATATAGTCTCTTACCTCATGCTTCATCAGTCCAACAGCCAACCTATGTGTCAAATGGCAAAGTCAGGTCTCAAGGTGTCACTAGAACTCTGTGGTGTTTATAGCCAGGATACAATCAGGCACATTGAATCCGTAGGAGAGGCTCTCGGGTCAGTTTCTAAAGCCAATTAGCGGGACCATTTCTTTATGTCTTGAATGAAGCCATGAACCATGCAAGGTCACTCAGAGATATACTAACATAGTAAGTCAAGCCTTCCTCAACTAGGTGAACTACAACACGTCAATAAACAGTCTATATTCATAAAGTCTATATTCATAAAGTTCATACCGTCACAGTGTAGGCCTGAATTAACATGAAAATAATGTACGTCTCTTCCTAATCAGTTCCACAGATGTCAATATTGACCAGCCAGCAGACACAACCCAGTTCACAAGAAGGTGCAGAAACATTATCAAGTAGGTATGCATGGTTGTTTCTGTACAGGTTATATAACATGGTATGTTCAGCATGCATACATTTACAAGGTTGTTTGTTGTCTCCTGGCAGGCCCACCTACTACACCCATCACCATCTTTAACTATCCCTCCACTTCTCCACCCTCACTACAACTGAGTAGATCTGCTGTTTTTGCACTTGAGAATCGGCAAGCCATCATGGACAAATTTGCAGATTTTCAAACAAATGTGTGCAGCAAGCTGCTCAAGAATGGGGTCGATATCGAAGAGTTCCGGCTGTTTGTCATTAATCAATTCCCTCCTGGAAATTGTATTCCTCCAACTCCTGCCAGCTTGAAAGAAATATTCAAAGCCATCACTCACCATGGCCTGTGGGATTGCTTGCACTACTCCCCACTTGTGCGAATTGCCAAAAGGTTTGGTGCCGGTGATCCCGAGATAGACGGTTGGGTTCAAACTTACAAGAAAGATCTGAAGGCTTACTCCATTACAACCACAGTTGAAGATTTCATTGAAGCCGACCTTGATATTGATGACCTTCCTCCAGCAAAGAGAGCAAAGTGCAATCCTCGCTACTGTTGTTCAGTGGAATGGAAAACTAGTTTTATTGACCACTCATTGCACTACCTTGCTGAAGTGTGGGAAATGTTCTCTAATCGCTATCTTATGCCAGACTCCCCACCAACAGCCTTGCTTGATCGTGTTCGCAAGGGCTGTTTTGTGATCACATGGCTCATTCCGTCAAGCCTGGTCTCACCACTTATCGAGAGAGCGAAGCGTGACACAGCCTTTTTCAAACAGCATCATATTCAAAGAGTGACAGTGGGAGAAGAATGTGTCTACGAGGAAGTCATCACTGAGGAACATGCAGGTGAGTTTTCTCTAAGCCTCGTCGTACATTCAAAGTTCCTTGTTTAGTGCACACAGCATCAAAGTTGTTTGATGTTGTTAAAATTGGAAGGAGTTAGTCTAAAAACTCTTGATTTGGTGAGCATGACTCACAATCATTCCATCTGCCAAACCCGAAAATAATAGACATTGACGTGACCATGCAACAGGCTCACCGTGTCACTCACATGCACTAAGAAATAAAAGACCAGTCTACTGATACCCAATAGAAAACTTGTACTACTCTTGAAGCTGCATCCCCCTTTCCTTCCAATAAAAAAAATAAACATAGTAGTCTGCACATGTATCTGGAGTGGGCCTAGACTAGACATAGATTTTGCCAACTGGGTAGCTATAGGAACATCCAAATGATATTTTTTAAATTTGCTGGAACTGCTTCAGCCACTTTCATACAAAAAATTGTCACATATATGAGTGTTTACAATGCCCGTTTGATTAATCTTTTGTTGACTGACTGACAATAGAGGTCAACACACATATGGGACCTCCATTGAACCCTGAGGATGAAACAGTGAGCCGTTTGAACTAGCTGTAATGTTACTGGGGTGCAGTTTATCCATGTGTACAAATAAACAAACATGTCAATTGTGCAAATCTGATGTTTGTCTTAAAATTAGAAAACTTCCAGTTCAAAAATGTGGAGGATGCTGCTGGACGTATTCGTAAATGGATCAAGAAAACGCCTTTGGAGGTATGTGCCTTAAGTATGAAGTATATCAACTTACTATTTCACGATCTGGTAACGTGAAACTGTACTGAAAATGGTATTTCCACAAACGCAGATTTCCAGACGGCTGTCAGAAATGCTACAAATGAATATCTACTTGAAGAAAGACTATCTCTTGCCAACTGGGAGGTAGGTGTATGATTGGATGTGCATACCGGTACTAGTGCTGTTTCAACAGTGTTTATGCTTTTATTTACCAACTTGTGTTAATCTCCTGCCAGCTCCAAAGAGAGGGGAGCACGCAACACATTGGAGCTATTGTCACCAGTAAGACACCATGCAGTGGTAGAGGTAGAATGATCTGTTTGCAGATATATTACTATAGTACAAGTTGGTTTCAAATGGCTGTAGGCCTAGTGTTTGTATGAGTACACCAAGATGGTAACTGAATGTTCTTGCCATCACCCACCTAGGAGCAGAAGACACGAGGAGTGATTACAGCATCTGCTGGCAATCATGGTCTGGCACTAGCATACCATGGCAAGCAGCTCAATGTCCCGGTAACAGTGGTCCTCCCGGAAAGTTCTCCAAAAGTTAAGGCAAGGATAATGGATTACATCCTCCATTACAATTATGTACATGATTTGTTTCTCTTGTGCAAATTTCCAAGGATGAGGGTGCACTTCCTTATTAGGATAATACTGGCAGATTAACATTCATGAGTGCATCACGGATTTATTACATCTAGCCAACGTAGAGAAGGGTGAGACTCAGTAATCTTAGACCACCTTGAAATAACAGGAATCAATCTGCAACCAGGGTAGAATAGAGTCCAAGACGCCTTTGGCTTCTTTCAAAGCTCAAGCTGGATGCTCTGAACGATTGATTGGACTGGCAATAGTAGGCACAGCCTCACAGTTTCACTGTTAGTGGCAGTTACCAGTGGTTGGACATTAATCACTAGCTCTGCTTTCACCTGGTGACTAGTGGCCAGGAAGCAGTATACCTGCTTTATTCCATACACTACCTAGCTACAATCTGTTTCTGATATTTTGTCGAACAATACATGTACTTTACAAATGAGCTCTTCCAGCAATTCATCTGATGGTTTGGTTGTTGTACCAGGGCTGTCCAGTTTGGCAGCTAGTGGTACAGCAAGTTGTATACCACTTGTGAAAAAACATGCAAATGCAGCTGTATATGCGTGGATACCAATTCAATTCAGTCACAGCATTATGACATAGGTATACTGGCACGCACCTGCATGCTGTTGCTTGACCATGGGTATATATATATATATGTGTGCTGCCATGAGGCACCTTTATGTTATCATAATTACATTACATATTTTAATTTTAGAGAAGCGTCACTACAGACAAATATGTAAACTACGGATACAATCATATCACTAACACTGCCTGTGTTCAAACCAGGTGCACCGGTGCAAAGAATGTGGTGCCAAGACAATTTTGCATGGCAGGGACATTGGGGAATCAAAGAAGTTTGCCACAGAGAAAGCAGAGAAAGAGCAGCTGCAGTATGTGAATGGGTACGTATGCACATGAAGTCTGGTGTATTGTGCACTTGCTCCATCTGAGGCCACCTGTTGTGAATAGTGAGCACCATTTTGGTGTCCATACAAATTGTGTATTGATATAGAACCAAGCTATAAACACAAAATAATGTCAGTCTCTCTGCCCCCCTCCCAACCTTCCTCCAGCTACAACGATCTATCCATCCTAGCAGGACAAGGTGTTGCTGCTCTGGAGGTACTGGAGCAGATGGACGAGTTGGGGGTGGAGCCAGATGCAATAGTCATTCCTGTGGGAGGGGGAGGGCTGCTTGCTGGCATGACCACTGTCATCCAACACTCTAAACCATGTACGGAGATCATCGTAAGTTTTTCTGCAGCTCTGCTACTATAGTATACAATCAAGCTGTCTGTTGGATTCATCATTTTGGTCCATATCTGACTAGTGCAAGCTAATCTACGTTAGTATGACATCAGTAAGGCTCTGTTGTCAACTACTGCTGATGTAATGTGGTTGACCCCCTGTGTTATAAGTTGGTGCATAATATACATCATGCTTCTGAACATCACAAATTATATGGGCTGTAGTACAGTGGCACGTATTAGTACTAGTTACCACATAGTTTGAGTCAGTTTCAAAAATATACTTATTTCCGAACCCAAAGTTATCACATGAGCATATTAGGTAGGCTTTCCTGCCAAAAACATTATTTGATTAATATTAAGACTGTAAGCAATTCCAAAAATGTAAGTACAATCGTTTACATAGTTGAGTTGTGTACAACTGCATGGCTATCCACTTTCCACTGTATCCACTTCCCATATGGGTCTATATTATGAAAGTTTATACCTCAGCTTTGTACCTCATAATCCTACCATATATTATGATACTATACTATACTATACTATACTATACTATACTATACTATACTATACTATACTATACTATACTATTACCATGTATTAGAGTATAATTTATGTGTATAATTTGATAACTTAAGAATACTATAGGTGCATTGGAAATAGGATAATATACAGTATCCTGCAAGTGATAAAATCAAGGAGTAATGACATGTATGGGTCCCTGCAGACTGTGGAGTCGGAAATGTGCCCTAGTTTCAATGAAGCCATAAGAGCAGGCAAACCAGTGGAAGCAATGTCAGATTCTAGCACAATTGCTGATGGTCTACTTGTGCCTACGGTGAGTCTTGCATAGCTATCCTGCATACATTTGCTACCAAGATTGTACATTAAAGGTTTCCTAACTACGTTGTTCTAAAGTTATGGGTTGTGAACAAGATTAAGGATTTTCTTGCTCTCTGGAATTTGCAGATTGGTGAAAATTCATTTAAAATTGTGCGTACATACACAAACAATTTTAAAAGACTACGACTAGAGGTGGTGAAGGAGAAACACATTAAACAAGGAATCCTGATACTAGTTAAGGAGGAGGGGATTGAGGTGGAGGGGGCAGGTGCCATCAGCCTTGCGGCATGCCTATACAATCCCAAACTACAGAATCACCTTCGGAAGAAGAAGTAAGAAATTTGGGAACGGAATCTAGCTGCTGCTAACAGAATATATGCAAATTTTCAAATTGCCTTGTCTATTAATATGTGTACCAAGTCTCTCTCATACACTTCCCTCCATCCTCTCTCTTTTCTTCACAGTGTTGTTTTGATGCTGACTGGTAGAAATGTTGACTGAAGGAATTAAGTGAATGGAAAATTGACTCTGCCAAAGCTGTAGTGTAACATGTTGTGGAATTTTCATATGGTAATTTCTTGTTGCAGTATATTGTACTGTATTCCAATTTTAAATGTTGGACCATGCACAAAAAACTTTTGTTGATAATTTACAAAATACTGTGGACTACACTTAAGTAACATGTCCTATTCATTTTGGAATGTATAGTACTTTCACATAGGTCAATTATTTTCTTGTTCTGAACTATGTCAAGTCTAAATCGTAACCCAAGATGCTCGCCCTATAGTGACCTGAGAGTTCGGTGCTAGACTCACAGGTTTATCAATCCTCAGGGTTTAAAGAAGAACCAGACATGAGTTGATCACACAACCATTCCGTAGAGTATATACATTCCAAAGACAGGGCTGGGTGCTAAACTGGCATGCCATATCCACCTACCTATGATCATGTCCATAGCTTTTATCAATCAATTGATCGATTGATCAATCTATAGATAGATAGATAGATAGATAGATAGATAGATAGATAGATAGATAGATAAAGAATAATCTTTATAGCTGATTTTCAGGCAAGCTCTGCATAATTACACAATGTACACAGTCATATTCACACACATCTATAAACTATACATGAGCAAATTCAGTCCGGTTCAAATCTAACCACTTCAGGGATTACAACTACAGAGTATGTGTTGATCGTTGCCGTGAACCCACCTACCAAACTCTAGTGCTTGGAACTAACGTATCCTGGGAAGTTTTTGCTGATTCGTATGATAGACCTTGCCACCTTGGTTATATACAGTCATGGTCTTTCTTTTGTGACCACAGGTTATGAAAAGCCAGAATATATTCCCCCATAGGCCAAAACCACTTTTCCACTAGGAACCTCAAGCAATTTGTTGTCTGCACAAAGGAAATGTTATCAATGACTCCCTGTTGTATCGATCGATCGATCGATCTATCTATCTACCTATCTACCTACCTATCTATCTATCTATCTATCTATCTATCTATCTATCTATCTATCTATCTATCTACCTACCTACCTACCTACCTACCTACCTATCATTGGGAGTCCCAGCTCCAAAACTTGAGTTTCCAAAACAAGTTACTGGACATATCAAGAACCAAAAAATGACAACCAAGTTTGGAATAAAATCCAGCAAGGACTTCCTACAATTCTCCAAAATCCTTTCAAACGCTCATGCAAGAAATTCCACCAAGCAAAAGGAAAGTATTAGGGCTTCAATGCCTCATTAGTGACCATCGACATCCATTCCCTGAAGTTGCGAAAGTCAACCCCAACACTCTCACGTCAAGCCACCTGAACGATGTTTGTCGATAATGCTGCCTCAATCGGTGCCTCTCACGTAATCTTCCTCGCAAGAAAGTCCCAAGTCTGGCTTGGTCGTATCCTCCATCCCAGTGCTGAAGGTGACGTCATCTTGTCGCTTTCGTGAAGTAGGTGGGGCTCACGTGTGCTGCCAAAACAAAGACGCATCTCACTGATCGCGAATTGCTGTCACTTTTTTTCCGTTAACAATGGCGGAACCAAGTAAGTGTAAATGTTGTTCGGATGGAGGCAGCTTCAGATTGGTTGTAGCTATTAAAATAAAGGTGCGGTCTAGAGTTTACGAGTGACATTGGGATCCGATGGCCCACCCCTAGCAGGTGTCCCGTGCCAGCCTTCAATTACAACCAATCGTGATTTGTTATCTCCTTAATTGTTAATACCTGTACGACACTTGTCTAGCTAATCGAAGATGATATTGAAAGGCAGTCACTCAGACATGATGACTCAAGTTCATACTCACACTAGCTATTTTTTATTTTTATTCTGACTGCATATTGATTTATACTGTCTGTAGCTGTGTGTTCTGGGTCTGTGATCATCAATGCTCTTTCTTCTCCCTCTAGCTGTACAGGATTCTCCTGATGTCTCAAATGTTGACTCTACTGCGCTAGGTTTGTAGAAGGATACTGGTCTCCGCTTTTTATCTCCTCCAACCCCATAATTACTGCAGACAATGCATCCCCACATTGTCATTATACCCAACTATAGTTTTACCATAGATAGTAGAGTACTATATATGGTTTTACCCAGACCACACTCTCCTATAGAAGGAAGACCTTGGTCTAGCTGTCTAGCTTGCTGACTCAAAGTTTGATGGTTGGCACAGAAATGGGCATGGCTTGGGTTATGTATTGAATTGAAGCTAAGTGTCTTGGTAGCTACGCATAACAAACCCGGACAAAGTGTGTTATGGAGCTGATGAGCATGTAATGACATCAATCTATGTACAGTGTCATTTCCTTCCTATTTGATGTGGAGTGCCTGCTTTAAGAGTCCATCCCTGTATGTTACACCCTTCTCTTCTTACTCTCTTTGCTAACTCTATACTGTGGTGGTCTCATATTCTACATCAAGCCAAGTGGATCCTCATGAAGGCCTATATGTGTACAGTTCTTCCCTGGCTACCTTAAGCATGGATGCTAATAAGCCAGTCCCTGTCCGCAATCTTTTTTGTGTGTACCATAGTCTCACAAAAGAGTGAAAGAGTGCCCACAGTCCAACCTTTGGCTCAGTTTCCTGCAAGTGTCCACCCTTGTGCTAGCAATGATCAAATGCCATCTTCATCAGCTGCCTAGTGAGCTACAAATGATTTACTGATACATGATGACATAAACAAATGTGGGCTGCCTATATATATATCAATTAAGAGTTTTGCAATGACAGGTTCCTGCCAACAACTGTGGGGGTTCTTTCATGGATGATTGCATAAGCACTTGAAAGGACACTCCCTGCCCACTTTGGTGAACATGTAAGGTACTCTACCCACAGGCATTCTTTGTGAGACTATGGTATTTGAACACATTCCACTTAGCAAGTGTGTGGTTACCAGTGCACTTGCACATATTTTGCTGTCACTTTAGAGCTCTATTATCATCTCTTTGATGTACAAAGTGAGCTCATCCCAGTTGCCGCAAACTGGAGGAACATTGGCATTGCTCTGCGGCTGAAACCTGATGTCTTGCAGAACATTGATGCTAGGTACACTGGTGATCCTCGTGCATGCTTGTCATTCATGGTGATGGAGTGGCTGAGGAGAAACTATGATACACGGCAGTTTGGTGAGCCAACTTGGAGGAAATTGGTGGAAGCAGTAGCCCATCCTGCAGGTGGAGCCGACAAGGCAGTTGCAAGGAAAATAGCCAGGAGGCACAAGGCTGGAGGTATGTTAAGAATGTTTTGCTAGTTCTATACTATATAACGGTTTTTCTTCTGTATCTACAGTTCATACTGTCAGAGTGCACGATCTTATCATTTTATATAAAAATGACATCATCATGCACCCTTGGTCACATTGTATCATTGGTCAACATAAAATACTTTTTATTGCAGTTCCACGGCTTGTAGTACTACCAGTGACACCATCCAGTCCAAAAAAAGGTACTTACGGATATAAAAATGAGTAAGCTTGATTGATCTACACTTCATGCACAATTATTGTCTCCTGCAACCCTAGCTGTCCCCTCTACCATTTCAGACAACCACCTCCTCCTCACTCTTATTCAAATCCGGTTGTATTTCAGAAATTTCACAAACTGTTGAGGACATTAAACTTGCTAATGTCTAGTTTTTCTCAGTCTTGCACTAGTAACAAAATTAATGACCATGCATGGAGATAAGAATATCACTGACTAAATTCATGGTAGGAGGTCTCCTGTGCAGTGATGATATGAAGCTTTTAACATTCCTTTAAGATATTGTTGTGCAGAGCTAGGGTTGTCCCAGGGAAACTACCCAAATGTTTCGCCCACAAATACAAGAAGAATGATTCATGTAAAATGACCACATGCTAAAGAAATATTTACACATCCTACTACCTACAGTGCTGCATGGCTTTAATTGCACCATTATTTAGTGGATATCCTCTATTAGCTATAGGCACATGTTTGCTTATTAGCCTCGTCCCCAGGCCCCACCCCAAAAATTGGGAAAGGGGCCTGGTTCACTTCACGAGTTGCAAACTTTCTCGTATGTACTGAGTCGGCATATTATGTAACAATTACGTGCCTTACGTGATCATGTGGTAACCAGTTAATTGTCAGGGGAGGGTAGGACAAGCTCTAAGAATCACATGCGGAATGTTCACAGGGATTTACAGAGATTGAACAAGTAAGTGCTCGTAGGATCCAAGTTTGCTGGGGTTCGATGGGGCTCAATGCTTGGAACGCTTTTGTTCTTATAGGGTAGAACATCCCTATATTGTTGGAAAGTTGGAGAAATCCCTGGATATGGGTGAACCCACCTTCCATGCCGTGAAAACTGCATGTTACCGATTGCAGCAGCAAGCCAAAGTGCATGTTTTAGCTTTAGCGCTGCAAAATACTCTCGAAAACCACACAAAAAGCACTCAATAAGGGCTGCACCGCACGGAATCAAACAATTTCACTGAGCATTACATCATCAGATTGCTGAGTGCACGTGGGCTTGTCCTACCCCCCTGGTTAACTGTTGCTAGCTGGCTACCACGTGATCACATAATTGTTACATAATATGCTGACTCAGCACATATGAGAACTAGTTGATGATGGCATTACATAGTAGATGAACAGATCTTGTTACGGAGTGACTACAGACAAATCCTGTGAGGCAAGAGTAGTAGCCTAGCAAGCGTAACTACACTCAAAGTTACTGAAATTTGAGGTTTATGAAACGTCTACTAGCCTCGTTCCCATTTTCAAATGGTCTTGGAATGACTCTACTACTTTCATGTGTCAAGAATTTAGTAATTGGTAATGGATGAACGTGATTCGTTTACTCCAAACAAGACTGCTGACACAGCACATACAGGAATTTTGGCAAGTGTGACCAGGCCCTTTTCCAGATTTTCAGGCAGGGCCTGGGGATGAGGCTATTTGCTTACCACTTATGCTCATAAGCGCATGCACTTATTAACCAGAGTTTACAGTATGCATGTAGCACCTGCTTGATGCACGCTGGATGCATCGACACATTGTAGAGCAAACTGAGGTCATAATGACAACAGTTAGCTACTAATTTTTGCTTTCTAGCACCACTTCGATTTCCATGCTTCTTGGTGGAGACTTTAATTCATGTTATACATAGACCATGGCACTATCGAATATGCACTCAAAGTCATTGTCCATGGGTGCATAAATCTATGAAAACTTCGGCACAAACCACAGAAGCATGCATGTAGAAGAGTCTGGGAAAATGCTCCCCGAGGTAATTTTATAGCCTTCAAGTCAGTCACCTTTCACTAGCTTACTGTTTATTACTGTACAATCAGGATAATAAGTACCTGCGTCTGTTTTCAAAATTAGCAGCCAGAATTGAATGGGTGCACATAATCATGGGGGTACTTATGTCACATGGTAGTGTACAGTAGCATGGGAACATGATGTCTTTTAGCCCTCGAGTTTCTTTTCTCACTGTAATTCCTGTCGTCTGCTTGTAGTTTTGCAGAACCAGAGATACAGTCAGTAATTGACCAACTGTTGCCAACCCCCACCCACCAACATAGGCACTTGAACTAATAAATCGACAAATTTGTTTTGCTTATTCCTGAATATGTTTTATCAAGTGGTCTAGCTATATATGTTGGTCTTTATCCCGTGTCAACAGCTTACTACAGCCAGAGATAAGTACTGGCAAAATGTATCCAATAATATTGTGTTTATGCCTTTGTGCCTGCTTTTGTATGGGTGCTTATAAATGGAGTTATCAGTAAGTCAGGTCTTGCTCTACTTGGTCCATACCTAGCTACTGTTTTTATGGGCTGAATCTCAATGTCCCTTATCTTCAACCAACTGCTGTGCATGGCAAGAGTTTCTGCTGCATGGTTAGGACTTTTCTCAGAGCAAAATTGTTCATTCCTGCAAATGTTCATTCCTGCAAACATGATACAATTTTTAGAGAGAAATTTTTATATTGGTTGTCATAAATATAATAATTTACTATAATTCAATTTCTTTGGCCTACAGCTACGTTTGCTCATCAAGAGCGTAGAGCTGTTGTTTTCGCTCGTGAGAATCGCCAAGCCATTACAGACAAATTTGCAGATTTCCAGACAAAGGTGTGCAGCAAGCTTTTCAAGAATGGGGTCGATACTGAAGAATTCCGGCTGTTTGTCACAAATCAATTCCCTCCTGGAGATTGCATCCCTCCACCTCCTGCCACTATGACAGAAATTTTCAAGGCCATCACTTACCACGGCCTGTGGGATTTCTTCCACTATTCTCCACTTGTAGGAATTGCCAAAAAGTTTGGTGCCAGTGACCCTGAGATAAAGGATTGGGTTCAAACTTACAAGAAAGATCTGAAGTCTTACAATCTAGTAACCACAGTTGAAGAGTACATTGAGACTGACCTTGAGGTTGCTGATTCTCTTCCAGCAAAGAAAGCCAAGTATGATCCTCACTACTATCATCCAGTCGAATGGAAAACAGATTTTGTTGACCACTCCTTGCAGTACCTCACTGACGTATGGGAATTGTTCTCTAGTCACTATCTTGTGCCTGACTGCCCACCAACAGCTTTGCTTGATCGTGTTCGCAAGGGCTGTTTTTCAGTCACTTGGCTCATTCCATCAAACCTGATCTCACCACTTATCGAGAGAGCGAAGCGTGACACAGCCTTTTTCAAACAGCATCATATTCAAAGAGTGACAGTGGGAGAAGAATGTGTCTATGAGGAAGTCATCACTGAGGAACATGCAGGTGAGTTTCTTTTAGGCCTCCTTGGTGAGTTTGCCTGCACAGTTTTTACTGTTCAGTATGCACGATATCAAACATTTGATTTGACCAGAATTGAAAGGAGACTTAGTGGAATCAGAATTCTTGACTTTGGGCTCACATTTGCTTACTATTACAATAGTGTACAGCCCCAAGACAAATTTTAGTAACTTTTGTTGGTTACATAATACCATAAGCACTCTAAATTTGTGCATTGAAATTGCAAGATTAGCACATTTGCTGAAGAAAAAAACAACAACTGTCTTGTGACTCAAGATTAGAAATTGACAGATTTCGGCACATTACTATGCAAAAAAAGCACATCCATACCAGTCGTTCCGCCAGTGACAAGTATACGGGGATTATTGAAAAAACAGGAAGTTAAAACGCAGGCGCATTCTAGCATTTAATTAACGGCACCTTGTTTTCCGGTGAGTTTCCAAAGTCTCTTGCCAACAAACAAGAAGCTGTAGGCGCCTACTTTGCCAGCGGTTTTATAGACCAATGAGTCTACTATCGAGATCCAACGTTTCAAGTTGCAGCTTCTTACCGCTTCGTGTAGGGAAGCCGTTGTTTACGGATGGTTCAATCGTACCTCGTGCGACAGGGGTGCGGTTTTTGGTGGCACGTTTTTGTTCGCCCCCCCTGAGCTGCATGAAACAGGTACCATTCGAAAGCACTGGAATAGGGCTACAATATATGCAGAAACTAAGCGTGTACTCGAACAACTCTCTGAGATACGCGCGCTGGAATGCGGACTAAAAAATTGCAAAACGCAAGACCCCCCTTCGCCACGTGGTGATCAGCCAGCAAAGCTAGCGTTAGTTTTTTTGCTTGAAGAAGCAACCATCCTTGCTGTTCTCGTATCATAAGCATTTGAAAGATGTGTACAGCCGTTCTGGACAGTTTGAAAGTGATTTTCAGCGGTGAGTTTATAATACCAAGTGTAGGTACAGGCTGTTAGCAGCAAACCTGGACAGAACTGGGCTCTAGTGAGAAAATCGAACTGGGGAGCTCAAGAACAAGTTTATCCCTGCCTGTAAAACGCATGATTTGTAAAGGCAAAAGCTAACTTCTTTATGGGTGTGATACCGTAGACGTAGTTGAGCTTTTTCTCAAGCCTGACATATGAATCAGGCAGCAGAGGGTCAAGAAGAAGCCTCTTTTTCAGGCTCCTACCCAGCTTTCTGTCCTTGAATTACAGAAAGTAGGCAACCAAAAGCTGGGCTGGGCCCGTGAATGAGACTGTACTAACCAAGATTCACCTGCTAGCTTCAAGGTTTTATGAACTGTGTGCGCATTGATTTACAGTGTATTTTGCACATGTAGCAACTTCTGTTTCTCCAAGCTGCCTCCAGTGTTCCACTATAAACCAGAACTGTTTGCCTCCTTTGAGGTTGAAGCCATGATGAGTCTATCACTGTTGTGATCACTAGCTACTCACTCTGTCCAAAGTAATATTGTACTGTGCGTGTAAACTACAATCGCTCAAATGTGCATTATTTAGGGCCAAATGTAGCCGCTATGCCTGCCATCCTGAATGTTGGTATTTTTTATACCCTTTGTAACTAGTTACATATGACATTAGCTTCCCAAATTCTTTTCCCATGAACACAAGTCTTAGTATCTGGGTACCATGTTTACCGTTAGCTGAAATGCTATTGCCTTTACTTTCCTAGGTGGAGCACACAATCCTGGTGCATGCAAGGCTATCAGAAGTTTCTACATCCATCTCAACTTTATAGTGTTTGCCTTATTATGACTAGGAGGATGGGGAAGAGGTGGTAATGGAGGAAGAGAATCGGAGCAACAAAGAGCAAGAAGAGTGGCTGAAGATTACTAATTTTATTCCGCTGCATTATAGGCTTGTTCCCCCCAATAGCCTCGTACCCGCTTTTCTACACGGGGAGAGCCTGGGTACGAGGCTACCCCCCAACACACACACACACCTTTCTATCAGAGAGTCGGTAGACTCTCTATGTAGGGATGGCGCCGACGCGCAATATATGCAATACTTAAGCAAAAGCCGTATAACTTCACCACAAACACGCTAAAAGCTTATTTAAGCGCCCAGGCTTCCTCTTTGAGTGCCTTTGTGATCAGCAAGACTCATACAAGTGGCCAAAAGCCACACGGAAGACAGCTAAACACAAAAGTGTGCGCTAGCAAAAGTGCCATTTTTCTTATTCTTCTTTCTTTCTTTGTTCAGACCACTTTGTAAATTACGATAACTCGAAAACGGCTCAAGTACTCACCTTGATTTTAGCACGAAACGGATGCTCATCACAGCACTCAGCTTCCCAACCACTCAGCGTCTTCATAGCTTCAAGTTCACCCTGGTCAACAAAAGCCATTCACAACACTCTGAGGCTGCTGTCTGTTGCTTAGGACGCCATTTTATAATTTTGTACGCATGCGCATACGAAGTCTCGTTCCCAGACCAAAGACCACGGTCATTGGTCTGGAAGCGAGACTAGCACACAGGCGAAATGGCCAGCGGGCAGTACGCATGGCTAGCACGGACTTTTCCCCCCGCGGCATTGGGCAAGGCTTATGAACACCAAGTAGGTAAGGCGCTACCTACTTGTAGCTACACTAAAAATAGCCGCTAGGATGGTCAGTTGTCAGTATGATAGTTTTCTGTGCTGCAGCTGGTCAGTCGTCATGACAACTGAATCATGAAATTGGTTTCACAAAGTTTGGTAGGGAGAGCGGTTGGCCCTTCATCAGGTTCTAGCTGGCTATATTACACATTATTATTACATGCCTGGAACTACTACTAAACTGTCAACGCCGTTTCAAGTTCTGGTGTTGTGGTTACACTTGAAATATTCTTCTTAGGCTTAGGTCTAACTGTAACTGAGATTAACATCAAAAAAGTACAGAAACAAGACTTAAAAAACATTAAAAATGTAAAAAGATGTAGGGATGGCATGCCAAAAAGTATGCAAACAAGGTAGGGATAATGCATGAAAGCAAAGGTCAACATATTGGCAAAGTCCCATCCCTACATCTTTTTCACACTGCAGTTAGACAGCGTGCTTGAGAGCTGAATCTGTACCCATCCATGCAGTTACCATGAGTACCTGAGTTTACACACTGATTACTATGACTAGTCTGCAGCCCACTCAAGCTCAGTGTCAAGGTTGTATCAGAAAGGGTGCCACTGTCACTACAAGTAGTATGATGGCAGTAAAGCTACTTAGTAGCTATCTGATAGGTACCTACGACAGCTACGAGACATAATGCTGGATCATACTAGCCTCGTTCCCAGTCCATGTGGGAGGAGCTAGGAAGTGGCCTGAGAACAAGGCTATAGCCATGAAAAGTTCGGGTGTACTTGTGGTACGTTTTAGGAAGACCCCCATGCACTGTCTAACTGCAGTGTGAAAAAGATGTAGGGATGGGGCTTTGCCAATATGTTGACCTTTGCTTTCATGCATTATCCCTACCTTGTTTGCATACTTTTTGGCATGCCATCCCTACATCTTTTTACATTTTTAATGTTTTTTAAGTCTTGTCTTTAGCACCCCTCTCTCTCCATCACATTTTCATATCGCTTGTGAATTTGACTATCTGTGTACTACTAAAGAGGCTGCAGTAGTGACTCCTTAGTCACATCAGACTCTAGCCTCTGTCTGGGACTTTGTCCAGGCTTAGTCCTACAGTATCAGTGGGTTGAACCAGTGATGTGTTTGTATTTCAACTATTTGCACAGTTTCCATGTTACAGATAACATGCGTTAACCGCAATTTTTTAGTCCGCATTCCAGCGCGCATATCTCAGAGAGTTGTTCGAGTACACGCTTAGTTTCTGCATATATTGTAGCCCTATTCCAGTGCTTTCGAATGGTACCTGTTTCATGCAGCTCAGGGGGGGCGAACAAAAACGTGCCACCAAAAACCGCACCCCTGTCGCACGAGGTACGATTGAACCATCCGTAAACAACGGCTTCCCTACACGAAGCGGTAAGAAGCTGCAACTTGAAACGTTGGATCTCGACAGTAGACTCATTGGTCTATAAAACCGCTGGCAAAGTAGGCGCCTACAGCTTCTTGTTTGTTGGCAAGAGACTTTGAAAACTCACCGGAAAACAAGGTGCCGTTAATTAAACGCTGGAATTTTCGTACATGCCTTTCCGTTTTTTCAATAATCGTCCGTATA
This sequence comes from Agelas oroides, assembly GCA_949130485.1. Lineage (NCBI taxonomy): Eukaryota > Metazoa > Porifera > Demospongiae > Agelasida > Agelasidae > Agelas > Agelas oroides. The sequence goes on along the minus strand of OX422193.1, from coordinate 1,616,791 downwards.
TTGTCACTGGCGAAACGACTGCATGGGCCATGCAGGGTCAAGTCCCAATGCAGGCCACCTCGAGCCCGCACTAAGACAAAGTGCTTCACCTTCGCAATATTCAACCTTCATTGCTCTGCCCATTCAAAGTAGCACTCTTGTTATTTCCCCCGAGTTAAGTGTCCTAGGTATCTTCTTCTACAATGAAATCAGCGTGTACTACCAGTACGCACATTCATGAATATTATACACTCCACTCAATCTTCAATGGTCTTCTGGTAGCAGCATACTATATGTAGACCAGTGTATGTAGCTATCAATGTCTGTTCTATTTTCAGATGTTTCCACCAATCAAGACATTATCGAAAAGTTTGCTACAATTTGGAAGATTGTCTTTAGCAAGCTGTTGAAGAGTGGAGTTGATGTTGAGGACTTTCGGTTCTTCATTCTCACCATCTTTCCACTAGGAAATGTTATCCCGCCTCCCCCCACTGCCTTGACCGAAATCTTCACGGCCATCACTTGTCATCGTCTGTGGGATTATTTCCACTACTCCCCACTTGAGCGCATCATCAGTAAGTATTTTGATGGTGATCCTGAGATGGAAGCGTTGGTCCAAGAATACAAGAGAGATTTGAGGTCATACAACTCGAAAACGAAAATCATAGATTACATCGAGCCCAAGCTTGATGATCGCACAGCAAAATGTGATCTTCGTTACTATTGTCCAGTGGAATGGAAAATCACACAGTCATTTGCCAACAACACCCTAAACTACCTTTCTTACATGTGGGGAATGTTCTCTTTTCACTATTTTGAGCCTGACCCTCCATCAACGTCTTCACTTGAGTGTGTTCGTAAGCTCGAGGACAGCAGTTCAATCACATGGAGGGTTCCATCATACCTGATTCCACAGCTTATCAATAAAGTGAAAGACGACACCAGGTTCTTCCAGAAGCATCATGGTATTTTGAAAGTAACAGTGGCAGACCAGTGTGTTTATGAACAGCAAGCAGCTATAGATAACACAATTGTAAGTTCAAATCTAAAGTATTTTAGCTAATCCTCTAATCTTAGTGCTTTATTAATATGTGCAACTGAGCCATATATTATGCAAAACCAATGTTAAATGTTAAAATGCAATTCAAGTGGCAATATACCCTTCCGTAGGAATTTAAGACTGTCAGTAAAAACCTCTTTGAAACTTCTGCTGCATAGGAATGTCAAGCTTACATTTAAAGAAATTCATTGCATATAACGTATTTTACCATGAAGTATTACCAGTAGGTTTTGCTGAAACATGCAGTGAAACGTTACCAATTTCCTAATCCAATTTCCACACATGCATTCATTATGAGCATTAGCCTTAGCAAGACTATCAGACCAAGTTATTATCATTGCATGAACATGTGACCATTATTCATGCATGTATATCCCTACAGGTGTGCCTAGAAGGGGCAACAATGCAGGAGTATGGCAGATTTCCAGCAGTCACTTTGAACAATATGAATGTAGTAGTTGCAGTTCGCAACTCCATAAAGTGGTTTACGCTGAAAAGCCATGTTGGAGTGGTGACGAAAGAAGGGGACACCCCCTCTTCTATTCTTTGGGGCCAAGAAGATAGCTATGATTCTGGCTATGTCCCTCGAGTTTCTTTAAATAACCACAACATGATTGTAGAAGTGCATCAATCACACCGCACTTTATCAGTGTGGTATCGTGTAGGAAAGGTGGACACAGATGCAAAAACAATTGATTGGGGGACAAGTGAGAGGATTGGGAACGGACGTGCTCCAGCTGTGTCATTGACAGACAATGGTCATGTGGTGGTGGTGTATAGGAGGTTTTACAGGTCGTACTATCGTGTTGGGACCATAGACACTGAGCATAAAATAATTGAATGGGCAAAAGAAGCACAGTCATACGGTTCTGGACAAGAACACTCTGTGGCCATGAATGATGATGGTACTGTCATAGAGGTGCACAGGTCTCCATCTATATCTCTATATCGCCTTCGTTTCACCTATGGAAAGTTGGAAGTAGACAATGATGGCAAAATTTCGGGAAACATTAGCTGGAGTGTTCCAGAAACATATAGTCATGGATTTTACCCCTATGTGTCTCTTAATAATGATGGGAAGGTTGTCGAAGTACATCAGAGCCTTTTCTTCCGACGTCTAGCTTATCAAACTGGAATTGCCAACAAAGAAGCACAAACTTTGCAATTGTCACACACTCAACGCCACTATGGTCTAGGATGGGCCCCTGTAGTTGCAATCAATGATCATAACCAGGTCATTGAATTTCATGAAACGAACACTGCTTATAAAGGAAATTCATTGTGGTACAAAATAAGTAGCTTAAAGGACATGGTGCGAGTCTGATGACCATCCCTTAGCTCTGTAGTTGACTATGCACTGTTTGCAGTTATGAATAATTTTGGAACTTACTAATGTATCTTTGCTATATATAACATAATAGCTTATAAAATTGTGCAGAAAATGAAATATGCTTAGCTTACAACACAAGCTGCTTCAATGTGAACAGGTGTGACTTGTTTACATAGTTTATTATGTCGCCTGCAGTTCAGTGCAACACAGTACAGTGTATATACATATGCACACACCTCAGCTTTACAACTGTGTAAAAATTGTTTCAATAGAAGAATGCAATTGGGTTTATTCCAAGCCACTTCGTACCCACACCATGCTGTATTCCACTGCCATGCAGATGATGATTCCTTAAATTTTAAGCATGCATGCTATTATGCAAAATGTGTGGCCATGGAAGTTGTCCACACTAGAAAATAAATCCCATTAGTGGTTATTTCCATTTCTAGGAGGTCGCACTTCAGGTTAATTGAACTGATGATCAGTATGAAGAGAATTCAAAAACATATTTACCACATGTTATCCCCCTCAAAATTCCATTTGAAGGCCAACAGATACTGGCCCAGTAGCAAAGCATGCTAATTTGTTATGCATCCATGCACCTGCTCGCTATATATAACTATAGTTGAAGCTAATACAGCTAGCAGATTGATATATAACATCTGGTATACATTAGCAAACAGACAAGTGTCTGCACTAGCTCTTTGATTTTTAATAAAGCTTGAAGGATGATGTATAGTAATTCTGCATGTTTGTGCATTAATTCTCTTCATACTACTCACGTGCAGTTCAATCTGAGTAGTTTTTGTGCCTTGTTTGGTATATTGATGTCGAGTGGTGTCAGCAACATTGACTGCATGATGTCACACTTTGAAGACAGTTCTGTGGTAGCTAGCATGCGGAAAGTGGGGTTAGAGGGAGGTGAATATGAATTTGGGTACGGTATGTTGTGTACATGGTGGCTGTTGTAGAAATGCCTTGGTCAATATTGACTGCGTGATTAATTTTCCCCCTTTCTTTGCAGAAATGGGCTTAGCAAAATGTCTGTCTAGCCTTGTGAGGGTTTCATATCAATCACTGAGCAATTTCAGCTTGGGTGTTCACTGGTTGAGACCATGAAATTTCTGATATTAATTTTATAGCTCATAGACAGCATCTTCCATATCATTTAATGGTGAAGCACCATAAAAGATGGGAGATGCTGTCTATGAGCATGAATGAAGGCCAGTGCCTCACACAGTGAAGTGAACTTTGCTTGCGCTTTCGTCCTCTAGGCACTGTCGCGTGGAGACAGCTTCGGTGCATTTACACTTCTTGCTGGCATTCACAAGTATCGACGCGACCAGGCTGGGTGCATCGTTTCACTGTGTTGTTTCAAACTGCAGTAATCAGATCATGTAGATACGTGTGGTAAGTTACCTGGTACCTTGGCTCTTTTGCTGTTCTGGGCCCAGTGCGCCCACGCACAATTAAACCCTTTCTACCATTCTACCATCCTTTCTATCCTGACGTCACTCACGTGAGAAAAGATACCAGGCCCTCTTCCGCTTTACCGTTACTAGAATCTCGTTATGTACAGACTTGCTCATGAGAAAAAAATTACGGGTTTACCCCAAATTTAGATTTTAACCCTCTCCCTACGAGATTTAACTTCACCGAATTTCCGTGCCTACAAGCATGCATTCAGAGAGTATGCAGCACATCAAGGGAGAAGAGAACAAGTAAGCATGGTATCAGTATAGTATTAAAACTAGTCAGTATTGAATATTAGCAGAAGGGATGCATTTCTGGTAGCTGTGTAGCTAGGGGGAAACAGACTGACATTTCAGAGCAGCCTCCAGCAGCGCTGAAAAAAGCTTGAATTATATTTTCTATTTCTATCCATGATCCTTGACTGGTCAACACTCTTGTGTTTGGTGCACAATTAGTAAACCTGCTGTGCAATGCTGTGGTGTGTGTTTGTCCAAGTATGGCTACTATTGTTTATGAACACGATAGAGTGGACAAAATAAGAGTTGACTCTACATGGCAGCATGTGCAGATGCAGACATTTTGCATGCGGGATCAAGGCTCTGAGGTTGATCTACTTGTTCACACTAAGTCTCGTCAAAGCTGTGCATGCTATATAGCTGCCATGTTCGATGATAGAACATACAAAGAATCCAAAGGAGCAAATTGAACACTGCCTCATAAGTGCCAGGAAGATAGTTTGAGGGGATAGTTTATCTGTCAGTGTAGCCACACACTACAAGCTCTGGGCAGGTAAGGCAAAGTGGTTACTGAAAAATACAATCATGCATTTATCGAAAAAGTGAATATCAGTCAAATGCAAGCTTTATCCAGCTTGGAGATGATAGCACAGGATTACAGATGGGATGCCTAACACTTGAAGTAGAGGTGTAAATGTACACCCAGCCTCTCTTTGATTACGCTGTCTTTTCCAGTGTTCAAAGAGAGGGATGCTAGGGGAAGGTTCATCTGTGTGCAGTGTGTCCTGAGTCCTCTGCTGCTCTGAAAGGGGTGCTAGGGGAGAACTTATATGTAGTCTCTGAGAAGGATGTCTGTATTCACTGCTGTTTGCGTTGACCTTGCAAAAATGATATGAATATAATTATGTGGTTATTTTCCCATTTAGCCTGTAAAGAAGTTTACCACATAATTATATTCATATGCACAGGTTGTTATTTTACACTGCAAATAAATTGGGGAAGTGTATCATAGTCTCCTACCCAGTCTCTCCTCACACCCTGTGCTTGCAGTATGAGACTGGTTTCGTATGCAAGTGTGACAGTATAGAAATGAGAATTTTGCTTGATATGTAACATAACAACATAGCATTAATGGTGCAATTGAACTAGGTAAGGATTTAAAATATATTAAGACATTGCAGAAGGTATACATAATTTTAATATGTGCATGCATAGTGAGGGTTCAATTTGAAGCTCTAAAGCATGCACAATTGCATAATTTCTGCTAATTCTGCCGCTAGAAATTTGTCACATGCATGGATTACACAAATGTAAGGACTTCGTCAAATTTACAGATAGAGGAATTAATGCTCGGACACTTAAGAAACGTTGCACTCTTGCTGCGCGCGCAGAGGTCCAGCAGATATAAGGACTGTAGGATAGGTGGACTAATGTTTGATAGTATATACTTGAAATTCAACTCCCAAACAGTCTTCTACCTGGGATTTAGCAAAAGAAATACTACATCTGTTCAAGCACCTATCCTCAGAAATAGGATTCTACTAGCAGACAAGTCTGATAATCATGTATTATATCACATCTCTAGCCAAATTTGGCAACTGCTGCAGCATGTTATGGGTTCATAGGCAAAGTGGAAGGGCAAGTATTTTAGTCTTTCCTTTTCGGAGGAGGCGGCAAAGAAGTTACGCATTGTTTTACAATGTATTTTCGGATGTGATCCTGCGTACTACAATAGCTTCGGGTGTCGAAAACTATCCCAGCCCCAGCATGTCTTGTTGCTCTGATGATCTGGCACAGTTGCTACCATGCTTAGACCTTTGAAGACTGAGTTCCGAAAATATATCAGTGTGAGAATTTTTGCCTCTAGCATAGGAACATGAACACATTGAACAGACATAAAATAGCTTCATTTTTAAGCCTGATTTCAACACACAGCGTTGGCAATTTCAACAATGTTTGACCCTTGGTGCATAGTTAGATTGCAGTGTACAGCAACATAGTGCACAGCAACATAGTGCACAAATACACACCACAGCATTGCACTATACGAGCTTCACAGGACCTCCACAGAGGTGAAAACTGCTTTCTCAATCTTTCCAGAGACATAAACCGGCCTATACGAGCTCTACAGGACCACCACACGGGTGAAAACTGCTTCCTCGATCTTTCCCTGCACATAAACAGGCCTACACGAGCTTCACAGGACTTGCACAGCAGGTTTACTAATTGTGCACCAAACACAAGAGTGTCGATGTCAGTCTGTTTCCCCCTAGCTACACAGCTACCAGAAATGCATCCCTTCTCTGATATTCAATACTGACTAGTTTAATACTATGCTGATACCATGCTTACTTGTTCTCTTCTCCCTTGATGTGCTGCATACTCTCTGAATGCATGCTTGTAGGCAGAAATTCGGTGAAGTTAAATCTCGTAGGGAGAGGGTTAAAATCTAAATTTGGGGTAAACCCGTGATTTTTTTCTCATGAGCAAGTCTGTACATAACGAGATTCACCGTACTAGTCTCGCGGGCCAGACTCTCACGTGCGGTCAGTCGGCACGTAGTTACACCTGTGCAATAATTTAGGTGAGGTCCGAGCCAACCAAACCAAACCAGTCTGATTATAGTCTGGCGAAGCCAGACTAGTCTGATTACTGCAGTTTGAAACGACCATTTTTGTTTAAGCTTACCTTACAAACCAGTTTGGTTCCCAGCGGAAGTTTGGTGGGTCTATTGTTGTACCTCGTGACTGCATGCATGCCAGCCGGCGTAAACACTGGGCGCGGTTACGCGCAGATAAAAATAAAGTGGTGACGAGTATTGCACTACAAAAATAAAGTGGTGACGACTATTGCACTATACGTGTCCAGTAGCTTGCGCTTAGTGAAGTGAACCGTCCTGTTTTCCAATCAGAACTTCATCCTAGTCTCGCGGTCATCCTCGATCTCCGAATCATGGCAACAAACTCAGAACCTCAAGAAACTCCAGAATGCCGTATGTTTCGAGAGCACTATGACAGACTCTATAATGCCATCCAGGACCCTCTCTCTCTGGCGACCCGACTGTTTGCTAGTAACATCATCACTTCTGCAGTGAGGGAAGAAATGAGTGCGATGGGTCGTACCAGATTAGATAGAAACAATGTGTTGTTGAGTGCTGTTGAAACACGGATTCGAACTGATCCGAGCAGGTTACAAGTGTTTTTGTCAACTTTGAACGAGGATCCTTCAATGCAGTCACTGGTGGAAAATATACAAGGTAAGAAGTGCTGTGACTTAAAAATAGTACACTGCAATTAAGTTTTAGTCTATATAGCCATGGAGTTAGGTGGAGGGAGGGTGGCTCAGATCTCTTTGTTGCTAAAAATCTCTAATCACCCTTTATCAGTAGCTATGCAATTCACATGCAGTTTTGATGCCTGAAAAGCAGAGTGTACGTTCCCATGGCTCATTTTCTCTGGAATATGACAGAACATACTAATGAATCTGCATTGAAGTCCAGAGCCTATATAACATTCTTAGTTGCATCTATCGGATCTTATAGCTGCATGCATCTTACTCAAGTTTACTCAAAAATTCTAGAAGACCTCAGGCAAACTACCGTAAAATCGGGATATTAAGCACCGGTGCCTATTTTCGAAATTAGCAGCCAGAATGGGTGCTTATTTTCAAGGGGTGCTTATTTTCATGGGGTGCTTATAAATACGATGTGGTTGTTGTAATCAAATGGGTGCCTATATATTCATGGGGTGCTTATTTTGTGTGGGTGCTTATTATCCCGATTTTACGGTATAGTAACTTAGTCAATATAACGTATCCAGGAAAGCTATAGTAGTTACACTTCTGTTGGGGTAATTTCCCTGGGACAGTCCTTACTCTGCACAACAATATGCTTAGCTGTTCATACTGATTACAACTTCAGCTCCAATTGAACACTGTAGCTAGTAAGCATGACTTCCATAAGTGGATACGTAGTAACAGGTTTCTCAACTATGGCAGTAGCTACCAAATAGTTCACTCAATTATGCCCATTAGTTGCAATGAGTGATCAGCAATGAGAACAGTTTTGGATTTGTATACATGTACATATAGTCCTGCAAAAGGAATGATGAATGTCATATTATGAACCTACATACTAGGCAAATGCTTCATCATCATGGGACAAACCTGAGCGAATTAAATTTTCACCGTCTATGGCACCCTGCCTTTTCTGTCATGATCTACAGCTAGCTAGCTAGCCCAAGCGAGGCACAATACAGGAAATGGTATGGCTAGGCTATTGTGTCTATGTGCATTACTGGCCACATGTTATCATGTGAAATGGACTCATTCCACAGACTCACAGGAAGTGAAAATGTGCTTTGATCTGATGCTGAAATAATCACATTGCATTCTCTCCAAGTACAGAAGTACAGAAACGTTACTGTACCATATGCACTATATAGCTATCTGATAGCCTCATCGAGAGGCTTTCTAGCCTGCTAACAGACGGTGAACATCAATGTGTAAAACACAGGGAGTTCACAATGTGCAGGCAAGGGAGAGCCTGGAAGAAGGCTTAGCTAGCACACGCATCATGCAGTATGTATTTGGTTCCAACACCATCAGAAGGGTCTGTATTCAAGTTACCTGTACTCAGAGAGGCTGTCATTTCAACATCAGATCAAAGCATATTTTCACTTCCGGTGAGTCAGCAGAGTGAGTCTATTCTGCCCAATTCCAGGCCATGGCCCTAATCACTACAGTGTAGTGCCATCGGGGCCTGCACATGTTTTCTTTTAACAGTACAATCTTGGAACAGTTAACACAAATATAGTATGTACCATTCTCTTATAGGCCATAAAACCACATCCAGGGCCTTGCATTGCACAATTTCCAGTGATTGCCAGTCTGTCTATTTTGCCTCATACTTCGAGCCAAACTACCTTCAAGATTGCATACCTAAACTGCTGACCTTTGTGATAATTGATCGCTCGAAAATTCAGACATGTCACTACTTTGTCAGATTTGTATATTATCTAAACAGTACAATATTGGGATAGTGAATACCTGTGACGCATTGAAAGGTTATATTGTGTTAACAATCACATTCTACTCATTTACAGATGATTTCAGAGTGATCAGGCCAAAGAAAACACCAACTGTAAGTTCAAATCTTGAAGTATTCATGTAAGCCTTTGATGTTAGCACTTTATGTATTGAATAAGAACTCAGCCATGTTATGAGTTCACTGAGTTGCATTCCATTTTAGGCTGGTATGGCATTGAAATATGCAAGCTATAAAGGAAGTGTACTGTACCTAAATGGCAACATTGATCCCATGGCATATGTCCCGTGCTGTTTATCAAGTGCATTTAGTGTTGAAAGGCTATCATATCAGGTCACAACTTTATCACATTGTTCATCATGGCTAAACATATGACCTTTGTATAGTTATGAGATGATTCTTCTACATTCCTACAGCTAAACCTAGACGGTGCGGTAGAAATGCACCAAGGGTATGGAAGATTTCCATCGATCACTTTGAACAACAACAATGTAATAGTAGCTGTTCGCAACTCTCTTTTATGGTTTAAATTGAAAAGTCGTGTTGGAGTGGTGTCAGAAGGAGACACCATTCACTGGGGCCAAGAAAAAAAGTTTGGATACGGCTACTACTCTCGGGTTTCACTGAACAATAACAACATGGTCGTAGAAGTGCACGCATCACATTACAAACGGACAGTGTCATATTGTGTAGGAAAGGTGGATGTGGATGCAAGAGCAATCGAATGGGGGGAAAGTTATGACTTTGGGCAAGGGCGTGCTCCAGCGGTGGCTTTGACAGACAGCGGTAGTGTGGTGGTGGTATATGAAAATGCCTATGGTTTTTACAAGTCATACTATCGTGTTGGGACCTTAAACACAGAGCACAAGAAAATTGAATGGGTTAAGGAACCACAGTTGTATGGTTCTGGAATAGAACTCTCTGTGGCTATGAAGGACGATGGTACTGTGATCGAGGTACACAGGTCTGCACTTCTATTTCGCCTTCAACTCACCGTTGGAAGACTGAAAGTAGACGATCAGGGCAACATTCTGGGGAAAATTCAATGGAGAGGTCCAAGAACGTATGGTCATGGATATTACCCCTATGTGTCTCTCAATGGTGAAGGGCAGGTGGTTGAAGTACATCAAAGCCTTTTTTTCCGACGACTAGCTTATCGCACTGGAATTGTCTACAGAGAAGCAAATACTTTTCAATGGACACACTGTCAGCACCCTTACAATTTAGGATGGGCACCTGTAGTTGCGCTTAATGACCACAACAAGGTTATTGAATGTCATGAAACAAACAGTGCTTATAGAGGAAATTCTATATGGTACAAAATTGGTAGTTTAAAAGAGCTATAAATTATAATTGTGCAAGTCTGATGACTATCTCTTAGACTAAGTTTGAAGTTGATTACTGTATGAATGTGATTTTGTGTAACAATGCTATTATGCAAGTGAATATCTATTTTCTCTACATTCTTTATGTATTTCGAATTGTTATTACAATGTATGCAAATACCGGTATAATTATGGGTGTAAGACTGTGTGGATGTTGTTTGAATAGCTTTCATACAGCTTGTGAACAGTAATTTTAATGCAATTGGATGACCCACACCAGCACTTCGCTATATACCATTGCACATCAGTGATTCCATGGCAGAATCCGCACCGCAAAACATATTTAATACATTAATGCATTAAAGAGGTAATTACAGCCATTTGCATCAAAATTGAGACTATTCCATCTCTCTATTGTGGATGGTAAGAATGACTGGTTGGAGTGGGCACGGGGACCACAAGTTGTAGAGTGTTACTGTAGCGAGTGGTATATAAGGAGTGTCTGACTGTGGTTGGACAGGAGGGGTATATGACTCTCCCCGTAAGGATATTAAATAACTTCAGGGTTTCTCTCCGATCGGATAGCTTGATCTTGGAATGTCAGTTACTGACAGATTCCCCACCAACAGCCTTGCTCGATCGTGTTCACAGAGGTCGTGTGTCTATCACATGGCTTGTACCAACACACATGATTCCACAGCTACCGTATTTCTCCAATTAGTACTACTTGAAGCTAGAACCATTGCATGCATGGTGAAACTAGATGGCTATTCTGAGGTTAATATAGCTAATGGAAAAGTTCAGCACAGTATGGATGATATGCACAATAGGTTTCAGCTAAGCTGAAGCCATGCACCTGGGTAGTGAAAAATGCCTCCTACGGCTTACATTCATAGGCTAAATGTATTCAATACTAGCTATATAGGTGAGGCCATTTTGACTACCCATATCGGCTTCAATGTATAGTCACGGCAAAAAAAAAAAACGTGCATTGTTCTACCATTCTTGCCATTGGACTGTCATTTAGAGCACACCAATAACTGCATCGACATCCTGATAACTTTAGTGCAGTTAATGAGCCTCATACATGTAATTGGATTGAGCTCATGTGATATGAACAAAGATCAGTCCAGTAATGCAGACCATCAGTCCAGTCCAGCAATCCAGTCCACAATCTAGTCCAGTGATTAGACACAACACATATAGAGTCACACTGCCCAACTATTACTATACAAAGTAGGCAGTGACAAATCATTCTAATACTCATTGCACAGATGTTGAGTTATCAATTTATCATCTTTTCATTGGTTCACTTGTGCTACAGTTTTTGGCTTAGCTAATACACTGGGCCTGCATGTGGTGATGCTAGTCACAATAATGAATGATGTCACAGAAGAAATTTTTATATCTGGCTGACCTAATCAGGTAGTGGGTCAATTACATGCAGAACCTCAACCAAATCCTATAATTATCCCTAATGGGTGGAAAAACTTACTTGTCAAATATAGCTTATATAAATTTGAGCTGGGTGAGGCTTCAATAATCCAAACAGAAAGTTTATGGACCTCACCTAGTTGCATGAAGTCTCAGCCATTTAGACTATTACATACCATGCATGGTCTATTATGACTCCTAACCATGTAAACTTGTTGGCCTGCAAACTTTTAGTCTAGTTGAGTAGCTAATGATAAAACTTGTGTAGCGCTAGCTATAATAGACTCCATGCACACATGCATGTTTTAGCTATACATGATTATTAAGGTCGATAAAAACCTATGTTGACAAAGCAGTAGTCGTACATGGCCAAGCTAAGTTGAAGAGGTAGATTAAGAGCATGCAGGTACTTGAGTCCTGAGAAGTAACTAATTTATAAGCAAATTTACAAGCTGATACACTAGCTATGCCTAAAGAGATTAACATCCATTCGTCCAATCCCATTTTGTCCACACTCATTTCATTTATACATGATTATGCAAGGGTAATGGATGTATGAATGTCATTAAAATGCAATGTGTGATTGACTCAGCTTTAAGCAGTTCACTGAGAGTGCAGTCTCCTGTACCTCTCCTTTACGCAAAGTCATACATCCTAGTGACTCCAGTGGCTCTGACCAGGATCTTGATAATCTGATTCCCAACCATGCAGTTGTTACATTCTCTTTTGATGAAGACATGTAGCCTGGTCTCACCATTAAAACAAGAAGTACACAGCAGTGGACTCCTATTGCTGCACAAACTAGAGCAAAACTAAGAATCGAAATAGCTAAGGAGTACAGGCTGCATGCTCGATTAGCTTTAACAGCTATTCATGTATCCTTTGTGACTAGCACAAAAATTGTTATAGAAAAATAAGCACTCAACTATACCACCTGCCCTCAGTCCCTTCTAGGTTAACAGAATTATATTATCAGAAAAGTGACATGTAGTACGAAATGCAAAAGTTTTCTTAACTTGTACAATTAGTATGTGAGAGGAACATTTCCAAGGAAAAGAGCAAAGTCAACATGAAGGTTATTGTCATCAGTAATAGAGGCCTGGACCTTGAGGTAATAATTCACTCGGATCATAGAGCTGTTGGCAATAGTTGGCTCTGTGGCTGGTACCAGCAAGGGTGGTGGTCTCCATGATAGGCTACGACCTGCATCAATTGGATCACTGCTCACCTCTTCCAGTGTTATCACCTCAACTCTATGATAATTCCGAGCAGTGTAGAACACTCGCCTTTGTAACTGTGCTACCAGTCTCCTGATACATTTGTTGCTACCATTCTCTATATCTACTTCAAATGGTATGGCATCCTGGTTGACACAGTACCCAGTCCTTGGAACACGAGCCGTCAGACTTATTGGACCGGAGGCACAGCACAGACAGCAGAATGTCTTCTCCACTTGCAACACTTTCGGAAGCTCCACACCTGGAACAGTGTTGGGGTCTACTACAGATGCAATGACTACTTGCTCGGAGATTCTTTTCCAACTCTTAAGCATACTCGCTTGTACTATTGTGGCTACAATCTCGTAACGAATACGTCCGTATCTACCCTCAAATGATGGAGGGAGAGGCCGAGCGCTAGTCTGCAACTTCAAAACGAAAGGAAACTGGTAGGAACCCGGAGGGAGTTCGTGGTTAGGCGCGTTCTCTCTTTTCCAGACAATAACAGACTCATAGACGTAGTCCTCGCGAAAGTAGTTCGTCTCAACGGTCTGATCTGTTACAGTAGTAGTAGTTTCATACTGTCCTCTATCAGAGCGTAGGCCCACCTTTGCGTATCCCTGTAGAGCCACTTCAATGAATAAGTAGCCTTTCTTAGTCTCTTCAGTGGCAAGAAGGATGTGTCCACTTATAACAATATCACCCGATGTAGAAGCGCCTTGAGAAGGAGGCGTAAGGAATATCTGGAACTCCTTCACCATTGCTTACGAGTTGGGCGCATGCTTGTTTGGTATATAGCACATAGTATACTGTAGGCTAGTCAGCATGAGGAACCCAGCCAGACAATAGCCTCCCACGCAGTACCGTAGGGCACTGCAAACCGTGGTAATAGCGAGTTCAAATTATAATTATTCGTAACAGTATATATAACCCACCTACTATACTTCATGCATAGGCCAGAGTGGACTTTAACTGTCATAATTTGTCCCCTCAAGGCTACAAGGGAAATTATGACTATAAATTTGTCCCTTTAGGCAATAGTCATATGATCATGAGTAAAGCATCTGATATGAACAGTATAACATAGTCAAAATGTAGCTACATGCAGGCATATGCATACTGTACTATACTGAGTAGCTACAATGTAGTTTATGCATAGACTTAAAATTGACTGAATAGCTCGTCAAGCTCATTCTCGGTAAGTTCAATGTTTGGCGTCAGTGGAGACTGTGTGTAAGCTTTTTATCTCGGGCGTTGTTGTTTCTGGCGACTTGTTTCTGACTGACAGTGGACGCTCAGAGAGTATTTCAAGATGGATTCCCAAACTGGATTGGCAGGATACCTCGCATTTCTTTCCTTTATCCAAGCACTGAAGGTGTTCAAGGCCCACTTAGTGCTCCTGGTAGTATTTTCAGGAACTAGTCCCTTAGCGAAAGTGGAGAGATCTTCTTCTGTGGTGAATTTAAACCGTGTAGATTCGGGCTGAACGCAAAGAGAGGAGTGGCTGCTCGAGCTTGCTGTTGCAGGTGGAGAATGAGGAGGCGGGGCTGAAACGAGCGGGTAAGTTGGGCGTGGAGTGTCCTCTAGTTGAAGCGCACCTGGACAGTCGGTCCATTCACAGAGGCCAAGGCAGTAAGGATCGTAGGAACAAGTTGCTACTACTACAGTCGAATGAAAAAATAACAGTCGCTATTGAAAATTTAAATATTGTGTCACCAAGGATACGGAACTCGGACCAATCAGGTGGGCCATACAACAGTTATAGCACGGGTTGCCAGGGATTTATGGCAACGTAAACAAACCTTGTCCTCGTGCTTCGCCCTCGGACTCGGTTCGTTTACTGCCATAAATCCCTGGCCCCGTGCTATAACTATTACAAATTGCGTAACCGTTCTTGGAGCGGAAGTGCCATATCGAACGCGGCGCCGTTGGCGAATTTCTATCTGACACACCCTTTTCGAACTTGAGATCATGGTTGTAGTAAATGCTTCAATGTGGTTGGTCAACCGCAGGTATTATTTCTGCCTCATTGGGCAATTCTCTTAGCTAAGATTTCTCCCATGATGTTTATTAAACTAGTGGAATGTGAAATGATAGATTGGGCTTCTTATTTGTGATCAAACTTGCAGCATGTAATGCATGAGTTTCACACCTAACATGCAGCTGGTGCAGACCATATTGTTGTTGCCATTGCTCGCAAGGTGGGAGGGTCCAAGTCACTACTAACATCCATTTGTGGCAGTCCTGTGTAGATTGTTTGATCGCGTATTTGATCGGATCGATGCGTGTTCGAAGCGCTGTGTGCTAACTTCCGTTAATGAAGGGCGGGCTCATACGCACTTCGTGGATCGTTAGATATTCATACATCGACGAAGTAGCCTCATTCCCGTTCGTTGCTTGCAGTACGAAATAATCCTGAGGGAAGTAGACTGCAATACATGTAATTCTGAGGGAATTATTTCGTACTGCAACTCTGCAAGCGACAAACGCGCGAAGGCCCAGGAACGAGGCTATCGGCGAAGCGCGTTATGAGCACCGTTGTTGGCGGAAGTTTAGCGGTACGGCGTTTCAGACTGAACAAATTTGAATTTTGAAGAGCTTTAGCAGGTGTGCAACTTTGACATCCGTTCGTTCAATTTAAATTTCGGTATATGGCCTCACATACATACGTACGCATACACACGCGTCTTGCAATGCAGTCCCGCTAGTGTGGGGCTCGCTCAGGCTCACCCCAATTAAGCACGCACGTTTTGGGATTAACTAAACAGGGTGGGGTGGTTACTTCAGATCATAACTTTTCTGCATCATTGGCGGGACTTTGCAAGTATTATTTCTTTAGACCATCATGTAATATCATAGTGAAAAGTCTAAAGCAGTATAGGAGTCCAATGCTTTGCAGGGTAAGAAACCTAAATTATGGCTTTGCAATGTGGATTTTAGTAAGTTGGCTACATGGTTGACGGTGATCATCAAGGGCCTATACTGGCAAAACTACTTGGTTAAAATAACCTCACAGAGTGGTTACTCAAATTTCAGGGTTCATTGAACTGGTGGGTATATACTATGAAGAGAATTTCTTTTTTGTTCTTTTTTGTCCAATCATTAACTGTAAACTCTCACATGCAGGGTGCTTGCTCTGACCTAAGTTCTACATACTCTCCTAGGCCTAACCCCCTTAGCCCTCCTGCCTCTTATTCTAATTCTAATTTGAATCTCTGTCATCATGTAAATACTGGTGCACTTTCAATAATGTACTTTAATGCTCGTAGCCTTATCCCTAAGTTTGATGAACTGTGCTTGTTGGTTGAAACACATCAGCCAGACATTGTGTGCATCGTTGAAACCTGGCTGGATCATAATATCTCTGACAATGAGATTTACCTTCCTGGCTTCCAGTTGTACCGGCTTGATCGTAATCGTCATGGTGGTGGCGTACTCATGTATGCCCAGCATAATCTCATTGTGAATGTGTTACCCTCACAACTTCAGAACAATGTACCTCACAACCTGGAATTTTTACCTATTTCTGTTAGACACAATCATTTTGAAGTTGGGATCGCTCTTTTTTATAAGCCACCCAGTGCTCCTTCACTTATTTTTGATACTCTTTTTGAGATCATGGAAAATTTGAATATTGCACAGTTTTGTAATTTTATTTTTCTAGGAGATTTTAATATTAATTTTAATGATCCTTCACACCATATGTACTCAAAACTTTGTAACATTTCCCAGCTTTTTAATTTGACACAGGTTGTGAATGGTTGTACTCATACTAGCCCATTCGGTAACCCTGCACTCATTGATCTTGCTTTCGTGTCCTCACCAAGCCAAATTTTGGATTGTTGTGTTATCCCTCCCATTGCTAATTCGGATCACAATGGTCTCAAGATTAGGGTAAACTGGAAGCCAAGTGCACCACCACCGCAATCTGGCCAGAACACAAGGACAGTATGGCATTATGCTCATGCTGACTTCAACAAGGCTAGAGAATTGATACACAACACTGAGTGGAACACTATATGCACATCAAATGATGTCGATACTTGTTGGGTGAAATGGCAAAACACCTTTTTGTCAATTATGGAGGAAAGCATTCCCAAAAAAGTACTTCCACCTCGTCGCCGCAACTTACCCTGGTTAAACAAAAATCTTGTAAAGTCAATGCGACGACGAAATACACTATTCAGAAGGGCTAAGAAGTCTGGTAACCCACTTCATTTTGCAAAGTTCAAGCATGCAAGAAATAAAGTGGTGTCCGATATGCGCTGTGCTAAGGCTGCATACTTCAGAAAATTGAACCCTTCAAACAGTAAGCAGTTTTGGAAGTCTCTTAAATATCTCAATAAACAGTCATCTTCCATACCAACTCTAAACCACAATGGTTCTGAGTATTGCACTGATCCAGAAAAAGCCAATGTACTGAATTCCTACTTTAACAAATGCTTTAATCACACTGTTCCTCCGATATCCCCATTACCGTCTAATGATGAAGCTGTGTACACATGTCCCCCTGACATTCTTTGCACTGTTGAGGAAGTCCAACATATGTTGCAGAAACTGGACACTGGAAAGGCTAATGGACCTGATGCCATTTCTGCCCGCATGTTGAAGCATACTGCTAGTGCTATAGCACCCTCAGTGACTGAATTATTCAACCTTTCAATTCGCACTGGTCAGCTCCCCAAGGACTGGAAAGTTTCTTATGTAGTGCCCATTCCGAAGCGGCCTGGGGCAAAGTCTCCCTCAGACTTCCGGCCCATATCCCTACTGTCAGTCCTGAGTAAAGTCCTAGAAAGACATTTTCACATGCTCATATCTGACCATCTATCTGAGCAATACCCATTATCAAATTGTCAGTGGGGCTTCCAACCAAACAAGTCTGCTTTGTCTGCATTGATCAGCACGACCCATGACTGGTTGCAACAACTTGAAGCAGGGAATGAGATTGGTGCAATATTCTTTGACTTTGAAAAGGCATTTGATCGAGTACCTCATCAGCCTCTAATGTCAAAACTCATGGGCCTGGGCCTGGACCCCTATATCATGACCTGGCTACATAACTACCTAGCCAATAGGAGGCAGAGTGTTGTGGTGGGTGGTACAAAGTCTGCAAGTTCGTATGCGGTCTCAGGAGTTCCACAGGGCTCAATTTTGGGTCCTTTATTATTTCTCATCTACATTGATGATGTTACCTATGGCCCATTCTCTCCTGGAACTCGTATCGTTTTGTATGCAGATGATATTCTTTTGTATCGCACCATTCTCTCAAACTCGGACTATTCATACCTGCTGCAATCAGATGCCAACACAGTACAGGACTGGGTAAATTGTAACCACATGTCTCTCAACCCTTCCAAATGCAAGTTTATGCTGATCTCACGCAAGCGTAACAGGATAAATAACCCCCCTATGATAACTATCAATGGCCAAATACTGGAAAGTGTCCCTACATTTAAGTATTTAGGCCTGTTGCTCACATCTGACCTGTCTTGGTCAAAACATATTGAAGGAGCATGCACAAAGGCAAAGAAAATCTTGGGCCTATTGTACCGTCGATTCTACCAGCACGCTGACCAGGATACTCTTCGCCAACTATATATATCCATTGTACGGCCCCACATGGAGTATGCAGCACCAGTCTGGGACCCACACTTGAGAAAAGATCAAGATTTACTTGAAAGCACACAGAAATTTGCGTGTAAAATGATCACAAGAAAATGGGACAAAGGCTATGATGAGCTTCTGAACATGACTAACTTGCCCTCTCTTGCAGACAGAAGATTGTACCTTAAACTATGTTCCTTGTACAAAATTGTGCACAACTTGTCTTATTTTCCACCTAATATTATTGTACCTAAAGTCACTAGATCGTACACAAGCACTCCTTTTACCTTGTACCAGCCCTTTGCACATACTAATTGTTTTTTAAACTCTTTTGTCCCTCACTGTGTATCACACTGGAACTCACTTCCAGAATCAGTTGTTTCATCTCCTTCCCTTGCAACTTTTAAACATTCACTTAAACAATATTATATGCACTAAGTAACTTTATTATCTTATACCTAGGGTACAATTAATATTAGCTAAGCTATTTTGTACCCATTGCTTACGCAAAACTTTTATAAAAAAAAATTAAAAAAATAAAAATAAAAAAATAAAAATTTCTTTAGACCATCATGTAATATCATAGTGAAAAGTCTAAAGCAGTATAGGAGTCCAATGCTTTGCAGGGTAAGAAACCTAAATTATGGCTTTGCAATGTGGATTTTAGTAAGTTGGCTACATGGTTGACGGTGATCATCAAGGGCCTATACTGGCAAAACTACTTGGTTAAAATAACCTCACAGAGTGGTTACTCAAATTTCAGGGTTCATTGAACTGGTGGGTATATACTATGAAGAGAATTTAAACAATGTAATCCCCATCCATCATCTCCTCACAATTCAATCAAGCTTCATTAAGAAGCAAAGAGCTAGCAAAGATAAGTGTCTACTAGCTAATGCACATGTACCGTAATTATTTGAATACTATGTATGATCCAATTTAACGTAAGAAATTCGATTTCAGGAATTTATGATGAATCCATACAATCTAACGTAAGGTCACAACCTAAATATTTTTTAAGCTTACGTAGTATTCGAATAATTACGGTATACCGCTTCTTATATGGTCCATCTGCTGGTTATTATCTGGTTTCATAACTATCCATCATCTCCCTCACAATTCCATCAATGCAAGTCTCATTAAGAGGCAAAGAGCTACCGCAGACATGCAAGTGTCTGTGGTAGCTCTTTGCAAGCCTGATGGAATTCTGAGGGGGATGATGGATGGTGATATGTTTGTGAATCCTAATAGTACTTACCAGTTCAGTGAACCACAAAACTGGAGTATGTAACCAACCACTCAGAGGTTATTGTAACTGAGTAGTTTTTGCAGTGATATATATATACTTGCCGTCATGCAGAACCTATATGGGGGTCTACTGTTTGCATGTGCTCTATGTGCACATTACGCTACAATTATGTGAAATCGACCCAAAAAAATTCATGATTAGGTATTTTAACTATATATAGATCAAGTTGATTGTTGTATTCTCTCCCCCATTCTTCTGTTTTTACTTGTGAACATGATTAGACTACTGTGAGTCCCTAGTCGTCCCTGGTTCTATTCTGCCCATGCATCTTTTCACACAATTTCCCGTTCCCTGCTTTTCCAGTTGCCCATACAAGTTCCTTACAGCTAACATGACAATATCAACTTACAGTATTATTGTTATGCAATCCACTCCATGCCTCTGTAATCTACAACACAGTTTGTCAAGCAGGACTCAATTTGCCAGATGTGTCAAATAGCTACTAAGCTACAGGGACAAAATCCGTTTGGTATAATGTTAGTTGATGAAGGGACTACTATTTTTGGTTACCACACAAGACTGACAGTTTGGTTCCCTGAGTGGGCAGACTCATGCACAAGTTGTAGATGTAGAGATTGCACTCGTGAGTGCCAGTGTGTTCCCGCGGGAGTTTGCTACTCATATTTGGCACAATAGCCTAGCCCTGCCAAATTATGATGACCACAAACTACCATTTACGTCACAAGTACCGCGTGACTAGCCAGCACAGCATATCACCAGATCAGATCTACAGATAATGCTGATCTCCCAAGTTTATTTGTCATAAGTTACGACGGAGTCATAACTATAAAACAGACAAGTTCCTGAAAGTTCTGCTTTCCGATCGGATCATAATCGTCTATCCACACAGAAACGCTACGAAAGGACCAGTGCGGTAAGAAATTACAAGATAACATAGAAGTGCTATTAGTTAGCGGAAAATTTTTTTTCTTTCAAATTTCTGCATGTGATTTACACTGTATAAGATAACTTTATGACATTTTCCCGTCAGCAGTTACAACAATGCCCACTCTGACAAAACTCTCAAATGAGCTGGATTCGGTTGTGAATTGGCATTCTCTTGGCGTGAAGTTGGGGGTGGAAGATCACGAACTTACTACGATCGAAAAAGACTTTCGTGGAGACAGTGTGCGTTGCAAGCACGAGATGTTGAGTCGCTGGCTTCGAAATGCCAAGCAGCCCACGTGGAAAGCAGTTGCTGATGCCGTTTGCCTAATGGGAGAACATGCAGTTGCCTTGAATATACGCGAAAAGTATTGCAGCTCGACCATTGGCAATGGTATGTGACTTTGCTTTGATTAAAACAGCATTAATACAGTGTGTGAAATGTTGCTAGTACCTAACTCTGTTTATCATAGGCTATTACAATATGGATTGTTTCCATGCATGCATAATCAACAGTAAAAATAGCAATGTTGTTACGGCTAAAAGTGTGCTATTTTAGGTTGTTTACAGTAACTTCTAAACTCCCAAGGCACAGATGTTTAGTGAACGCAAAATCCCCAGAGCATGGGTTACAAATACTCATTCTCCGCAGATATACCGTAAATCAGAAAATATGTTGCAAATTTTCATGTTATAAATTTTCGTGTTAAAAAAATTTCATAGAAGTGGATGGGCAACGAAAATTTAACACTGAAATTTCCTACACGTGCACTTGCCAGCGTCCTTCTAGAAGCTCAAGACTTCGTGTGGAATGGAAGAGTACAAAAGAGCTTGCTGCATCCGAGGCTAACATGAATATAAAGTATTGACCACGCTTCTTACCAGGGCCTTAGCCTTTGGCTTGTTTGCAGGGCGATTGCTTATGTTGGCAGACATGTTGACAACGATCCTTCGGGGTCCAGAATACCACCCTTCGGCTTGAAGTAGCTTCGAATTGACATCGCGATGAGGACTAGCAGTGTACCGAGTCAAGAGCAGAGCATTCAAAACGGCTGTCTTTAGGTCGTTCCCACTTTTGGCTAACGCAAAGTTACAAGCTACAATTCTTCACGGCTTATGACATGTTAGATAGCTATGAGACTACTAGCCTAGTAAAGTTTCTCCCGTCGGTACTACGTGTGGAGCCCCGCATAACTCCGCTATTCTGTAAAGCAGACAGGTTTTTTAGTACCTGGACTATAGAATACTCACTCGATAATGTGGACGCTTGCATGCCTCTCACGCAATATTATCCGCCACCAGTGATCAATTCAACAATATGTATGTATATATATATATATATATATGTATATATAAATCTAAATGTTCTGATGAAGCATATAGTCATAGTTTTTAGGTATACGAAACCTTAATGCATTTACAGAAGTGGCTATTAATGTTTGAGGCTATATCATCAAACACAAAAAATGAAGTTTACTCTCTACCAAACTTGCAATATCTGGAAGAACAAGCAGTCTCCCGCAGTATTCCTGCATGACATGGATAGCGTTGAGATAGTATACATGCTAGAGAAGCAGCATCAACAATAAACATACATGTACATTCTTCCAAAATTAATCTCTGATTGTAAGCAACCCATCAAGCTGTATATCTTGCATAGTGTTCTTCTGTTTCACACTGACATATACATTTGCATATTCTGCATACAGCTGATTGACTAAGGAGCTCATTCATGGCATAATATCAATGTAGAAAGCAATGATACCTTTTACAGTTACATTACTTTAGTCACATGTCTTCTACATTGAGATCATGAAAATTGAACTTCATGCGTTTCTTGCCCTGAGCAGCCCAGTGTCACTGTAGCAAGACTCCTCTGACAGCAAAAATGAGCTTGCTAACTTTCAAAATTGTGCTTCACCATTTTCCCACTTACATGCTGTCACTAAAAACCAGCCAGAGCTGTTTCCACTGCTCTACGTCAAGCACATGTGCATGTGTATACCTATAGATATAGCTTACATTGGCATCTTATGTAACTCAGTCTCCATGTATATGTTTCATTTAATTGTACAGGCACAGGGTCTACATTGCCAGATCTCACTAGTCCATCTGCTGTAGCTGTTGCACAACGCAACATTCAAATGATCAAAGGGAAGTATTCAAAACTAGTAACAAGCAGTTGCAGAAGGCTACAGAATAGAGGGATCAACATTGATGATGTCCAAATGTTTCTTGTTACAATGTACTCCTCCCCTAACACCAAAGATGGGAGTGACATGGTCACCACAGTGGTAGAGTCTGCTAAGAGCCTGGACGAAATCTTTTGCACAATTGGCAAATATGGGCTCTGGGATTACCTCAATTACTACCTCCTGCAGAGCATCATTGAGCAGTTTGCATGTGACGATGATGAGCTGAATGGTATGATGGAGCAATACCAGGTGGATCTAACTGGCTACATTCTCACTCTCGAGATCCAAGTGTACTTGGATGCCATCAATCCTATTGTTACCACAAGTGATAGTGAAAGCTCAGATGATGAAAATGTCGCTCCCTTGCCACAACAAAAACGAAGGCTTTTCCGAAAGCTCTCCAACCATGTTTGCCACAGAGTGCATTCTGAGGGTAACGCTGGAGAAGCAGTGCATCTATACCGAGACCGAGCACCTCCTACTGGAGACCAAAGACCCTCTACCAGAAAATGAACCTCCTCTAATGGAGACCAAACATCCTCTACTGGGGATCAAGCACCCCCTACTGGAGACTGAACTCCCTCTACCTGCGACAAAGTATCCTCTACTGGAGACCAATTCTCCTTTACTGGGAACCAACAAACAATCTATACTGGAAAGCAGGTACCCTCTACTGGACACAGAGCACCCTCTAATGGACACCGAATATCCTATACTTGAGTCTGAGGCAGCAGCACTCGAAAAGGTGACTTTCATAAAATCTGTTGTAGATAGTCCAGTGAGAGAAATCATACTTTCTTTGTATTTATCACTAAATGACCGTAAATTTTTTTACCATTCTGATGTTTAGAGCAACTAAGGTAGTTAGATTTTCCCTTTAAATAACTAACTCAGATTTCATTTTTCTTCTTTCATTTGCAATAGCTATACCCATGTTGTGATTGATACATGTATAATGACAATGGTATTATTTCATGTTCATTCCCTAGGAGGAACTATCTCCACACGTTGGAGTGCAAGGTATGTCAGTATGCAATTAAGTCTACATGGTGTGATTGTATAATTTTACATACGTACCACGTCTAATTTTATAGTATTTAATGACAGGTATGTCTTTAAATCTATGAGCACCTAAACGAACTTTTTGAGACCATGTCTGAACTACCTGCACACAGACTCACCTAAAAAGGTAAGAAGTGTGCCTCTCCTGGAGGATGCTACCAGAGAGATAGAGGAGCATGTGTTACCTATCTTGCCACTTTGCACAAGATTTTGGTTTATCCACCCACACCCACCAAAAGAGTTCAGCTGGCATACTTAGAATCCATATATGTCCTCTTCATTGCCTAGTTACATAACAAAAGCAGTACAGAGCAGGTGATTCTGACCAATTTATTCTTGCGGCCAAACATAAAATTCAAACTATAGTTTATTAAAGGGTTATCAGGTCTAGCTGTGTATAGCATGTGCATTTTTACAGAATGGGTCTATGCCAGTGTCAATAAACCAATTAATGTTATTCACCTATTCTCCCCATTTTGTGTAGATTGGTAAGCTATAGACTTAGTATATTCTCTTTCATTTGCAGATGGTTCCATCGAGGACAAGTTCACCGCATTGCTGACTAATGTGTGTACCAAGATGATGAACCGTGGAGTTGATGCTGAGGATGTTCGCTTCTTTGTTGTCACCTCCTTTCCACCAGGAGATGTTATCCCCCTACCTCGCACTGCCTTGTCCGAAATCTTCACGGCCATCACTCATCATTGCCTGTGGGATTATTTCCACTACTCCCCACTTGAGCGCATTGTCAAAAAGTTTGGTGCCAATGACCCCGAGATGCAAAAATGGGTTCAAGACTACAACAACGATTTGAAGACATACACCTCAAGAATGAAAATCATAGATTACATTGAGCCAGTGCTTGATGGCTCCATAGCAAAATGCGATCTTCGCTACTGCTGTCCAGTGGAATGGAAAATCATATTTACCAACAGCACCTTGCAGCACCTTGCTGATGTGTGGGAATCCTTCTCTGCTCACTATCTGAAGCCTGACCCTCCATCAACGTCTTTGCTTGAGTCTGTTCGTGAGGACGGAAATTCAATCACATGGCTGGTTCCATCACATCTGATACCACAGATTATCAAGGAAGTGAAACTTGACACCACGTTCCTCCAAAAGCATAGTATTTTGGAATGTGACTGTGGCAAACCAGTGCATTTACGATGAGCAAGAGGCTGTAGACAACACAACAATTGTAAGTTCAAATCTTTCTGTCTGAAGCATTTTGGTAAACCTCTGATGTTAGCTTCATCTGAAGAATCAAATTTGAGCTATACAAACTTTGCCATTTCAGGCTAAGAATGCATAGTACAGTAACGATGCAAGCCATGAAGTAATTGTGAGCTATACCAGATGGTCACCTTGATCCTATATAATAGACGCCATTGTGGAACTTGTCTCACAGGATCCAGGTGACCATTTAGGCATAGTGCATTCTAGCTTAGGAAGGGTATCATACCAAGCCACAATGTCTTTTACACATTTGATCATATGACTTTGTTTAGGGATGAGATGATTCTCATGCATGTATTTTCCTATAGGTATTCACAGAGAACCAGGCAGCAATGCAACCATACGGCTATGGAAGATTCCCATCAATCACTTTGAACAACAACAACATAGTAGTAGCCGTTCGCAACTCCCTTCTATGGTTTACATTGAAATATCGTGTTGGAGTGGTGTCAGAAGGGGACATCATTCACTGGGGCCGGGAAGAAAGCTATGGTTCTGGCTACTTCCCTCGAGTTTCACTGAACAATAACAACATGATTGTAGAGGTACATGCATCACAGTACAGACGAACAGTGTCATATCGTGTAGGAAAGGTGGATGTGGATGCAAAAACAATTGGATGGGGACGAAATTGTATCCCTCAGTTTTGTAGTTGTATGCAGACATAAATAGTTTTGGTGAAATGTACCCTTATGTTTGAACCTTACCAATATTGTACCATTCTCTGCAATCTTTTATTACTGTTATTGAAATTCCTGTGTATATTATGTAAACAAATTTTGAAATTATAGCTACACCTTAATTGTCAAAAATATAAAATTTGTTATAACTGACTTTTCTACTACTGTCTATGTCATTAACAGGGAGATCCTATACTGAGTCGAGTTCCATTTGAACACAGAACATTAGTATATAACTTGTTCCTAAAATTTTGTCATGGGAGAAATTTTTGCCAATGAAAGTGTCTAATGATGCAATAAAGGTATGCCCAAATATAGATTTAGTATTCACTTTGACCTGAAACACAAACAAGAAAGACCTCTCTCTAAAGCTAAAATTGCCTACTCAACTGTGGTCCGCCATGTCGACATGGTGGTCCACAGTAGGCAGTTTTTAGCTGCACCACTAACTAACCCTCATGCACATAGCCACTGCCCAGTTTTAGTATATACAGGTATAAAAAATGTAGGCAATCCAAAGACTTTCCGCAACATTACATCATGGAAGAAAATCTTTGTTCAACCAAGCAGAAAAAGATATGTAGTAATCACCTGTTTACTTTCAAATTTTCTACGGTAACCATATCCACCACCCCTCCTGCTACATTCTCAATGTCCCCAAAACATTAATACAAACATCATGAATGGGAAAACGTTCTGAATATAAAATTGTCTATTGAGGCATGCAGAATAATGTATGACACTGAAGTAACTAAAATGCATCAAATCAACCCGCACTTTTATATAATTATTCCACAGTATAGGTAATTATAGATCAGTGTAGCGTGTATTCCCTGACATCAGTTTGCCAATAACTTCAACTTGAGTGTATCCTGATCCACATACATTATAATAGCCTAGCATGCAGTTAATTTTTAGAATGTGTATGGATATATACATGATGTTGAACCAGCCTATATATACCTTCATAACTTTCATGGCATCAATTCTTAGTTAGAGACAGAAGTCTCAACAAACCATGAGTAGGTTTCCTACAATTAAGTGAGTACAGCAAGTAACTTACAGACCAAACGTGCTTCTATATGTGCTGTTGCATGAACACATGACTAGCTCGATCACATTTCATATTTGGCATTGTCATTTGGAAAATATTAGTGCCACCATAGATAGTCATGGATAGTCGAGTAGCAGGACCTACTACTTACTATTTACGGTGCCACTCTCATAAGGTGCCAACCACTAAACCCATCATATAGTATAGTGTCCTGCTACTGGCTCTGCACTATCTATGTTAAACCGCAGTTTGATGACCATAGTCTGAAGTGACCATTTTTGGTTTGCCTGACAAACAAGTTTGGTTCCCAACGGAAGTTTGGCGCGGGGCGCGTCATCGTTCCTCGTAACGCGTAAACACCGGGAATTCCCATGGTCACGTACAGATAAAAGTATAAAGTGGAGACGATTTTGCACTGCATGTCCAGTAACTTGCGGTTAGTGAAGTGAACGTACGGCGGTCACCCTCGATCTCCGAATCATGGCACAACCTCAGGAGACTCCAGAATACCGTACATTTCGAGAGCACTATGACAGCCTGTATCACGCTATCCAAGACCCTCGCTCCCTTGCAAACCGACTATTTTCACAAGGCATCATTGCTCCTGCAGTGAGGGAACAGATGAGTGTATCCCCACTTTCCAGATTGGATAAAAACAATGCATTGTTGGGTGCTATTGAGATGCAGATTCGCACCAATCCGAGCACGTTAAATACGTTTTTGTCAATTTTGAATGAGGATCCTTCAGTGCAGTCACTGGGGAAAAATATGCGAGGTAAGCAGTGTATGTGTGACAGAAAACTGAAAATTTAGTTTTTGTCTATATCTATGGAGCTCGATGCAACACCAACACCAGCCTGAGTGCAGCATGTTGGAAAGTTGCTCGGATCTCGCTGTTGCTATAGCTATGTAGGAAATTATTTTTTACCATGCAGTATACAATTTACAGTTCAGGTGCCTAAACAATGGAGGGTTTGTCATGCCTCAGTTACGTACCTCATTTTGTCTGTATTTGCATGCACTGAGAAAAAAATAACACTTATAGCTAGTCCAGAGCCTAACATTATGGATTTCTAGTTGTGTTCATCAGGTTTTGTATGAGTATAGTTGCATCAAGTTGTATCTCTGGACACCCCTCAATATAGGGGATGTCTATACTATATAACTGACATTTCCGAAAATCAGGACTGTCCTTCCATTCAACCCTGAATAGCAGACACCCTGTTACTCCATATATAATGAACAGTTTTGATGACCTCGATTTACCGGACACTCCATTGCCTTTTCCAACTATTGCTGTTGGAATTAACAATCTAACTGACTTTAGATTAGCACTGTAAGTTATTCATGTTACTAGAGTCCGGTTAGCCTTTCCCAGCCACATACAGCAAAGGAAAAGCTCTGAAAACGTCACCATGTTGTGCTCAACAGCCCAATTACACAGTACCATGCCCACCAGCTGCATGAGATTGAGACACCTTGCTATAAAGGACAAAATGATGATTCCTGAGCGACGTTTCTACAACTGTTTAGCTAGCAGGTGCTTCACTTAGTAATATCGCTCTGCATGACCGCCCTACTCTCCTCCAGCCTTCCTGCAAGCATTGCAAACTATAGTAACATTACATCAGCATCTAGTAGTCTACTTTATATAGTTTCCTCTCCCCTCACCACCCTCACAGGCAAACCCAGACAGCTAGCTCTCTTGATTGTTACTGTTAGTTACTAGTGAAAGTACAATAAAGACAATTCTATAAGACCCCCAGATGTTAATCGGTATGTACTGTCTTGGAGTAACTGGTATAGTTAATAAATGAGAAAGATCCCCAGACAAACTGTAGTAACTGAACAAAGCCCAGGAAAAGCTATAGTGGTAGCAATATCTGTCTGTATATAGTTTTCCTGGGACAATCCCTTTCAACTATATGCTTAGCTGTTTACTGTAAATTTAGGCTTCCTTTGAACACTAATGCACTACCTAGTAAACATGACTCCACAATTGGGATATGTGGTGGCAGGTTTGTTCTCAAGTATGGGCAGTATCAAATTGCCAGTGTTTTCATAGTTGAGTCTTATATGTAGCAATGAGTGATGAGCAATATATATATAAAAACAGTGTTGTGTTGTAGTTCTATAAAAGGAAATTGTGTGATGAATCCAGTTACTGCTAGGGAAGGTCCACATGTTGAATGCCTCAACATAAAGTATAGTACTACGCTCTTTCTATGGCTTATATAGTCCCTGGCCAACATATAACACATATCCTGGAGAATATGAGTACTGACCAGCTGACTTAGCAGTCATGGTTGTAGCAGTATTTATAGAGGGCTGATGATTGCCTGGTAGTTGTAGCTCAGTAGTCAGAACACTGACAGCTCAGTTCAGATTTCATGAGTTCACTCCATGCGGCTTCTGGATTCTTAGTTTCCTCAAATATTAAAACATTCAAGTTAAAGTACTTCAGCTAGAGGTAAAGATTGCATGACCTATTGACCACTAGAAAATGCTGTATGTCACTATTGATTGCCATATTGATAGTATCTAAAATGGATGTATCAATGCATACAACACTGGGACAATGAATACTGCGATATTTCAGCACATTAATTAATATATAATTATGTTTGTATAATTAGTTGTGGTAAATTATTGCACAAGATATTAGATTAACTTTGTTCTACTTGCAGCTGGTTACATCAATAACAAGTTCAAAACATTGCTGCAGAATGTGTGTACCAAGATGACACAAAATGGGGTTGATGTTGAGGACTTTCGGTTCTTTGCCATTACTTCTTTTCCACCAGGAGATGTTATCCCCCTGCCCCCTACTTCCTCGTCCGATATCTTCACGGCCATCACTCATCATCACCTGTGGGATTATATCCACTACTCCCCGCTTGAACGCATTGTCAACAAGTTTGGTGCTGATGACCCCGAGATGGTACGTTGGGTCCAAAGCTATAAGGAAGATTTCAGCTCATACATCTCAACTATACAAATCCAAGATTACATAGACCCCAATCCCACCACCAGATGCAGTCTTCACTACTGCTGTCCAGTGGAATGGAAAATCACATTTGCAAACAACACCTTGCAGTACCTTTATGATGTGTGGGGAAAGTTCTCTGCTCAATATCTTGAGCCCGACCCTCCGTCAACGTCTTTGCTTGAGTGCGTCCATGAGGTTGAGAGCAATATTTCAGTCACATGGCTGGTTCCATCATACCTAATTCCACAGATTATTAAGAAAGTGAAAGCCAACGCCAGGTTCCTGCAGAGGCATGGTATTTGGAATGTGACTGTGGCAGACCAATGCATTTACGATGAGCAAGAAGCTATAGACAACACAACAATTGTAAGTCCAAATCTGTCCAGTCTAAATTACTGTAAACTTCCAATGTTAGCACTTTATGTGTAATTTTAGAACCCCGCCATGCAAATTTTATGCATTGCTATTACGAGTGGCATGGTATAGAAAGGTAATTGTAATGATACTAGCTCTCTGGCAGCTGTATCCTAAATGGCCATGCATTCTGATCCCCTGACACAATTCTGCACTGGTGTTTATTACGTGCATTTAAGAAAGGCTATCATGCCAAGTCACTCTTCTATCACATGTTTGAATGAATTAGTTGGGAGATGATTTTCATGTATGTACATTCCTATAGGAAAACCTAGAGGGTCTGGTCGCAATGCGCCAAGGATATGGAAGATTTCCATCAATCACTTTGAACAACAACAATATAGTAGTAGCTGTTCTCAACTCTCTTGTATGGTTTACACTGAAAAGCCGTGTTGGAGTCGTGTCTGAAGGAGACACCATTCACTGGGGCGAGGAAGAAGACTTTGGATATGGCTACTTCTCTCGAGTTTCACTGAACAATAACAACATGATTGTAGAGGTACATGAATCACAGTACTGGCGGACACTATGGTATCGTGTAGGAAAGGTGGATGTAACTTCAAGGACAATCAATTGGGGGGGAAATCATTACTTTGGAGAAGGACGTGCTCCAGATGTGGCCTTGTCAGACAATGGTCATGTGGTGGTGGTGTACGAAAATGCCTATGGCTTTTACAAGTCATACTATCGTGTTGGGACCTTAAACACAGAGCACAAGAGAATCGAATGGGCTAAGGAAGCACAGTTGTATGGTTCTGGACTAGAACTCTCTGTGGCAATGAACAATGATGGTACTGTGATTGAGGTACACAGGTCCCCATTTCTATTTCGCCTCCGTCTCACCGTTGGAAGACTAAGAGTAAACCATCAAGGCAACATTTCAGGAAACATTGACTGGAGTGGTCCAAAAACATACAGTCATGGATTTTATCCCTACGTGTCTCTCAATAGTGATGGGAAGGTGGTCGAAGTACATCAGAGCCTTTTTTTCCGACGCCTAGCTTATCGAACTGGAATTGCCAACCAAGGAGCAAATGCATTTCGATGGTCACGCACTCAACGCCATTATGATCTAGGGTGGGCCCCTGTCGTTGCACTCAATGACCACAACAAGGTCATTGAATGTCATGAAACAAACAGCATTTTAAAAGGAAATTTTCTGCGGTACAAGATCGGTAGTTTAAGAGACCTATGATCGACAATCTCTAAGTTGTGCAATTTATAACTGTACAAATATGATTTGGTGGAAAATGCTATTATGCAAAAAGCTCTATTGTGTCACTTTCTGCACTTTTGAGTTGTTTCTTTATTTATGAATACAAGTTATTATGGATGTAAGATTGTGTGAAAATTGTTATACACAGTAACCTAAAGTCTGTTTTTATATACTCAAGTTTCAGTGAGCTTGCACTAACAGTAAAACAAGGAGAAGTAACACCTCAAACATATTGTGTTGCAGAATAAAAATGTCCCAGAAGTTTTCATTAAGCATAAAAAATTGTTGTTGTGCCAAAATCATGCATTCTAGTACACCACAGCTAGCCATAATAGGAATTCTTGGTATGGAATCATACTTTGTGTTTGGGTAGTTTCCCCGGGACAAACCCAGCTAACTCTGAGCAACAACTTCCTATCAAAGTAGGCTTCATATAATGCATAATTGCTTACTTACCATACAAGTAAACCATAACAAGTAGCTAATTGACAGCCAATTTCTATTGTTGCAGGTAACAGATGACAATCAATTGTTTCTGCTCCATGCAAGGGTACCATATACCATGACCTAGCTATTTGTTGGACACATTTCCAAATAGCTAGAGACCAGATCAGTGTGGAACTACATGAACAGAGGACTACTTTGGCTACCAAACAAGCTAACGTGATCTCAGAATAGGCAGACTTGCAAGTGTTGTACATTATATGACGGCCAAAACAATAAATGGTTGTTTTAGCATAATGCATGACTACCCTTCCCATGGTAATTCAAAGAATGTAGCTAGCTAGCTAGTGATTTTTAAAATAAAATAAAAGATTGTGGGAAGCGAATTTAGTTTACTCAAGTATTTACTCCTACTGAAATATTCATACTGTTGATTAGTATGCATGCAACAGAAATGAAACGACAATTTAGTATTTGCAGTGATATAATATTATACATAATACAAGCCATAAACATCATCAGCTTCAAAGCCCAAAAGGTTGTTGGACTGTTGTTCCGGCAGTCTATAGATGTGCAGATATCTACGGACATCATTCTTAAGCTCTACATTGCTATCGTAAGGCCTCACTTGGAATATGCAAGCCAGGTTTGGGATCCATATCTACTGAAGGACCAACAAAACATTAAAAACTTTGCTTGTACTTGAAGCGGTGGGATTTAAGCTATCCAGCTATGCTCAGGGCTTTCAGCATTCCTACTTTGGCTGCACATGGAAAACAACTCAAATTGTGAACCTTCTTCAGCTATGTGAATGGATTGTCTATTGCTCTAATTGTTACCACCTTTTCAATCTAGTCACATGCATACATGATCTCTCCTTTGTTTGTCCAGTTGCTCACACTAATCAACAGCTATACGTATCCTTTTTCAACACTCCCTACAATTGTATCATTGTCTTTTCTATTATGGATGTATGCTACCATTAGATGTACACTATTTCATGCATCCTTTGTTTTT
Source organism: Agelas oroides (assembly GCA_949130485.1). Lineage (NCBI taxonomy): Eukaryota > Metazoa > Porifera > Demospongiae > Agelasida > Agelasidae > Agelas > Agelas oroides. The sequence goes on along the minus strand of OX422193.1, from coordinate 1,583,588 downwards.
ATGCATAAATTTCATTAAAAAGGTGATCACAGTAAGTGACTACTATCAGCATCATTGGGTGAGTGTGTTGTGTTTGGGAAATTTTGTTGGGATAATTTAATAACACTAACATCAAGCTGAGAAAAGAGCAATGTTAGGTAACAAAAGGACAACGTGTGGGGACTGAAAGATAGCACTACTCGCAACATAAAGCAGCACAGAACAGTTCAACTATAAGCTTCAACACCGGCTAGAGTTAAAGTGATGGGGTAATTATAGTTACAAACCGTTAACCTTCTCCCTTATTGGTGGAAGCAATATTCGTGAATCTACACACTGAGGCAAGCCAAAATACATATAGATCCAAGATTATTCCATTTACGCGTCCGGGAAAGTTTGTTCGCACAAGGGAATCCCCGTGGATGACGGTATTACCCGTAGCTCTAGCTACAAAATTCTTCCCGTTCATCAGTCACGACGCAGTTATAGTGAAGCGAAAAATTATTCAAAATTGCATTGAATTTTTCTGCTCAGATCTGATCACTAATCGTCCATCCACGGAACATGGCGGCCGGACATGGTATAGAGCAAATCTAGATATGTATCATCAGACGATAATAATTCTCTGCTGTTTATGCTGTGAGATGTGCATGACCTGGTTAAAATACATCTTTTTTTCTGCTTCCACCTACAGGTCCAGCAACGCCCACTCTGAAAGAGCTCTCAAATCAGCTGGACTCGGTCGTGGATTGGCATTCTCTTGGTGTGAAGTTAGGGGTGGAAGATTACGAACTTAGTACGATTGGCAAAAATTTCCCTGGAGACAATGAACGTTGCAAGCATGAGATGTTGAGCTGCTGGCTTCGAAGTGTCAGATTTCCCACATGGAAAACAGTCGCTGATGCCCTTTGTCTGATTGGAGAGCGTGTAATTGCCTCGAAGATACGCGAAAAGTATTGCGGCAGCTCACCTACTGCACCTGGTATGTGTCTATGTTATGTTGTACGGCTCATTTTGATCGAACATCACTGATGTTTGTAGTGTCGTTGGTGTGAATGCATCGGCAGTTTCCAGTAGACCAAGCTTTGCTAACAGTCATCTTGCAATTGGAAAGTATTTACCCTCTACAACAATTAAGACAAGTTTAATATCTGCAAAAGGGGCTCACAGTGTCATGCTGTAACTATTGTATGATGCAACATTAGAAAGTAGTTACAAAGGGTCACACAATTCTGGACAGTTACATATAACTGGCCTCAACTTAGTTGGATAACATCTTGCATGAAAAGCTGCTATGGCAAAGGAGTAATTAAGCATTCTCATCTGATGAGCATTCATACTGTGACTTAACAATTTAGCATTCCACATGAGATTAAACAAACTAAACAGGCTTCCAAAATTAGTATTGTCTGGATACAAGAATTTGTGGCTCCACAACAATGCTGTGGTTGTATATAAATTCAGTGGGAGTTTATCATGGTGCCAACTCCCCTTTCAATATGTAATGGATAGCCACACAACTGTAGTAAACAATCATTTCACTGGGCAATTTTTTCTCTTTAATTTTTGAAACATACTCATTTGCTTGCAGTTGATCCCATTGAAGAATCCGCAGAGACAAAACCAAGTGCTGTTTTCAAACGAGAAAATAGGCAAGCAATCACGAGCAAGTTTGCAAGTTTGCTGATACACATCTGCAACAAGATGTTAAAGAATGGCGATGTCAACATAGAGCAGTTACGTCTCTTTGTAATCACCCTCTTCCCTCCAGGAGATTGCATCCCTCACTCCCTGACCAGCCTGACTGAAATTTTCGAGGCCATTACCCGCCATGGCCTATGGGACTTTCTCCACTACTCACCACTTGCCACGATTGTCAATGTGTTTGGTGCCAATGATCCTGACATGAACAAGTTGGTCCAAGATTACATGAAAGATCTGAAGTCATACACCTCAATGACGGAAATCACAGATTGCATTGAGTTTGTTCTTGCCAATCCCACTGAGCCTTTACCAGCAAAGTACGATCCTGACTACAACCGTCCAGTAGAATGGAAAACCAACTTCATTGACCACACTCTGCAGTACCTTGTTGAGGTGTGGAAAATGTTCTCCAGTCGCTACCTTTTGCCCGACTCCCCACCAACAGCCTTGCTTGATCGTGTTCGCAGAGGCTGTGTGTCTATCACATGGCTTGTACCAACACACATGATACCACAGCTGATGAAAGGAGTGGAAAGCAGTACTGAATTTTTCCAGGAGCAGCATATTTCGAAAGTAATAGTGGACGGCAAGTGTGTTTATGAGGTATGTAGCTACTCGTTTACTATGTCAAATTTGGTAGGGAAATCTGTGCAGTCAGTTTCCACATATGCATCTATTTTTTTTCACACACTGTTAATGCATACTACTTAGCAACACCACGAGAACTGATATGTATATATATTACTAAACACTCATGGGTAGTTACTCTAGTTCAAGTGAGTTCTCAATACAGGTGGTTAACTGGTGAGTTCCTATGAGAAGAATTCGCAAACAATTGTGTCGTTGTAATCATGTTTGTGAATTCTCTTCATAGTAATCACAAGGTCAGCAAATCTTGAAACTGGAGGTCATTATGAATAATTTTTGTAGTGTTGTTTTGATGTGACTTATATGTTGGGTTTAACATCCACCCATTTAAGTTAGCATATTATAAAAGAAGTAACTTAACAGATGTCACTTGTGTTGCTGCATGTAGATTTAGACTGTTACTTGATGATGTCATTACTTTAGGAGAAAATGCCTCCTATGGATGTGCCTCTGCTGGAGAACACCAAAGCACAAATGTGTGGGTATGGAAGGTATCCATCAGTTACCTTGAACAACAGCAACATAGTAGTGGCTGTTTGCAACTCTGAGGTTGGAAGCACACTGAAAAGTCGTGTTGGGGAGGTGTCAGAAGTTGATGGTAGTTTGTCTATTGATTGGGGCGAGGATGAAGGTTATGGTAGTGGCTTCTTTCCCCGGGTTTCAATGAACAACGATGGTGTCGTTGTTGAAGTGCACCAGTCCCCCATGAGAGAAGTACGATATCGCATAGGAAGGGTGAATGAGGCCACAAAAACGATCAACTGGTGGCAGGAGAGTCTCAAAATTAAGAAAGGATATGCTCCAGCTGTGGCACTGACAGACAATGGCCATGTAGTGGTGGTATACGAAAACAAAGACTTTGCTGTCCACAAAACATACTACTGTCTTGGAATTGTTGACTTTGAAAGCAAAACAATCAATTGGACTGTTCGACGAGAACCATATGGTATCGGAGGGCAAAACCTCTCCATATCAATGAACAATGATGGTACCATTGTAGAGGTTCACAGGTCCCCAGCAGGAGTGAACATCTTCCACCTCTGGTCGTGCATTGGAAAGCTGAAACTAGATGATCAACACAATCCTGTAGGCATTAGCTGGAATGATGCAGTGAAACAAGGAAGGTACAGATTTTGGGACAGATTTCTTCCATCCAGCATGAGCAATCCAACTAGCCCTTACAGTTATGGCTACTATCCATTCGTGTCTGTCACCAATGATGGAAGGTTCGTTGAAGTACATCAAACTGTCAGTTTTCGGCGTCTTGTTTATCAATCTGGAGTTATTGATGGTGAGACCATTCAGTGGTCATTCAAAGAATGTCAATACGATAGAGGATATGCTCCTGTGGTTGCCCTTAACGATCACAACCTAGTTGTCGAAATTCACGAAACAAACGTTGCATACAGAGGAAACACGTGGTGGTCTAAAGTAGGTAAATGTGCTGTTCTTGATAGGTAATTATGATTGTGTATATATAATATTATATATATACTTTTTTTCACCTCAAAACATTTTTGTATTTTGCATCAAAACATCTAAAATCATTTTATATACTTTCTTCTTAATTATTGACTTAACTTTTATCTTGTAGATATTGCTAGCTTTGTTCCCAGGTCTATCACCTGTGTCTGAGGCTACTGTGGCTATATATCACTACAAAAACAAAGTTGTTATGTTAGCTAAGTGTTTGGTTGCTACAATTGCGTGACTATCTTTACTATGCAAATTGGAAATAATTCATGCAGTGGGAGCAGATAGTTGAGTAAACTTTACTAGCCTCCCACAAAATGTTTTACAAGCACCACATTCTTTGAATTAGCATAGGAAGGATAGCTACACAATTGTAGAACCAAATAATTTGCTAAAACAGCAATTTTGTTCTTACAGTGACTAATCCTGATAATCATTATTACATTGTGTTGGTAATTACTATTGAACATTATAGCATTATATATGAGTGATGGAAAAGTCCAGGAGGACATTTAAGTGCATGGTTATTAATTCCATCAATCCAGCAAGTGTTCAGACAAGCATACACAGTGGTCATATCTAGATCTAATGGTAAAATTTGTTTACTACAGATGTATTATGCTGTTGGCTATCAAGTGCATAGCATCCATAGTAAGCTTAAGCCAAAATGCATTCTTCTATAGCTAATTGTTGTTGTAAGCACAGGTCGGGGGGATTTTTCTTTCCTTGGGTGTGTAGTCCCACAACCAAAACAAACAAACAAAAAAAAACAGGTGAATCGGGAACAGCATCTCCTTGGTAGTAAACTTATATCTGTATGCATAGGCCAATTTGAGGCCTTTTAGGTCAACAAGAGAATTACAGGGCTTCTTATCTCTTGGTAGGTGAGCTGGGAACCAACACATTCAGCATCGTTTTGGAACGGAATCTCACATCTGCGTACGACGTCGTGCGAACGCTAGGCACAATCTGCGCATGCGTTACTCAATAAACAAGTCAACACTCGGATCCCGCTTTGCGCTCTACAGGTCTACAGAAAGTGGCAATGGCTCAAGGTATGCGGATAGATTGGTGTAGGTAATCATATTGAACTTTATCTGTAATGTTTTCTAGCCAGATGTTGTATTGGATCGTATTCGCGACTGTATAGTCAGCCCAAATTGGAGCTTGAGTTTTAGCAGCAGTAAGTTTTGCGGGCCAGGCTCTCGCGAGACGTAGAGTATGGAGGTTAGACAAATGTACAGAGACCTGCTTCCGAAACTTACAGGCAAAGTTTACGCAATTTCGTACGCATATAGCTATATGCATGCTACTGGTATCAGTTGTGTATTGTACCGTGATCTATACAATACGTGTTGTGAAATATTTTGTAGTTGATTAGATACAACCATAGCACAATTGGTTACCCGAAACACAGAATGAAAGTAAACTATGCTTATTTTCATATAGAGACATCATGATTCCAGCATAGTGCATGCACGCATAATTGTAAAATTTGTAAACATTGGCTTCTGATAGTACATATTTGTGGTTGTTATAAATGCCATGTACCATATCAAGTAACTTTAAGGGCTTACCCGCATGCCTTACATAATTAATACAGGTGTGCCCGTAGGCTGGTTAGCCAATAATGGGGGTTCTTACCCTATATATATAACTTAAGGGTTGATGCACGTGCGTGAAGCGTGAACGTGAAGCGTCCACGCTTAGTGTGCAAGTCCTCAGCAAGTACATGCTTGCACTTGTGCAAGCATACGCAGGTACAGTACGCTGATAAGCTCACGCTACGCTATGTGAAGCGAGAAGGGATCGGTAAAAAGCTTTGCACGCGCGTGGGAAATTATAAAGCCTGCATGGGACAGCGTGTGTCGGACTTTGCGGAACTCGACCTGTCTTAGCGGGGGTGCAGTGTTGTTTAAGTTAATCACAACCAAAACTGAAGCCCCTTTTAGTAACCTTCAAACCAAATTAGTTCTGGTTTTAGTTTTGGTGATGAAGGTCAAAGTTTGTGCTTCTTAGCATGTTCTGATGTGTTTCCTGGCAGCTATAGATGGAATCTGCTGCCCACATTTCTTCCTCTACAACCCCTCCATTATAGTCACCTTCGTATTGTGCTGTATTAGCTTAATAGTGCATGTACTATAACTATGATCATACTAAAACCAAAACTATCTGGTGTGCTTATTCCAGAACTATAACCAAACTAAACTAAAATATTTTTCAGAATCACAAAACTAACTACAACTAAATTAAAAGCATAGAGGTCCCTTTACTAAAACAACACTGCGGGGGTTTTCGTCTGAACCCACAGGCCTGAGGTGTGCAGTAAGCCTAAGTTGACCACTTAAAAATATTTAACCGTTTATAGTAGATGAACTGATAGAAAAGGTTTGTTTTTGCATATAGTAGCAAAGCAGGACATTTGTCGGCTATACCATAATAATTATAGCCTGCTCGCGTCCATCTGCTTGATAATGAGCCATTATTTGGCTCATTTAACATACGGCTTTGTAATGAGACCTAACTGAAACTTGACTAACCACTTTGGGAGTTGTGTATAGTTTTGCTGTTATATATTGACAAATTACATGAGTACATGCTCAGAGCATCTTGCAGTACATATAGAGGATTGTGAGGGTTGGTGGTTGTCCGGCTGTTGTGGCTCAGTGCAGAGCACTGGTGGCTCAAGCCAGAAGTGTCCTGGGTTCGACTCCCGGCGACTGCTGGCCTTTTTCACTTTCCTCTATTTTCGCCTCATAACATCTAAATTCATTTAGTACATATTTTGTGCTAAGGAGAAGGTAAATACCATGCAAGGGCCACATGTGGCATTCAGACTACCACAATAATAAAATCAGCAATAATAGAAAACCTTTCTAACAATAGACAGTGAAGGATTTGGTTCAGATCAAAAAGCACTGTAACTGTTTGCACCACAAATTTGGAAGAAAATTAGAAGCTGCATGAAACAGCTGGAAGCCTTGTCAGATTCTACAGTAATTTAACTATCTTTTGAAACACTTGTCCTAATTAAAATCATCACTTTTGTCTTCAGGTACTCCGACTATCCAAACCCTTTCCTCCGAGCTGCGTTCAGTATCCAAGTGGCACCAACTTGGGATCACACTGGGCCTGAAGCTTTCACAGCTGGATCAGATTGAAGAGGAGGCTCCTTTCGATGTTGAACGTCGCAGAGTGAAGGTGTTGGATACATGGATGCGAAATACTCCTAGACCCTCATGGAAGCTCATTCTGGATGCACTCGAAGAAATGGGTGAAATGAAAACTGCAATGAACATACAGAAAAAGTATAGGGGAACAGGTAGGTGTGAATTGAATTAGTTGTCTTGACATGCAAGCTACTTGCACCAACTTTAACTCTTTGGAAATGGAGAGAGAACATAAGTCTGAATATGCATGCTGTGCATGCTAACCTTTCACTAAAAATGCTGCATTTTTGTCAATTGACTAAAGACAAAATTGCTGTTTTGGCAAATGATTTGGTTACTACAATTGCATGACGTGACTATCCTTCCTGTGCCAATTCAAAGAATGTGGTGCTTGTAAAACGTTTTGTGGGAGGGTAGTAAAGTTTACTCAAATATAAGCTCCCACTGCATAAATCTTTCCCAGCACTGCATTCATCAAATTTGGATAGTCACACAACTGTAGTAACCAAATACTTAGCTAAAGCAACAACTTTGTTTTTGTAGTATATATATATATAAATACACTTCAGTCAAACTTCCCTTCCGCTAGCTATAAGCTAAGACTTTTGACCGCATGAGAAAACTGACAAGTAGAGTGCCACAGGTTAAATCAGATAAACTATTTTGTAGTTTCACAACAGCAAGGCATGTGGTAGAAGCAAGCTGTTTGGTGGAAGATGAAGTAGCCAATACAGCTACAGGTAGCTTGTGTGCAAAAGTGATTGTGGATTAATTGCAGCTTGTGTAGACACAAGATCCTGCTGCAGCTTCATTATGTTATATTGTGTGTGTAATGCCGAGCAACTAGCCTCAACCTTTACAGCACTTGCAGGTGACAAAACATCCATAAAACATTCAGTTTCAAATTCTATATTTAGATGCATAATGTAATATAATATTAATCCTGTTTACTAAGGTAGCATGTTGGAATTTGGCTCATATCTCCAGGTGCTTTGAATATTGATGTAATGTGTATTAATTGACATGCCTCAGCACTGCGGTCTACTGGAATATGGCAGTCTGTTCCTTTTGGCCTTGAGACTACCTGCAGATTCAAGTAGCTAGTCCTTTTTGTGGTGGATTTTATTCTTTTTATATGGTTGTGACATTTGTCTTTCACAATGCTGCGATGTAATCCTACATGCATGCACCCCCATCTGTTTATTGATCATCCACAAGTGATAAAATACTTGCCGTGTCTTGCTTATTAATTTGCCTACAGATCATTCTTCTGAAGTATCACTAAAAGAAGTTTTCATGCGTGAAAATCGGCAAGCAATCATCAGCAAGTTTGCGAGTTTGCTGATAAACATCTGCAACAAAATGTTAAGAAACGGAAATGTTGATATCGAACAGTTTCGTCTCTTTGCGATTGCCTTCTTCCGTCCAGGAAATTGCATCCCACCACTTCCCACCAGCCTGATGGAAGTCTTTGAAGCCATCACTCACCATGGCCTGTGGGACTTTTTCCACTACTCTCCACTTGTGAAGATTGTCCAAAGGTTTGGTGCCAATGATCCTGACATGAATGAGTGGGTCCAAAACTACAAGAAAGATCTAAAGGCGTACAGCTCAACAACGCAAATTGAAGACTACATCGATTTTGAGATTAAGAATCCCATGTGCACTGAGCCCCATCCAGCAAAATCTGATCTTCGCTACTACTGTCCAGTGGAATGGAAAACCCCATATATCGACCACACACTGCAGTACCTTGCTGAAGTGTGGGAAATGTTCTCCAGTCACTACCTTTTGCCTGACTCCCCACCAACAGCCTTGCTCGATCGTGTTCGCAGAGGTTGTGTGTCTATCAGATGGCTTGTACCAACACACATGATTCCACAGCTGATCAAAGGAGTGGAAAGCAGTACAGACTTTTTCCAGGAGCACAAAATTTCAAAAGTGACAGTGGACGGCAAGTGTGTTTATGAGGTATGTAACTGTAAGTTTAAAGCTAATACATTGAAATCAGGATAGGAAAGTTCGAAATAGGATGTGAAATTTACATGATTTGTGCTGTGCAACTTTTCTTCTATTTTATATATTGTATCATTACATACATACCTATAATTATGTTGACAACCTGTTTATACCGGTAGTACAAGTTACTATATGTCTAAATTGCATTCCAAGATGCTCCAGAACTAGAGGTGTTCTATCTAAGCTAAAAGGTTTTCTGTAAAGCTCTTAGGATGAGGTTGGTGTAACTGGTGAAGGGATGGTTGCAATTCATTCATTACTCCCTCCAGCTGCATAAATCGTTTAATTTGCATCTTGGTGTGTAGTAATTATTATAGTAAGGTAAGAAATAGTTGTGTCATATAGTTTGGTCTGTTACTTAATGATGTCACTACATTTATACCCTAGGAGAAAATGCCTCCTATGAACGTGCCTCAGCTGGAAACCACCAAGGCAAAAATGTGCGGGCATGGAAACTATCCATCAGTCACCTTGAACAACAGCAACACAATAGTAGCTGTTCACAACTCTGAGGTTGGAAGCACCCTAAAAAGTCGTGTCGGGGTGGTCTCAGAAGTTGATGGAAGTTTCTCAATCGATTGGGGCAAGGATAGACGATATGGTGCCGGTTTCTTTCCCCGAGTTTCAATGAACAACAATGGTATCATTGTAGAAGTGCACCAGTCCCTCATGAGAGAAGTACGATATCGCATAGGAAGGGTGAATGAGGCCACAAAAACGATCGACTGGTGGCAGGAGATTCAAACAATTGAGAAAGGATATGCTCCAGCTGTGGCACTGACAGACAATGGCCATGTAGTGGTGGTATATGAAAACAACAAGTTCACTACCTACAAAACATACTACTGTCTTGGAATCGTTGACTCTGAAAGCAAAACAATCAATTGGACTGTTCGACGAGAACCATATGGTATCGGAGGGCAAAACCTCTCCATATCAATGAACAATGATGGTTCCATTGTAGAGGTTCACAGGTCCCCAGCAGGAGTGAACTTCTCCCACCTCTGGTTGTGTGGTGGAAAGCTGAAACTAGATGATCAACACAATCCCGTGGGCATTAGTTGGAATGAAGCAGTGGAGCAAGGAAAGTACCGATACATTGACAGATTTCTTCCATCTAGCATGAGCAACCCACAAAGTACTCCATACGGTTATGGCTACTATCCATTTGTGTCCATCAACAATGATGGGAAGTTCATTGAAGTCCATCAAACCCTGACTTTGAGGCGTCTCGTTTATCAATCTGGAGTTATTGATGGTGAGACCATTCAGTGGTCATTCAAAGAATGTCAGTACGATATGGGATATGCTCCTGTGGTTGCCCTTAACGATCACGACCTAGTTGTCGAAATTCATGGAACAAACGTTGCTGCATATAGAGGAAACACGTGGTGGTCCAAAGTAGGCACTTTAACGGTTTCCAGAAATCAGTAGATAACACCATACCGTCAGTAAGAATGTGGTGTTTATATTTTCCTTTTAATTTTTGTCTGTCATACGTAGTACAGAACTATACTAATGAATCCTATATCACATGTCTACATGAGTGTCCATTACTAGTAGAACAGCAAAATTCAAATTCCATAGAGTGTAGCTGTCATCAAAATTTAATTTTCATATAAATTTATTGAATGAAGTAACATGCTGCAACTTGTCACACTTGATTAAAGTTGGTTTCTCTCATGTAGGTACATTCAAACTTGGATCATGGGTTTTACTTTGAACCACTCATAAAATTTCTGAATACAAACTACATCAAGAATATGCATTTCTTATTCTCCCAACACATACAAAACTTTCATTAATCCCTAAAGTCCGAGATGGTACGTTGCTGTGGTACACACGTGACAACTTTACACCTTATTGGCTACATTTGCAATGATATATAAAACTTTTAATATATCTGTCAAGCCTGTATACATAGCACATGGAAAGTTAACAAACAAGACAACGAAAAAGTGAAGTGTACATAACAATGATTTATAGTACAAGACATAAGTCAACCATTAAGTTTCAGGTGCCCCTAGTAGGAATGTCATGAAGATATTCTATTTCAGAGTGCTGTAATCCTTGGTAGCAATCGCAGATGCAACTCTGCACTTCTTTAGTTTACAAAATTCATCTACTAATCTCTTTCGATTTTGTGGACTAGGGGTAATGTCTTGAAACCAGATGTGTAACATCTGAAATGCTTTGTCGCTGGTAGATAAGTGTGGATATCGGTGCATCATATCCATGTAATGCTTTGTGTTTTTGTGCAGGCGGACCGATAGTGGAGAGAGAATGTCAGGGTCAACATAATCTGCAATTGTGGTCAGCTCTACTTCTGTTAAGTCCTCATCAATGGCTTCTATATTTGTGCAGAAAAATGTCAAGAAAATGCATCACTACAAGTTACTGTATAGCTGTAATTTTTCACCGATACTTTAATTTTTGTGAATTTTGTGAGTAAGAGGTCTTCCACAAAATAATTTCCAGAACAGATACAGAATCATTTCTCTTACCCATTCTACATAAGCCACACCCCTATGTTGATGACCGAAGAGGACAATTGACTATGTAGCAGCTGGTATGGCTTTTGGCTCAGCAGTGGTAGTAAGTACATCCAAACTGGAACCACACTTGAATTATTATACACTGTGACTATACAAACCCTTTCCCCTCTTCTTTTTCTACAGATTTAGCTGTAATACTGTATTTGGTAGTGTAAGCATTTGACTGTACAAATTGCATATGCATACCCAATGGCTGACTGTTAGCCGCAGTTTGGTTCTGTTTCTCAAGCTCTCTGTGTAAGAGAAAGTATTAGCAACGTTTAACATTCTTCATGGCCTGCTAGATGGTAACTTACACCATGGAGAGTTGGTCATCTTTAACCCCTGGCAATTGGCGGTAACTCCCTACAAGTTCTTGCATGGAGAGGGCATCTTGCTGGAGGTCAAAGGAAAATAATAATTCTGATTGTAGTAGGGTCAGGTCTCAAACATTGTGCGTCAATCTCAAAATATCCAGCATTTACGGATACCGGTACCTGGACACTTACTAGCTATATTGTGATACTGAATGTTGCAAGCTAAATTTTTAACTTATGTAGGCACACCAATAGTTCTACACAGGCCTTATCTGATGAGATTTATTCCAAAAGTGCATAGTAGCTGGGTTTCACACACCACTTACAGCATCTGAAGCTGAGTGAGCCTTTTGAACATTTGACAGCTTTGGCTTCCTCTTCATCATCACCCTTTTCATGCATTCAGAGTCAGAGCAGGAGGATCGTTTGAGACACTCTGGAGTCTGACTACCCATACTTTCCACTAATAGTGAAGAAGAACTGCCAGAAGGGGAGGAGAAACCACTAGAAGTGAGAGCATCACAATTCCTTGAAGACAACGGAGGGGTTGGGTGTAGTTTTCGTTCTGTGGCAGAAACTGAGGATGCACTTGAAGAGTCTAGTTTCATGCTTTCCATCTTCTCATGAAGAATCTGTGTACATAGCTTTTTCAAATGCTTTTCCAAATCCTCTTTCAAATCCTCTCTCAAGCCTTCTCTCAAGTCTTCTTTTATCTCCTGCAATCTCTTCTCAACAGATGGCATTCTAGTACACACAATCGGACCATTGAATTGACAGCCTGCTTGCAATTGAGTTGAAGCTGAGTCTCGTGGGAACGTTTCCTGTACACCTGTGTCTTGGCTCAAGCATTCATTCAATGGAATCCCTGTCACTAGTTGTGCACTCGAGAAACTGTCGGCAAGGCTTCCATATCCAGAAGATTCTGTCTGAATGGAACTGGTGCTGCTGTAGGTGGAAAATTGATGTGTGGGAGAAAGACTGCTTGAACTGAGGGAGCGTTGGGCCTGAGTTGGTGTCAATTGCTGTCCAAAAGTGGTGTCGTTTTTCTGCATTGCTGGCCGATGCAAAATAAAGTAGGATGTTGTTATAATATAATAGTTGACCCAAGGCAGAGTCAAAGCACACAGCAAAGGTAACTATCATGCACAATGAATGTGTAGCAATGCAGTGCAGCGCATATTAATTATCTGAGACTTTGAAGAGCTAAGAAAAATGTCAAAACAGCTGAAAGAACAATAGAGCAAAAGTGCTGTAAAGTAAAGAGAGCCATAAAAGCATAACTATGGCCTAGTCAACTATGCTAAGCAGGTGATGATTTATAATGTAGTCTCATTCCCAGACTCTCAGTATGGTATTGTAATGGAGCAATGTGTACCATATCTTATCCTTCCACTCCTTCAACTGGATAAGATATTCAATTAATTTCTAGAGCCTAAATGTGTGCCTTGTACTTTGCTCATAGATTAGTGCATAGCAGAATAATGACATCACAAACAAGGGACCTGGACTCAATACTATTCATACGGCTGTATGTGAATTTATAGCTGGGGATTCTAAATTTGTCCTTAATTAGATTATAGGCCACCTATGTCATACCTGGGCCTGTGCCCACACACAATTTGCCGGTACCCAGGTAAACGGTTACATGCAAGTGGTTACACCCACTTCACCACACTGTGATAGTCTGTGATCACAATTTCTAGCTGGACGTGAAGCAAATCAAAATCTTATTTGTCACAAAGTACCAGAAAGACTGAAGAAAAGATTACTATGGTTTTTATAGTCAAAAACGGCCTTATAGAAGCAAGCTCAGAGATCTAATTTTGTAGAACATTTTCCTGGGAAAGCATGCCCTCATTGCAGACACCACTAGCAGGTGCATGCATAAGAATGTGCTCATGCTGTGCCCACATAACTTGTTCATTCTGGCCACACCCCTGCACATGACCAATAAGAGTCAGTGCCTTTTACACCCACACACGCACGCACACCCACACACGCACGCACGCACACACACACACTCCAGTACTTTGAAGTGACACAAGATATAAACTGTACACTTTCCCTGCGTGGAGAAAATCAAATCATGAAATTTATTGACTGCTTGGATAAATTGCCCAACCTTACAGTTTGGGCACTATCCAAGCTACTGAAAACGCAGGGTGTAAGAGCCTGGGAATTTGTACCGCCAGCAATCATCTCCTGTGATGAATCAACAATCATGGAGCAACTGTGAAATATGTCATGGTTTCCCTGATTGTGCAAGATCATCGTATTTTTACTTTGTTGAGGAGATTTTGCACAATGAAACGCACGAACAATTAGCTCCTGCAAGAATAGTGGACGTACAATATCTACGCCTCTAAAACTTTAATTATCAGGGCCGTAGCCACCGGTCCGGTTAGTCCGGTTTCAACCGGACCACTTTTTCCCTCACCCATGGTTTGCTTGGCGTCGCCAAACAGGGTCAATGCTCGGCAAACGCCCATGGCACGCACACAGCGTGGTGGCATGTTGCAACATAATACGAGATGGCTGCGAACAGTGCGAAAGACCGAGTCTTCCAACAATTTTCCGTTCTTCCAACCGAACGATCTGCGAAGGGTGTGGCTTGTGAGATTAGCGAACGATCGGAAAGCCGAAACCATGCAGTGCTATATGGCGCAACGGGCAGAAAGGGTAGATGTTCATGCATGTAAAAGTCTGTCGTCTGGCCTCCGAGAAGCATCGTTTTGGCCCAAAAATGGTCTCAGAAGCAACCTCATCAGCCTGTAAATTTCAAAAAATTTTCTGGGGGGGCATGCCCCCAGACCCCCCTACCTGTTGCGTGCTTACGCACGCACCACTAACCTGACCACTCCAAATTTGATGGCTACGGCCCTGAAAACGGTATATATACTAACAGTAATTGAGGCAGAAGTATGGAAAGAAAGCATATGGACAACGGAGACACCATCATACTTCGATCGTTGTACCTGCAACTGGGATGTCTGCTCTGTTTACATGTGTTTACTTGACCCGGCCCGGCTTCCCGACAATTGTCACGTGATGTATTGGGGGTGGGGCTAAAACGTATGCACATCCGACTTTGGATGTTCAAAACTGCTGTTGTCTAACCCAAACTAACCATCTTGCTTTATAGTCTACTAAAGTGGTTACCGTAAGTTTAATGCCTGAGTTGCCGATTTTCGCACATGTATGACTCAAGAACTCACAGTCACACTCATTTTTTTTACAACAGGAAGTGATTTTCATACAGGTCCTGATTTAACTAATTTGAGTCATCACTTGCAGTATGCAAATAATGTGCCTATCAATGTTATGCCCCACTACTTGCTATTGGTCAGTTGCATAGGCGTAGGAACTGGGGGGGGGGCACCGGGGGCATGTGCCCCCCCAACTTGTTTTCATAATTGTTATATAAATTGCTCATTACTCTATGCGTAGTTTCAAACCGTGCCCCCCAATCAAAAAGTCTTTCCTATGCCACTGAGTTGATGGGGATTATACGGGGGGGGGGGGGGGGGGTTGACTGAAGACAGTGCCCAATAGTCAGGAATTCAGGCTGCATAGCCAAACAGTATTTGTCAAATCCCCAGTAATCTTGGGATTTGATTACAGGGTCTGCCCCACTATAGGGGCAATTGATGTTCTAATTAGTCGAATCCCCGGCACTATAGCCTGATTTGGGGGGAGGCATATTGATAGGTGCATAAACAGCAGGCGATCAAAAACTGGAGGCAGAATGGTCGGGTTAGACTACTTACCAATCTTATTCATGACATCAAGTCAGTAGTTTTACATGGTGTCTTGTAGCTTCACATGGCATCTTGTAGTTTTAAGCATGTCTTACAATTTTTGTATGGTGTATGCTGAGATGTGCAAATAGCTTGCCATACAACCATCTGCTGTAGCATTCCAATTCTCAAGTATCACTTACATGTACGCAACCTGTTATTTTAACATCAAATTACTCGATACCCAATAGTGGTTTAGAATAACTGCAGTTAATTGCTCATTACATGCGTCACTTGCCTAATTGACTCCTACACAGATATAGTATGTCACCAAGCACTTGCAGTCTTTACATACTACAAGCAATCAGGGGGGGGGGGGGGGGGGGGGGGTTGACAATCAGGCGAGGACATAAAGGATCACATGAATTTCCTAGTTTTAGCAAAATAGCTTTTTTGGTGGTAACTCAAATGCACTGTATTTGGTGGGTTATAGCCCACTGGTACTGAACTAGCCTTGTTCCCATGCTCTCCCCGCACACAAGTGACGGATGGGGGCCTGGGAATGAGGCTACTGTTGAGCAAATACTGTACAAAATAACACAGGTATCTTCTTGTGAGAAAGATAGATTTTTGAAGTTGGTTAGCCACTGATCAGCTTCTTGGTGTTACTTATTACGCATGCCCGTTTATGACTGGAAGTGCTTGCACTGCAAATTTAGGGCTTCAAAACAAAACTCCAAATTCCACATGGCAAATAAGAAACTGAAATGCAACACACTACCATAGAGATGTTGTTACCATGGTAACAATTTTTCACAAAAATGACTGTACTGTACACAATACTACTTTTTAAACTAAAATACCTTTGCAACTCAGTAACGATTGACATTTCAAGTGCAAAATTTTGTAAGATAGAGCACACTTATCCATGACCACTGCATAAGTTATCAAATTCAGTGTGAAATCATAACATGCATGGCTGAACATATCTAACTCACTTCAAACATATATAAACTGCAGCTTTCTATGCATGCATGGTTACTAATGGCATGATACAAGGGGTTTAATTATCAAAGCAACTGGAAAGACATCATTGCATGCTGCACCCAAGCTAAAACATAGTATCAGTGTAATTGTATTCATTTTACAATGTATTGTATTGAGGAAATGACACAAAGAAGGAAGTGATGAAATCTTTCAAAAGTGCACACAGTGGGAGTAACCCTGAATACACTAGCAACATTATTTTTGTGTAGCTATTTTCTGCTACCATGGCAACTTATCACAAATCCACCTAATAAATGTACTTTAGTAATTAAACTATGCATGGCTGCTAGTGATATGCATACAATGACACATTCAACAAAAAGTACCTAGCTACTATACATGCACAAACACAACTTCTTATAATTCATTAAAATTTTACTTTACTGTTTTAACAGCAGAAGACATTAATTTTTATGGTAGTTTTTAGAAGCTACCATTTCAGCTAATCTCACTTTCTTCAAATCAAACAAAACTGCAACAAGTTTCTTTCTGTTCTGTGGTCGTTCTGGAAGATTATCTCGCCATTTGTACAATAGCATGTATGCCAGCTTATTTTGGTGTGATTCCTCCATTCTCAGATACTCAACTGTGCTGATTGACAAGTTTAGTGCTAAGTGAAAAAGTACATCTGGCTCAAGACGATCTGCAATATCTAAAAGTTCAAGTTCTGTCAATTCTTCATTCACACAGGCAGCCTTCAATTCATCTGAAGTTAAAAGCAAAAGCTACTCACAACTTCAATCATCTATAGAGACCAAATTAAACAGCTAGCTAGCTATGTAATAAATTTAGCGTATAACAATATCTGACCTTTTGCAGAAACCATTTTTGACATTCTTCTCAGTTTGTGTGTGCTTACCCTAACTTTACGGAAAGGGTTCTCAGGGTCATCTTCATCATACAGTGCCTGTATGAAGAACCATTGGCAATAGTTGCACTTTATATCGTTAATTATTACTTATTACTGTTACTGAAGGATTGAAGCTTGTTTCTCCAGTGTAAGGTGTGTGTTCACATACATGCACACAGTAGGTGGTTTTTTGTATGACATCTAGGCCTGCCTTTTTATTTGGGAGATGAGAGTCATTGATTGTTCATGCATGTGGTGTGTGTGTGTGTGTGTGTGTGTGTGTGTGTGTGTGTGTGTGTGTGTGTGTGTGTGTGTGTGTGTGTGTGTGTGTGTGTGTGTGTGTGTGTGTGTGTGTGTGTGTGTGTGTGTGTAAATGTAGCCATTCATTATAGACTTCAAATATTCTCAAGACTCACAGTGATAATCTGTGAGTTCCATCGCCGCATGGGTGTTGCCTTAAATATATAACTCTTGGATAATTTTCGATTGGGTGGTGGAGATGTTTTCTGAGAATTTCTCCTGCACATGATGCATGTTGGCTCTTTCTCTGGTTGTAATGGTTTGGTGGACACTGTTGTTTCACTGCCTCTTCGATAGTGAACTTTTGGGTGAAGAGGAGGGTGCTGGTAACTGAGTTTTCTAGTTTTAAGCTGTGAATCACACAAGCCACTCTGATGTGCACTTGACTCAGTGAGCTTTAACAAAGCTATTTCAGAGGATAAGTCTTCAGGTTCTTCACTTGGAGAAGAATGCTCGCTTTCATGATGGTTATCTGGTAGTATTTGTATGTTGGCTGCTGTGGACTCAACGGAATCCTTTTTAGCACTGGGAGAATTTAAGACTTTAGGATCTTTATGGTCAGCACATCCAGATGAAAATGCCTCTAAGTCTTCATTATTTTCTGTTATTGTAGATGGTATGTTGGCTGTGCTTGCGGTGGAATGGAGGGAAGTCTTACTGGTGTTAGGGGAAGAATACGTACTTGAAGGTGTGCTATTATACCCTTCATCTTCATCTCCACTTTTTATCTCATTTGAAGATTTACTATTTTGCAGTATACCAGCAGTTTCAGGGTAGTGCAGATTTGTTACAGCTACAGACCTTTGAATTTTCTTCGGCTTAACGGTATCATTAAACTCAGAAACTTCTGTTGCAGCCATAGTCTATAAAACAGATGTAAGATATATAGTCATGAGTGTACTCTCATCTTAGCATCACTCCCGGGGCTACTCCATCATGCAATCAACTGGATGGTGGAGGAGGCCATGAAATGAATCTTGCTTAGTAGACTACTGTATATTAAAATGCATAGTTACATCCAACACAGAAACTTTGCCTTACATGTTAGGAAATAATTTCCCCTATAGCACTGTTTTTGTGACAAAAATAAATGTCAATTCACAGAACTTTACTACTTAACATTAAGTGTGGATTAGGGCTTTCATCCTTGGATTTTAGCTGAATCAGATAAAACCAAGTGGTGATGGTCATTTAGGGCTTCAGGCTGTAGTTATGTTGTAGACATTGTTTTTATTAAACTAGCTAACTAAGCATAACAAGAATGAGAGGTATTTGGGAGTTCACCTTTGTTTTAACAGTATTCATTAACTGCCTGCCATCATGATAAGGTAGTGGGCAAGTGGAAAACGCTGAACTGTGAAAACCGAAGTATGGAAATGGAAGGACGGAAGTGAAAAAACTAAAGCCGCCTATCAGTGTCAAGTGCCTGTGTTTTGACATATAGCATAGATAGTAGAGTGACATATGATACTATAAACAGTTGTCCCTGCAGTGAAGCTATTGTCTTTTACAGATGTTGATATAATAAAAATCCAAGAATAAAAAACATTTAGTAGAAATGTATAAAAAAAAAACTGAGGATGGCATGACAGAAAGTATGCAAACAAAGTAGAAATGAAAAAAGTGTAGGAATGTTGTACACTTACCTTCACTCTTGAACAACAACAAAAAAAATGCATACCTAAGTGGAGTATACTTTGCCTGGAACCTAGGCTATTCATGTTTTGCCGCACCACTTTCTGAACACAAGCCTGGAAGGGTTCTACATGTGATATGGCGGCACCATGATGCATGACCTAGTAGTTCTGTGTATCCTGAATGTCGTCTACAGGTCTTGGATCTTTCCGGTTTCCCAATTTATACACGCTGACAACAAGACAGCATTTTGTTACTGTGGAGTACTGTTAACAGTTGACACCACTGTGGTATCATATCACATGTTATACCTTTCCTTCCAACTTTCACCAAAACTGCAAGACAAAATTGCAGGAAGTCTAGGTTTGCCTAAATCAAAGGAGTCATTTAGATTCAGTTACCGAATTTGATTGCACCAGAGTATAGTCTTTAAGTCCGGCCAGACCCTCTGCTCGGTGTTGAAGAGGCTCAAGCATACACCACGGGAAAAGAGTTTAATACGGGGCGTGAAGAGGAGTCCTCATTTGCCGTTCAAATATGTAGAAGCTTGCCATACAGATGACAGGCGCAGCGAAACCCATGATTGTATGCGATCTTGCTCCAGCTATCTTGCAGCTGATACACGTCACGGGCTAGTCTAAACACTGTACAGCACAGTATATAGCTAGTAGTGTATTTAGTAATAAAACCTGGATGTACATGTACAATATATGTGCAGTAAAGTTTCATTACAAATGACCGAAATACCGTACTGAATACAAGTAGACTTACGTTCCCTCCAACTCTGCTTTTACGGCTTCTGACCAGTTATCAGTACTAAGACTCGCTTGTTTAAGGTTGTAGCATAGATATGTGACACGATCGGAACTAGTCTAGTATCTATGACATCATTACCTTCATTTGTAATGAAACTTTACTGCGAAATAGCATGACCTTGTACGTATAGTGTCAACAATATTTACCCCTTGCGCGCGCATGCGCTGCGGGTACAGTCCAACTCCGTGTTCTTGCTTATAGAGTCTCTTCCTGCTATCATGCGCTCTAATTAGGTAGATCTACCGTGTCTGGGACTAATACTGTCAGAACAGTGAAGATGAAGTCAACTTTGACCTATACTGTTGGAGTTCCTGCACGACATGAACTAACCTCTGTATCTTACAGATGGTGTCAGGCTGAGACACTGATCACTACAATTTCATCATTTGTGTACTGTGCTCTATAGGTTTGGTTATTACTAACGACTGATGTTTTGTATTTTATGCTGTTCTTTTTACTGCCTCTATCCAATGTTTTTATGCCGGCATTTAGCTATCAATGTTATGCCCCACTACCCCCAGCAATGGCGTAGGAAAGACTTTTTGATTGGGGGGGCACAGTTTGAAACTATACATAGAGTAGTGAGCAATTTATATAACAATTTATGTCAACTTGGGGGGGCACATGCCCCTGGTGCCCCCCCCCCCCCCCCCCCCCAGTTCCTACACCTATGCCCAGTATCGGACTGTAGTGGGGCAAGGTAGATTTGAATAATTAAAACATCAATTACCCCAGTATAATATGGGGCATCCCCTGTAATCAAATCTCACTGCAGAAGGTGGGGAATTACTGGGGATTTGACAACTATGCAGTACATGAAGAAGGTTGCCATATTTGAGACGTCTTCAGATTCCCAACTATAAAAGCAGCCTCTTTCAGTCAATCCCCTTATAACGTCCCTCCTCTGCCCATGCAGTGGATAGTGACTGTGGAGCATAACGTTGATAGGCATGTTGTGTTGTTATATATGTGCATACCCCACTGCATGGGTCAGTCAATGGTTAATCAATTATTCATAAGGAATCAGTTGTATCCATCAGTCAGTTTTTAAGCTAAACATGTCAAAAATATTGGAAAATCATTCAAACTGGTGATTTAGATGGCTTACAACTTATACACATGACAGTCACAATGTGTATTTTTGTATCGTAGGGCATGAGCATTTGAAGTGACTCTATTTTGTGCATTTCTAGCTATTTAAATGAGTCTTCTATGCATGGTTACTAATGGTAAGGGATATACAAGGAGTTTCATTGCCATAGCAACTGTATTGACATCTTCCCAGTCAGCCAAGGTGAAAGCTATTAATGGAATGATTGCATTCATATTCTATGAAGGAGGAAATGGTACCAGGAAATCACAAATGGAAACATTTTCCAAGGTGCATGAACTTTGCAAAACAACAGTGGGAGATCCCTGAATACACTTATAATACACTAGGGACATTTCTGTAACTTCTCTATGCCAACAGGTTGTGAAATTGGGCATTCAAACAACATGAAATCTTTGGATAAGTGTAACTTTGCTACATAGCTATACCTTTAGAATCATTGCTCACAGCAGTGGCGTAGCCAGGTCATTGGTATTGGCCGGGCACCTGCTGTACGCTAGCTCTAGGGAGTCTAACAACACTAGCACTCGAGATCGCGTGACATGAGCTGGACGAACATGGTGCTTTGGCTGGGCACGTGCCCGGCCAGGCCTGGCCTTCGCTATGCCACTGGCTCACAGCATCCTAGAATAAAGGGTAACACATTCAACATAAATGTCAGTAGTACACAAAACAAAATACAGTTAACAATTGCATACACATATCGACTTTCTTAAGTATCACATTCCACAGAGAATTTTTTAGGATACACTTTTGTGTACTTCTTAGACGCCACCATTTCAGCCAATATTCTTTCATTCAAATCAAACAAAATACCAGCAAGTTTTTTCCTGTTCTGAGGGCCTTCTGGGTGATTCTCTCGCCACTTATACAGGATCATGTATGGCAGGTCATCTTCTTCTGCTTTCATTCTCAGATACTCGGATGTGCTAAATGACAAGTTGGTTGCTAGGCGATGAAGTATTTTTGACTCAAGACGGTCAGCAATATCCCATAGTTCTAGTTCTGTCAATTCTTCACCCACACAGGTGGCCTTCAACACATCTGAAGTTCAACAATTAGAGAAGTTATAGCTAATTCATAATAACAAAAGTTGCTGTGCACTACTGCTTGAAACTATGTATTAAAGATTCTAGGATTCCAATATCCATAACCTGCCATAACAACTTCTTCAAATGTTACATGTGGTAACGAACATCATTTTGCAAAATAGAGTGAAGATACCTCCATGCAACATCTTCTAAGTCTTGTAACTCTAATTAACACACCTTTTGCAAATTCTGAAATCGTTTTTGACATTCTTCTCAGTTTGGGTATGGCTACCCTAACTTTATGGAAAGGGCTCTCGGGGTCATCTTCATCGTACAGTGCCTGTGTGGAGCCAATTGGTCA
This sequence comes from Agelas oroides, assembly GCA_949130485.1. Classification (NCBI taxonomy): domain Eukaryota; kingdom Metazoa; phylum Porifera; class Demospongiae; order Agelasida; family Agelasidae; genus Agelas; species Agelas oroides. The sequence continues at coordinate 1,560,856 of OX422193.1, read as the reverse complement.
TAGTATATCAGATTAGGATTTGTTGCATGCTTGCTCCTTTGTGTTGGGTGTGTATGTGAGTGTGTGTGGGTGTGCATGTTGTGTGCATGTGTGTGGTGTGCATGTGTATGTGCTTGTGTGTGCATTGTGTGGGTGCATGTGCGTGATGTGTGTGCATGTGTGTGTGGTGTGTGTGTGTGGGTGTGCATGTGGTGTGTGTATGGTGTATGTGCATGCGTGTGCATGTGTGTGCTGTGTGTGGTGTAGTGCATGTGTGTGTGCATGTGTGGGTTTGTGCGTGTGTGTGTGTGTGCATGTGTGTGTGGGGTGTCTGCATGTGTGTGGTGTGTGTGCATGTGTGGGGGGGTGTGCATGTGTGGGGGGGTGTGTGTGATTGGGGCTATTAGACTTACTGTAAATATCTCTGAGTTATATCGCCGTATTGGTGTGGCTTTGAAGATATAACTTCTTGTTGATGGCAACTTCTGTTTGGGGGCTGGTCGAGACGCTAGTTGCTGAGAATTTCTCCTGCCTGTTGGTCTTTCCTCTGACTGTGATGGTAGCATCTTAATGGTTATAACGATTGGTCTTCCTCCAATAGATAATGCTGCTTCACTACTTCTGCGATGGCAACTTCTTGGAGAAGAATGTGGGCAAGGGTGCTGATAGCTATGTCGTCTGGGACGCAGACTTGCACTCTGGGTTTGTAAACTCTGATGTACATGTGGTTCAGTGTCAGCTAGTTCTAAGAAAGCCAGTTTAGAGATCAAGCCTTCAGATTCTTCATTTTGAGACAAATTAGGATCTTTACTGCCAGAGTCAAATGTAATGGGCTTTGAGTCTTCATCATCTTCAAGTATTGACGGTGGTATCTTGGATGTGCTTGAAGCGGACCTAATGGAACTTTTGCTGGGGCATGAAGACAGAAGTGAAGGGGCATCACTGGGACGTCTACTACCATATCCTTCATCTCCTACAGTTGATACTGAGATCTGGAGAGTGAGATTTTTTGGTTCAGGCAGTGCCTCAGTGACGAAATCACATTGGATTCCTGCTTCATAACTTTGGCTTTTCAGCTCATCTGGAGTTGCACAACATGGCATTTTCTCACCAGAAGGCAGCTTAGAATGCAGATCCAATACAGCCGTACACCTTTGAATTTGCTTTTTCTTAGCAAGAGAACCATTGTACTCAGGAACTTCCTCCCCACTCATGGTCTATGCAACATATAAAGATATGCATAAGTGTACTTGCTCCTAGTTTTAGGAGACAACAAAACCAAGAAGCAACATACATAGCTTACATAGGTGGAAACTTGGTGTTGAAATAATCGTAACTTTTTGCCTGGCACTTTTTTGCTATTTATATCAGTAGCTAGAACGTTTGTAACTTACCATGACTGGTAACTTACATAAGTAGCTAGCTAGAAATAGTACCACACCGGTTTGTGTATTTGCAGACAACGTCTGTGTTCTGTGATATGGTACTGTATACTGGTGAACCGTACCCTTAGCAACCACTGCTGCTCTGCACTGCTTGCTTAGGCTCATGCACCCCACAAGGTTCTAAGTTAGCTAAGAAGAGGGTGAAATGGGCTCACATCCTTGGATTATACCAGTATAGCTGTTTGTAGCTATGTAGGTGCAACCATATGATATTCTTATATGATCATGCAAGCTGTAGCTATACTCTAAAATGTTTGATCATTTACTAAGTGTACAATGTTAGCAATGTTAATGAATAGTGTTAAGACACAGGGTGAAATCCCACCGACTGCATACCACATTGATGATGTGATAATAAGCAACCAGTATTGTGTGTTTTATTGACTTATCACAACACATTACATTTCAAGTTTGTCAATTGTGATGGTAAGAACCGACAAATCATGCTATAGTTACAGCTGAAACTTTGTAAAAAAATTTCATTTCCTTGTGCCTACTCCGAACGTCAGGGTGGGTAAGGTTTAGGCCAGCTGCCTTATCACAAGAGCCCCTGATTTTCATCTCCCTCTCAAGCTAATTTTTTCACAGTAAACTTCTTATCAATGTGTATGTGGACGTTATTGCCGTGTGTAGGAAATTCACGAAGTCCAGTAATATTGGTTCGTTGATTGAGCAGACATTCGGGCTATCTACCTGCCATTACGTACGGAAAAAGAGCTATTGTCCTATATACAGTGCTCGGAGAGGAGTTTACAGAACCCTAGGACTAGCAATAGTTCTTTCAGCTGATGTGAGTTATGATCCATGCACTTTTTTCCTTTCCGCACGATTTTGCGGTACAGCATAGTAGCAAGTGGTGTATAACAAACTCATAAAGGCACTGTACGTAGCTACATTTGTCACAGACAGCACATTTATCACAATTGCAAACGACCGAAATACTGTACGTATTGAATACAAGAAGACTTACGTTTTCCAAAACTCGGCAACGCCCGCGGCCTTTGATCACTTATATCGGCTGGTTGTACATGCCCCCTGGATAACGGAGCGCGAAGAGTCTCATATATACAAGCGTAAGATATATTATACGTAATCCGTTTCCTCAGACGTCAACAGATAGTTTCCCTTGACGTAACAGTTGTAAAAGAATGCAAGACATGATGGGGGCAGAGGCTACACGAACCACAAAAATTGTAAAGCAAAACTTCCATTTTGGCTTATTTCAGCGATCTTTCTTCCCACCAAGGTCCAACAACGTGCATGTTTTGGAGAGATTCTTGCAAATCCTGCTTAATTCTGATGGGCAGAATATAGCTAAGCTGTGTGACCCATAGTAAAAGTCCAATGCTATCGAATTGGTTGTGAGCTATACTTACAAACACAAATACAACTCCTTCTACTTGATTTGTTTACAACCTATATAATCGAAACTATAGCAATTGCTACAAATCAGACATCCTAGGCACCACCATTGTGCTATATATTGGCAAACACAGGAGAATTTACACTATGCAGTAAATACCATTGACAGTTGTAACCTATAAAGCCATACTAGCTACGTCTACCAGTTTCAGTCAATCACTTCTGTTGTGGTGGTTCATTCTTGTCAGCTGCACTCTGAGCCCTGGCTGGAAAGCTTCCCTTTTCAGTCTGCCCTCCAGTCTTCTCGGCCTGGGTGCTCATGATCCTAGCTTTATCCTGCTGGGTCATGGGGTGTTTCTTCCCTCCTCCATCATTCTTGTCAGCTGCACTCTGAGCCTTAGCTGCAAAGCTTCCCTTTTCAATCTTCCCTCCAGTCTTTTCGGCCTGGGTGCTCACAATCCTGGCTTTATCCTCCTGGGTCACAGGCTGCTTCTTTTCTTTTCCATCAGCCATTGTGTAGTCTTTGCAGGCTCAGTAAAAATTCCCTGTGCAATTCAAGCAAGAATGAGATTAGCTAAACACATTATAGCCAAGAAAAGTGATCAAAGTGATAGTAGACTGAGTTAGTCAGCCACCTCCACCTTCTTACAATGTGGCTTACCAGCAAATTAAAGATGATATGGCTGGTGTGTTGACTCTTGTGTGTCTTGAGAGCAAGTGAAGCATCCTCTAGCAACACCCCTTTTTAAACATCAGGTACGTTTACTTACCCAGAAATCAATATTTATTGGAGATTGCATGTAAATAATGAATTTTGGTTTTAAATACTTTACTAGGTACCCGTATTTACTCAGAAGTCAATGTTCATTGTTTGGGGAATTCCTATTTGTAAACAGTGTGTGCATGTTTTACCCTCTCGTCACTATTACAAGGCACAAAAAGATTTCTGGCGCCTGAGCAGATTGACCAGATTCACGACTGCTACATGTCACCTCAAAGGTTACAGACTAATCTAGCTAGTACCTGTTACTGTCTGTCATGTTCCTTCAGTTCTTGTATACTATATAGTTACAGCTTACTTTTCTCGCTGCTCATCCAGCAAATTTTATCTCAGATGTTTTGGCCTCATGGCTGCCTTGTATAGCCCAACCTCAACATCATGCTTGGCTACAACACTCTGAATGATTTATTGCTAATGTAAGCTCTAGCCAACCATACACCCTAACCCTGCCCCATATATTGCAACCTATTATTGCCATCTATTATGTTAATAGTCCCAAATCAGCCTCATGCATGCATTTAGCTGTTGATCTTTTGCTAACTAAACATAACTCAGTTTCCTAGCATATGTAAGACAATGGATACAAACGGTGCTTTCGAGGAGTCTCTACCGACTTTTGAATAAGGCCAGCCACCTGACTGCATTCTGTGCATGAGATAGCAGTCCCCATCTCCCGGTCACCCCAGCGCAGCTGATGAGGCCTGGTATTGGCCGAAACGCGTCCTGCGCAGCGGGTGACTTTGCATAACATCTAGGCCTGTTTTATAAGGGAGATGTGGTTCGTTGATTGTTCATGCATACAAAGATGGCCATCCTACATTTACTATGGAGAAGCTAGCTTACACTTTAGAGACATTCTAAAGGCTATATAACTTATTGCATGACAGTACCTCATCTTTAAGAGTGATCTACATTAAAGTTTGTTGCCATGGTAACAGGTGTTTGGCAATGATGTCATTGGCCATGCCATTGACCCTCTCTAACAATATAAAGCAAAAAATAACAATAATAACTCTGCAGTTACCATGCCTACCAGTAACATACCTACCATAGGCCAGCCACCTGACTGTGTTTTGTGCATAAAATAGCAGTTCCCATCTCCTAGTCACCCAGTGCAGCTGATGAGACCTGGTACATACTGCACTTTGCAGGTAGGTTGTCAGAAGGAAACGGACAGTGTGTACAGTTGTTGATTAAAGTCCTTTGAAGAAACCATAAAACATGACTGTCAGTCTTTGCAGCCTACGAAGCCTTTGATTGACCAGGTAAACCACAAGTTTACTTTACTCTTGTACCTGCTGACAGCCTACCTGCAAAGCGCAGTACATTTCCTGCACAGTGGATGACTTTGCATACCTCCCTTTTTTCCAGGAAGTTGTGGTTCATTGATTGTTCATGCATGCAGAAATATATACCCACATAAATCCCCTTGGCAAGTATGTAGTACACAGGACGTTTCATAGAAAGGTGATCCTACCACATGCATGTGGCTGTTGTTAGAGCACAATTGAAGGCTTCAAACAGACCACAAAATGATTCAGAACATACACTTCATGTAAGCAAACATTTAATATAATCAACCCTCCCCTGTAGCTAGAAATAATTGGGTGAGCCTGAGCGAGCTCCCACACTAGCGAGTCGAACAATGGGTTTTTTATTATCACATGAACAAAGTAAGTAGTGTTGTGTCAAGAGTTCTCAGATTACGATTGTTGAAAACAGAGCTACTTGAGGTCTAATGCAGAACTTGTATTAGAACTGTGCATGAAGTAAAACATACTCTTAAACATACGATTTAGTTGCGACCCTTTCAGCTAAATTTAGTTTATTCATGTCGTACAGTCTCTCTATAAGCTTCTTTCTCTTCTGCGCTCCCTCCCCCAAGGTAGTGCTATGCCAAAACTTGAGCACAGCAATCGCCTGGTTTTCAGGATGTTGCATGTATTCATATTCTGTGTTTGTCATCTCTTCCACATTAGCACCCAGGAGACACCCAAGTTGTGGTGTTGTGTCTGGCGGAATTTCATCTGCAATCTTTCGTAGCTCCCATTCCGTGAAATCATCTTTGTTGCACACTGATAAAAGCTCCCCTGCAGATTATAGGCATACCATGAATCAAATCAGTTTTGCATGGTTAGATTTTGACAATGACATCACAATGACATTATTGTATATTTATGGCACCATACTACACCCATAATCTCAAGGGAAGAATAAAGGACAAAACAATGCCTATTTTTTCCTCGCTCTTAAAAATATAGAGTGAGAGGTAGTCGTATACAACTTCCCATGGGTCAGTCACAATACTTGCCAGGGGAAGTAGACTTGTTCCTAGCTATCCGCGTTTTGATTGCTTACAGTATGCAATAACGAAGGCGGAAGGCTTAGTCAAATTGATATCATAAATGACAGCAATAGGTATATAGACAGATGGGAGGGAGGGGTCCCTGATCAAAAGAATAAGTGTACATAGTGTTTGATTGTGAAGTGTAAAACTGGATGGTGGGAAGATCTGGCCACGTACAGCAGCATCGATAGCAGATATGTTGGTGTCATGTTCAACACAATATCTGCCAAATGTTCTCTATAGACAGACCTTCCATAACGCACTTATAATAACCCCCAGTTGCTACCATAGAACTGCTTGCTCCAATTCTCAAGTCATTGCCTGTTTGCAGTTTGCTATACTGTTGTAATATCAAAACACATACAGTATAATGTAGTGTGAACAGCCTGAGAAGCTTCACAAAGTCCATGAAATTTTACGCACTTGTACCTACAGCATATAGACTACGAAGCTGTACGGCTACTTTGGATGGTCCAGATAGGAAACCTACCAGCATAAGCTCCACTTGCTATAGTTCACAACCACTGCTGCTAACTCCAAAATGTCAACCTATTGCCATCCATGAAAAGTTTACTCAGTGAAACTGAAGTTTGGATAAATCCATGAAAATGTTGTACCTGGTTACACGCAAACTATTCAAGTGCATACGTACCCAGAGTTCTGGCCCCTGCAAACTGCACTGGAGCAGTCACGACGCCAAACCTCCTTCTCCTGGCAGCTGCTGGTGGAGGGTTAGAGTGAGTGTCCACCACTTGGTTCTGCAGAACAGCTCGAGGTTGACTTCGAGGAATAGCTCCACCCCCATCCTTGATTGCTGGATTACTGACTGCAACTTCCATTGGTGAATCGAATTGCACTATACCACGCCTTCGTCTCCGTGGAGTAATGATATGACGCTCACTGCTGCCACCGCCCTCACTATCCTGCACATTTCTTGCCTCTGTCTGAAGTGGCGAAGACTCATCCTGTTTCTCTGTTAGCAGACCTCCATTGTCCACTTGTCCCACATTCACATCACGAGGCGACTCTTCACTTTGATGTTCTTCATCCTCACCAAGCAAGGCAAGGTCCTGACCCTGCCTTGAATCAATGCTGCATGCACGTTTCACAGGCCCGAAATCAAACTCTGGTCGATCACAGCTGCTATGTCTTCTCAGTGTCGCCATGTTGGATCTTTCTTGAAAGACAGGGAGCACATCACTGTGTCTGCGTTTGCGAGAAGTTGTTGGATGGTTAGATCCATCGTGCATCGGAGGAGCACTTTCGGACCGCAATTCTGTCAGTTTGTCGTCCTGTTCTTCCATATTGTACATTCTTTACCGGCAATGTGTGTACTACTCACTGTTGCTTGGGTTGTTATCAGTACAATCTACACCTGGAATTTCCTCTTTACATCAGCTGTATGCAACAGACCAAACTCAGCAGGAAGGAAGACCACCTCAAAAGGTCTGGGGACAGGAAATTTTTGAAAAATTAGGTATTCTGACCTCAAAGGGTCTGGGAACAGGAAAAATTAGGTATCCTGATATGCATTCTAAAGTAGCATGGTATAGAATAACAATTCTAATTATTTATGTTACAAGACAAAACAGAGAAAAGTAAAAATCCAACAGTCGCCAGAAATTGAACCCAGAGCCTGACTTGAGCTGCCACTGCTCTAGCCACTGCATGAACTACAACTGGACAGCCACCAGCCTCAATATGCCTGTGTACATTTAGACCACCTCTGCAGTATATCAAATTATACGTTACTCACTACACTGTCATGTAACAAATCTAATCACGATCACAGTATGCCTGCCAACTCTGTAATAATTCAATTAACCTTTCAAATCCATGTCCTGCAGGTTAGGTATAGTGTAAGGTTTGAAATACGAAACCACGTCCAATAGGTCAACATTGACGGACAGAACTCTTTTCCACAACTAATGGACTCAAATGACATCTTAAGTCTCACTACAGTAACAATATCCATTAAAACGATATGTTATTAAATTTCACCAACTACTTATTTGTACAAAGCTTGCTTGTTAGGCAAGCTTTGATGGACTGAGCTCAAACTTCTATAACTGCATGATGTTCTATATAGCTTAAATTACATAACTCACTACAATAGCCATATCTCTCGAGAAGATATGTCATTAAATCTGTCCCAGCCACAATGCAAATATGCAATTTCTTTGAATAGTAAGTGAAACAAACACGTGGTTGAAGATTTCCATGGACAATACTGGTATGGGCTTGCTCCGGTGTCTGACAGCCAATGTAATATCATAAGCGAGGGAGGAGTTGCCATTTCACCTACTCCCATTTTGCCCACTACTGTTTCGCCTACTATTATAAAACTAGTGCCACTTTCCCTACTACCCAAACGTTTTCTTGTTGTAACAATAGGCCACAGAGGAATAAAGTAACATGCATCATTAGACCAGCACATTCAGTCTAAACTAGCTGTCTTTCACACGCTGACCTGTGCCATACCTCACAAAGAATCACCACAGTGGCAGGAAGAGAAAACAATACACTGCCTTTTCTGGTAGGAACAAGACCGATAACTGATAGATATGCTGCAGATGTAGCCTAGATAAAACGGATTAACTAACCAAAGTGTTTCCTATTTGTATGCAAACATAAACCATGCATAGATTTTCACTCTTCCTCCTTCTCACACAGTATATACACAATGTTTGAATGTGCACGTGTGGTTCAGGCAAACCAAATCTTTCGGTTCATGTTTTGGGTTAACAGAGATGATAGGACTTACAGGCTATTAAAGTTGGTAATCTCCATTTATGAAGATGTAAGTCATTACTATCTATACATAATGGTAAAGCCACACCCATATAAGTGGCATGAGTATGTAAAAACATAATGGGTAGCATAGTAAACCTTTTTGCTTTAATGTGGCTCCCTGATTGGTGAACTACATGTGTGGCTATTGTCTAGCCAAGTGGGTGTGGCCATGAATATCATTGCTAATGCTAATCCGGATGTAAGTGATTTCACAAACAAACAAAATACCAACTAGGAGATGACGCCTGCTAAATACAGTACACCCAGAAATCTATTGTAGACCACATGGTAAAACATCTCCATTTAATCGTTTCTAGTTGTGAAACATGCTCTAAAGTTGTCATAGCTATACATAGAGTGCTTTCTCTAGTTTCGTGCCCAGACTGCATGCACCTCCCACTGAGAACAATCTGGTGAACAAATTCAAAATTTTAGGGGCCTATTACCAAGGACCAATGAGATTGTGAGATCACTATTACACAATGCTTCCCTTGCGTAAAATTTGCATCTCTACTCGGGTATCCTTTAACACATTTATGAGTGGGTGTGTCACCAAATGTCGCTAGAGCTATAGTCAAAAGGATCTGCTAGTCCAACAAATTTGACTTGGTTCCCCAGACCATGTTTTCCTCAAGAGAGGGTACAATCTGGGTATGAGATGTTTCCAAACTGATTTTTAGTATCATCCGGTAATCATAACCTCATTTCCTGTGAATAAGGTACTATGACTTGGTATAGTCCAAACTGCTGTGGGAAAGCAGCAGAAAGTGCTCTAAACAGGTTAGAGTATATATGGCTTCGTCACATACAGCCTGTGTGTAGAAACCTGCCTGTAGCTAGTGTAACAACACACCGCTGAAATCAAATCACAACAGAATCCTTTCAATTGTATCAAAATAAACTGAAATTCTGTCCCGGAAATTTGTTTTGTCTGGGGTCTTAAAAATCTGTTTTCATCAAGTATGTCTCTTTTGCTCCACATGTGGTTTCATAAAGGTCTGAGCGTAGACACAAAGCTAGTCTGGATGGACACATTCTGCATGGAATAGTCTATACAGCATCAGAAAAGCACTGCATGTGTCTCTTTTAGGTCTAAAATTGTTGTGTTGACAGGAAGTGCAGCTGTGTGCAGAATACATGCAAGTAAGCACTGCATTGAGTGCTGAAAGTTAAAAGAAACTGCTTTTCTCAAGATGAAAGGCCCACTGTACAGCTGGTTCTTGATCGTGTATTTGCCCTCTGGAAGTAGGATATGCAACTGACGATATGCATGCATCTATTGGAGGGGCAGACCACTCCTGATCCCCACCCCACCCCCAGAAAGAAAACTTGTTTGGTCATGAGAACAAAAAAAAACGAAGTGGCTAGAGAGTCATTGAATTCTAGGGTCGATAACTTCTGATAGCAAACTCCAATTTTAATGAAACTAGTATCAGTAGATAGAGCTTTAAAAGAGCTACAAAATGATACCCTTTTCATGCCTTATATTGTCGTAAATACAAATACAAACGCTTAAAGAACCGCTACCGGTACTTTAAGATTATGCGAAGTGACTTTTACTAGGTACGGCGGCTGTACTAAACAGCGTGCTGGAAAAAATGGATATCATTTTGTAGCTCTTTTAAAGCCCTATCTACTGATACTAGTTTCATTAAAATTGGAGTTTGCTATCAGAAGTTATCGACCCTAGAATTCAATTTCCACTACCGGCTCTCTAGCCACTTCGAAAAAATAAAGTGTTGAAGGATTTAGGATCAAAGCTTCTAGTGCAACATGGGATGAGGGTCACAGTGCCTATGTAGGCAAAGCACAGATAATGGACACATAATAGTATCTAAGGTTGGGGGCAGTGTTTTTAATGGGCGTGATCACCTCAAGCAAACAGGACTACACACCACAGGCTCAGCATCAACTCCCAATCAAGCAGATATATATACAAATAATAACTATACAATACAGTGATCTTCTCTGACAGTTATAGAACAAAATAAACAATCCAGTCAACTGATGTAAACATCGAACTACACACCCACACTTTAACCTGCATAAGATGAATTACATACACACTGACACACACGTACGCCTTACCACGCTCCAGCCACTTTTCCGTAACAGAACTAGTCAGGAGTGAAGACTGGGAGGATCGCATGCGCAGACGGAGCGCTCGCCTACCCTGTAGAGAGACTTCCTGTATATAAGGCTGATCTTCTTGCCACACCCACTTTTTCGTGAAAATTAATACCATCCGCTACATCCGGCATCACAAACACACCCCGGACGACTAATTGACCGCGCAAGGATTCGCCTCGTTCCTGTTTAGTGATGTGTTAGTACAACAGAATCCATACACACAGCGGAAAACAAGGCAGGTTTTGACTTTGATTTTTGCAGCTGGGAGGACAACAAAGGAATTGAGCCGTTTTTGCTGCTTCCTCCAAATTTGCATGCTGAGATGTTCAAAGTAGGTGGCTATTCAATAGCACCAAAGCATCATGCCTTGCACATACATTTTTCGTATTCTTTATAAAGAGAGGGTTCACTGAATAATGTAGCTAGCTACAGTGTAGTACATTCAGCTGTCACATAATTTTCATCAGTGACTACGGCTGCACCCCAAATGTTCCCTCTCATCTTAACCTCCTCCCCAGGCCTGGGAAGGAGGCTAACAGGCATCTATATAATTATAATAATGTAGGCATCCGAGGGCAGAACTTTGTGGTAAAAACCCGCCACTCTTTTGTGGTTAGTTATGCTTTTCCTGCATGTGTCACTACTTGAAGTACTACAAAATAAATAGAAGCCACAGGATAGTTTGACCGTTTGGCCTGGTTTCTTCAGTTTTTGGACACTTTCTCTTCACATAGCATGTATGGTGTTCTCTTAAAGCCAAGCACCCATAGATACATGCATTAGCACAGGCCTTCCCCACCCCAGTATGTGATTCAAAAGTAAAACAAGTGTTTGGTTGCTTACTGCCAATGATCCAGACAAAGTAACCTGGGATAAACAAGTGAATCAAAACAACTTTCCTTTTCTACTTGTACCTCCTTCCTCTTTCCTGTCACCCTTACCAGAGATGGTAGTAAAAAGGCTGAAATCTGAGGCTAAAATTGACTTTAGCCCTAAGCTTCTGTCTAACAATGTCAGGGGGGCATGAATATCATCATAAGGTTATGATCTCATCAGCAACCCTCCAGGGATAGGGTTAGGGTTGGATGCATTTGTAGCAGGGGGTTGTACGAGCTCTAAGAATCACTTGAAAAATTCCATTCCATTCCGGGGTATGTGGAGAGATTTACAGAGATTAAACAAGTAAGTGCTCGTAGCATCCAAGTTTGCTGGGGTTCGATGGGGCTCAATGCTTGGAACGCTTTTGTTCTTATAGGGTAGAACATCCCTATATTGCTGGAAAGTCGGAGAAATCCCTGGATATAGGTGAACCCACCTTCCATGCCGAGAAAGCTGCATGTTACCGATTGCAGCAGCAAACCAAACTGCATGGTTTAGCTTTAGCGCAGCAAACTACTCTCAAAAACTGCACAAAAAGCACTCAATAACGCACGCTGTAGCACACGGAATCAGACAATGTCACTGAACATTACATCATCAGATTGCTGAGTGCACGTGAGCTTGTCCTTCCCCTCCTGCATTTGTAGCAGCCAGACTTGGCACAGTCCAGCTGCATCTGTCACCAGAATCTCATGAACATCATTAAATGGCTGTTTTATGGGCTAGCTCTTTTTCTCTCCTATTAAGCCTATTTGAGACTGGTGGACTGGTGTATCAAGTCTCTAGATGGATTGACAATTTGCTATTAGGCTATACCTCTAAAAACATGCATTGATTTGCCAAACTTGGAAACTTTGAAGAATGTGTCTTAATTACTGATCTAGACAGGCTCACTTCTGCTGGGAGGCTTCAAGGTTTAGCTAACAGTACGTAAAGTATTAGGTTGCAGTACCTGTGGTCATGCAAGGTCAACCCAGCCATGAATATCATATTACCAAACCACATGAATGTAATAGATACAATAACACTTCTGGTGTGGCTCAACCTATAGCTACTGCACAACATTTCATCAACACCACCTACATACTATGCATAACTAAGAGCTGCATCAAACAATACTGAAAATATAGTGACTATGAGTTGACAACCAGCTGAAGTAGCTACTACCCTTTCAGCCCTATACTTTCACCTTAATATGATGGTAAATTACATCATCTATAATAATATTTATTCCACGTGCAAGTACATACTGGTGCATGTGATGTAACCTCACACAATTGATGGGGTATTTAATTACCAAGATGGAGCCAGCATGTCTACAAGCACACCATACCAGTATTGGCCTGAGACATTACGTGATCACCAAGTAAGTAGAGACATTAGGTGATCCCAAGTGAGTAGTCATCAATATTTGTAGACAGCTGTGTGCTTTGTCAGCCTATACCGGGTACAAGGAAATCCCTTTCGATGTAGGAAACATGAATACTGGTAACTTTGAGTGCATGAGTGATATTGGCATGAGCATAATTACAGAGTAACAACCACCAGTATAGAAAATATAATGATAATTACTAATCTCTGTATAAACTATATGGGTTAAAAAATCCAAATTCTAATCTAATACAAAAATAAAACATGTTCAAGGGGGGAAGGGGGGAAAGAGGGGTCAGCATTGCAATCATAATACATTCAGTTGTCACAAATTTGTAGCAGTGATTTGTGCCCTGAATGTTCCTTCTCGCCTCGTAAGCATTTATAAAACCGACTGTAGGTACCTGGTCCCTTTGAGGGCAAAACTTTGAGGTAGAAATGTACCCCCTTATCTTGGTGAGTTCTGTTCTCATTGAGCAAGTAGTCTGTTGTTGCACGATCAGACAAGTCTACAGACACAAGATGAGGCAGCAAGAACTTCCAGTTTGTGAGCTCTATAAACTTGGGTAGATTCTGTTTCACTCTTGATTGCAACTTCTCATCTGTAGCAAGAGAAGCAAATATCGCAGTGTAGTAAGGAAGTGTCTAGTTATATACTAACAAAATTCTCTAGTTTCTCTACCAACGTAAATGTTTAACATAGTTTGTGCACTATACCAGTCAAAGTTTTACAATGAGATACCAACAGCTAAACATTGTAGACATGCAATGTATAGTGTAGGAACACGATATGAAGTGAAATTTACCCCTCCATTAATAGTTATACTCAGCTATTCCTCACTCCATTTCTAGTGAGCCAGTGAGAATAGGGTGTCAAATTAGGCATGTAGGGCTTCTTCAACACACTGATCATAATGCATACATGCTCTTATAACTGTGCTTTTTCACTATATGATTTGCAGTTCCTTCACTGCCTGGCTAACTCATTTTTAGCCTGCATGGGAATTTTTCAAGGTTTTGTTCCCAACAGGAATACTCATTCCTCACCAGTGTTTGATTCCTCTGCAACTTGCTCACTGTACACGATTGAAAGAGAGAGAGAAGATGAGTAAGCTGTCTAGTGCAAGCAATACAAAGGTGTATTCATGAACGGAAGATGAGTAAAAATATGAGTAAAATTACCAACTCTATTCCAATGGGAATGATGTAATAAGGGGACTATTACTCATGTCTATATAAAGACTTACAGTTATGTATCAATCAATGTACGGTATGTGAACAAGGTCTAGTAAAATATGGAAAATTATTTCACACCCTGCATTTGGGAAAATAGTTCCAAAATAGTATGCCAACTTAGTATCTGAGGATTCCTTCACCATTGAGAGGACATAGGTGCACTCACATACCTGAGTTCAGCTAGCTGATGGTCTCCTTGGCTGCTGACCACAACTGTTTCGTCCTCTGGAATTGTCTGGCTCTGCACATGTACATATGAAAGCATGAGAAATACTATCAGACAACATACAATTAATGATGTCATAAATATGAGGTGTATAGTTACACATTGCAACACTTCACTGCCAGTCTTATGTGGAAGTATTTCAGCCTGTGTACTCACATTAATTTGCTCTGAGAGGGCTTTTGGTACAACAGAGCCCAGTTTGTTTCTGATCTCTGACTTCCGATATCTTGTCATTTTGCTGTCAGAGTAGTGTCGTTTTCTCTGTTGTTCTGATTCATCCATGGGAGAGGCTTCTGGTTGGGAGCTTGCAGTGGCCTGCATGTCAGGACAGATATTAAGATCTTGCTCCATTTCTGTTTCACCAGTGTTTGACTCTTGGAGGAGAGAGCTAGAAGAGGCCTTGTTATTGGTGGACTCTGAGATTGCAATGCATGACCCATTTGGAGAACAAGAATCAACACTTTGTAGCTTAATAGATCTGACTTGATCTGCTAAATCATCCATCACCTTCACAAATGATTCCTTTAACTCTGAAATGGATTGTTCAATTTGCACCAAACGTTCATTTGGATAATGACCAACAGCACATTCATCATCTTGCTGCAAAAGTTTGCTTGAGCTGTTCTGGCTAGAATTCCTGCCCATACCAGAATCAACAGACTCTGTGCTCAGTTTTGGGCTTCTCATTCTCTCTGAAGCTGATTGATGGCTATCACTGTCGCTGACTGATGTTGATGGAAGCTGCAGTGTGTCTGCTTCTTGAGTTGGTAGCTCAATATTAGTGGGTTGTGCTTGGTCTTCACTCTCTTCTTCGCATGCATTCTGCCGCTGACTGAGAGTAAGCTTTCCACCTGGATAATAAAGAGCGATTGGAATATAGTAAAGAGCCGGTGGAATGTCTCTCAATAACAACACATGTAAGGCTGGCTACTACAGCATGCACATGTATGCTGGCTTCTGATAGTAAACACATGTTCTGTGGTAGGAAATGAGTAAAGGGAAAGTGAAAAGCTGGGAATCAAACTCACGCAGTGTACAGGGCTTGCAAGCCAAGAGAACCAGGATTTTTTTTTTCAGGGGGTTCGGGGCACAAGGGGTGCATTGTGGGAGGGGGGTGTGAGAGGGATGTTGCCCCTAATGCGGCACACCTCATATAGGCACATGCAGCAATCTCGCCAACCAAATCAATCGTGAGATGTAGACAAAAAGAGAGGTGATCAGGAAGGAAAGCTGGAGTATCAATCAGCACAAGGGTAATGTGTTGTGGAAACCATTCAGACAGCACAAAGGATAGAGTTTCCTGCTAGCTTCATGGCAGTCTGTTACCAATCGAACACCTCAGCTATACAGGCCTGGTTTGAGCTGTCAGTGCTTTACCACTGTCCTATGACCAATCCAACCACCATCCCCCATATAATCCTCCCTATGCCTCAATTATGGTATGTAATGCATCAGTCTCACACCGAAACCTTTCAGAGTAATTTAGGAAGGACTTTACAATTAATTTAAGCAATTTTTCTAAACTCACGTTTACTTCCAAAAATACGTGACATGTTGTCACAATATGTCACAGAGTATAATTATGTTCAACTCGTTCTTCTCAGTCTGTTCTGGATAATCAAGCAACCTTCATTAGCAGCAAGTCTGGGTGCTCAGATTGTTTTACTTGCTCCTGGAATCTGTTGGCAAGTGGAAACACCATTTATTATAGGGAATGCCAATTTGGCTACACTTGTATTCTCACATGAACATTAATTTGTAATCTCACTCATATTCATTGTTTCCTGCAATGTTAATGTTTAATGTCACCTAAAAAGGTCATGCTCAACTCCCTTCGGCTGTTGTTTAGAGAGTACTAGCTTACACAGCAGGATTAAGTATGCCATATTGTTTGCAATACTTGTTCTCAGATCCTCATTCATAGACAGTTCAAATCTACTTACACTATAGTACAGAGTACTCCAGTCAATATCTTTGTCCCCAAAGCTCAATAGTCGCAATTGGTAGGACTGCACTGACTATAGTGACATGGGGGGGACTTTAAGCACCACTCAGTATCCTGTATAAGGCATGTATATTAGCTCATAAGATTTACATTCACACTGTATTGTTTATGCAGCAGACTCCATGGATCGGAGGCCATGGACAGTGTTGCTATATATAGTGCAACACTAGTCATGCACTACCATGCACCAACATACGGACTACACAATAGACTACACTCGCTCTTCTATACCAGAGACAACCGCATACATTCACTCAGTACTGTATGCTTCCGCTCTTACCGTATTTTGGTGCAGCGTTTCAGGGTAAGGGACGCGTGACTGACTACAGGGTGCACACCCTCTCAAACAATAGGCTACACAGTCTCGAAGCCAGACTAATAATAAAGCGTCTGTCGCGCGAAACCTCTTTCATACGTGGGATAATCGGTAGTCTCCCACTGCATTGTAAGCACATTCCTGCAATTTCCTTGTCGTCTTCGGCTAGCCCCACCCATGTGTGACGGCTTATGCACGTGATGATTAGCCTCGTCCCCAGGCCCCACCCAAAAATCGGGAAAGGGGCCTGGCGTCACTAGTCTCGTGCCCCGCCCGCGCGCGCCTCCCGGCGAGAAACGGTCTGGTGAACGAAGTCGAATTTCTTGGGCTTATTACCCAAAACGGGTAATGACCAATGAGATCGCGAGATCGGCAATTATTACGTAGCACTTCCCTTACAACAGTAAAATTTGTTCATATCTATTCGAGTATCCGTACCTTTTTTGAGCGGGTTGGCCGCAAAATGTTTTGATCGTTGCTAGGTTACAATGTCGCAAAAGCATGCGCTAGCCCAAGAAATTCGACTTGGTTCACCAGACCGTTTCTCCTCGTGAGAGGGTGGGGTCTGGGGACGAGACTATGGCGTCACTTGCAAACTTTCCCGTATGTGCTGAGTCAGCATATTATGTAACGCTTACGTGCCTTACTAGATCACGTGGTAGCCAGCTACTGTTGACGATGGCATTACAGAGTAGATGAACAGATCTTGCTACGGAGCGACTACAGAAAAATCCTGTGAGGCAAGAGCAGTAGCCTAGCAAGCGTAACTACACTCCAAGTTTCTGAAATCCGAGGTTTATAAAAAATGTGCTTGCCCCGTTCCCATTTTCAAATGGTTTTGGAACGAGTCTACTACGTTCACGTGTCAAGAATTTAGTAATTGGTAATGGACGAACGTGATTCCTCTACTCCAAACGAAGACTGCTGACACAGCACATACGGGAATTTTTGCAAGTAACACCAGGCCCCTTTCCCGATTTTTGGGTGGGGCCTGGGGACGAGGCTACGTGATGATGTTCGACACTCTCATCCCCAGACCCCACCCCCTCACGAGGAGAAACGTTTCTCGTCATCACAGGGGTTAAATGTGTGTGGAATGTCCATCAAAGCTGTTTATGGCATTAGAAGATACTAAAGGTGGCATCTATGTGTCCTAAATGAGACTATTCAACTTCCTTTTGACAAGTACTTTTTTATTGGTGGACTACTGCAGGCTGGATACAAGATCAGTCACATTCCTCGCCATAACCAGTGAAGTGGACTTTCACACCTCGTTCAGACTCATCTCTCTCAACTAAAACATACTCACTGATGAATAGGTATCATCAAGGGAGCTTTCTCTCTCTCCCTCTCTCTCACTCTGGTGACGTCTGAGAGTCAAGAACAAATGGGCTCTGTTCAAACATCCGTACCAAACACTAAGAAAAGGAGAGAGATGAATTGAGAAATGGATGTAACAAATAGAGCTTTTTGTTGTCTTAGAGGTATTTTACTCTTCTTTGTGGCCTGCACAGGTGCCAGTCCCTGGGGTGCTCACATGTAGCTAGCTAGCAGGTTAACTTAACTGGCCCGAGGCTGTTGGGGATCATGCCGGTGAGCTTAATCTATACACTCAACACTCAATGCAGGTATCAGCACAAGGAGCCTCTGCTGCTCAAGTTTGCATAATTTCTAATCCCACAGAATCAAGCTCACTGACCTCTCAATGCAGGCTAGCTACAGTGTCCAGTCTAACGTAAGGTGCAGTCATGTTCGGAAAATCATCTGCCAAAGTCACTGCTAGTGATACCGTATGTAGGATATACATATAGTGCTTTATAAACAATATACATCATTAGATTATAGTAGCAATCAGGAAGATTATTTATTCTGCAGCTAAGTCGTAAAATGTATTTGACAGTTGTCACAAATTTCCAGTAATGACTGGTGCCCCAAATGTTCCTTCTCATGACACAAGCATCTATGAAATCTAGTGTAGGCATCTGGTCCCTTTGAGAGCAGAATTTTGAGATAGAAATACATTCCTTTGTCATGGTCAGTTCTGGTCTCATTGAGCAGGTAGTCGTTTGTTGCCCGGTCAGACAAGCCTACAGACACAAGATGAGGCAGCAGTATCTTCCAGTTGGTCTGTGCTATATATACTGGTTGATTGTGTTTTACTCTTGACATCAGCTCCTCTTCTGCAACATGAGAAGAAGAAATACTGGAAGTGCTTTTGGCTAAATGATTTCTCCGCTATATATGTTAAATGTAGCTTACATTGCACAGTATCCACACACAATCAAAGGCACCACAATGCCATATCCCAAGTAAAGCAGAACATATGTTAAATGACTTACATCATACCGAACACTATAGTCTATCACCATTTGCTGCTGTGGAAATTTACTGACAGCCAGTATGCCACTGCCAGTGTAATGAATAAACATGGTTACACAATGTCCATAACTACATGTACCAATTAGGATAATCTTACAACAGCTGACACACCATTAGAAGCCATGGTAGTACAGCCTATACACTAGCAAGCATATACTTAGAGACCAATAATTAACACTCAGCTACTACAGCTTCAGCTTTGCTTTTGCCTTTAGCGTGTGTCTAGAGGGATACTTCAACAGTTGAAGGTTGAGGACGAGCAGGAAATTGTGTTCAACTGCTCTACCTGTTACTGAAAGTGACTTTTACATTCTAATGATACTCAAGTTACATTATCTTTCCCTCCTTTGTCATCAAAATACCTCTTGATGACTAGCCTGACTCAGCCTATCCCATATATGGACATGGTTATATTAAGCATGCAGGGACATCCCAAGCATGTAGCTACACAGTATACATGCACACATCCTCTTACTCTTCTCCACTGCCCTATAAAAGGTACCATACCATAATCAACCCCAACCTTACCTATGTTTTTCAATCTGTACCTATCTGTCGTTTGCTCACTGCATACGATTGAAGGAAATTGCATGGTCACTTTTTTGTGTTTACTGTTAAGATATATATATATACATGCAGCTAGTATTCAGTATGCTGACTGTGTTGGTAAAACCTTTCAGGTATTCTATCTATACTGATGTGTACTTTACTGTTAAGACCACCTGATTCTTGCTACTGTCATCAGTACTTACACATGCATTCCTAAACTTTACAGGTCACAAAGTTAAACTCTCAAACCTGAACTCCACCAGCTGACTGCTACTGAGGTTCTCCTGAGCCCCTCCTGACAATTCTGGAATTGCCTGCATGGTTCCACACAGTATATAAAGGACAATGTGTAAAAGTCAACCATAACATGAAGGGCCAGTGACTAACTGACCGCTTGTCTTCACGAAGTTAATATTTCTACTTGCTGAGTTGCAGTATTTGCTAAGTGGTAAATTCAGGCCATTGTTTTAGTTTGTGCTATCTTGCAAGAAAGCAGGTTGGGGGAGACCCTCCAGACTTAATACTGCACGTACAAAATACATGACACTCATTGTCAGACAAACATAACCGTACCACGTACGCAAATACTAATTGCTTAAAAGCATTCTGTAGTCAATTAAATAAAATTTTGTGAATAGTTGCCATTGCAAGTTTTCCAGGATTGTATACAAAATTGTTTCAGATTGAAACTGTGCGACTTATGACGGAGCAAGCACAAATCTGAAGTATGAATGTGCATAGCTACAGTATAACAAGTAGTACTAGTCCATTTCAATCTGAGTTAGCTTTTTCTGGTTCTGCAGTGTTCAACCACACTTAGATACATATGTGTCATGAGTACACTAGTTCAACGGCTAAGAAACTAACCATTAGCTTAATGCATGGAACAAGTTATCTCTTAACCCCAATTAGTTTGTGCTGCCTGAGGGTCACATTACTGCATCGCTACAAGTTACAAGTTGTTATATAGATCTTGGACTGTGGCATTAGCATGAAAGTTTTTGTTTGCAATGTTCACTCACACATTTCTAATCTTGCCATATACTCATATTAACTTTACCTGTTGACTACCTGGCATTTAGCTAGTTCATGAGTGCGCATGCATGACTACTTAGCTACCTCTGTTGTTTGATAATCCTTATAGTGCTTTCTTTTTATCTCCAATCTCCGATCATTTGTCATCTTGCTGTCAGAGTATAATCTTTTTGTGGTAGTCTTGGTATAGGGCTGTGACTGGGTGTTTACAGTAGGTATGCGAGGAGTCAGTTCTGTTTCTGGTGAATCAAGCCAAGGTGAGGTGCAAGAAGATTGGTTGGGAGTGGAATCTGAGGCTTCAATGCATGAGAGTTAACTTCCCCCTTCCTACCGTCTGAACTTGTAATTCAAGCTTTCTAAATTGATCTGTCAGCTCCTTCCTAATCTTTTAGCTGTAAGTGATGCTTCAAATTTGGAAGGATATTTTTCTTGCATTCTCTGAGCTTGTTGTGTTTGGTCTCCATGTTCTTCTTGATGTAGAGTCTGCAACTGTCCAAGTGAAGAAAACTGATTAGTTTGGGTTGCATAACAACCACCTTCGCCTATCTCCATCTTTCTGGAAGTAAAGCATCAGTCCTAGTCTAAGGTAACAGAATATACCAGGTGCCCCGTCCACTCTCATGTGCAGAAGGTCAAACGTCTTGAGAAAACTATCAGCTCTTCTACAGCTTGTATGTATAATTAGTCTATAGTAAAATTAGATTTTCTTTCACTATATACTGTTCACTATAATATCACACAGTCTACCCCGTCCCCTCCTAACATCAAAATGACACTATTTAGATCAAAATAATATGTAAAGCTCCCCTAAAGAGCAAACCGTAACTATATATATACTCAGCATCTTCATGCAAACATTAATAGAACAGTTGTTGCTGGTTGTGCGTGATGTTATGGGGGGAGGGGAAGTCACATGTTAAGTATTATTTGGAAAAATAGTTTGTCCAGATCCCCGTTTAGCTGGTACCCCTCCGTGGCTAGTACCCTTCAACACCAAAATGAAGCCAGTATGCATATGAGCTAAACTGAGACACAAGTCTCCACCATGTAAGCTAGTAATTTACTCATATTACCATAACCATACTGGCAATAAAGGCTGTGACCAGAGGAGGTCGGAAGCTGGTAATTAGTGGTATGCGCGAGGTAGCTATGTGAATGACGTAATCATATGGGCTGCCATAGAGGCCCGTAGTGAAAGGTGAAATCGATTTACACGAACAACTCTTGTTTGTTTGCGATGAAACTCACTCAGTAGATGCTGCCAGGTGAGCTCTAGATCGACAGCTATGGCATTTTATGGCGCGCAAAATTTTTCACGGGGATTCCCAAAGAAACACGCAAATGCTTCGTTTATCAGGAAGAGCTATAGCTGTCGATCTAGAACTCACCTGGCAGCATCTACTGAGTGAGTTTCATCCCAAACAAACAAGAGCTGTTCGTGTAAATCGATTTCACCTTTCACTATGGGCCTCTATGGCAGCCCGTATGATTACGTCATCACGTAGCTACCTCGCGCGTACCACTAATTACCAGCTTCCAACCTCCTCTGGGCTGTGACTAGCAGTCTTGTCACAGATGTAAGAATACATGACTGAAAGTGCCACAACATAGAATTTTCATGAAAATTGCATAATACTCGTATTGGTGATGTCACATAGATCAAGAGGAAATATCCCAAATTCAATACTTTTGTGTCATAATTAATTGTTAAAAAAAATGCAACAGTGTCTTGTGGCCCAAATGTTTTTTCTCACCACACAAACAATTGTAAAACCGAGTGTATGCATTTGGTCCCTTCGAGGGCAAAACTTTGAGGTAAAAATACACTCCTTTTTGGTGTTCAGTTCTCGTTTCATTGAGCAGGTAGTCCATTGCTGCTGGATCTAATAAGTCCACAGAAAAAAGATGAGGTACAAAGTACTCCCAGTTTGTGAGCTCTATGAACTCAGGTAGTTTGTCCTTCACTCTCGACCTCAGCTTTTCTTCTGTAATAAGAAAAGTATATTTGCATACTAACAATTGCAGTCTCTTGGTTTTGATTTCTCTGTCTAATGTTGCTGAGTGTAGTTTTGACACTGTTTTGCAGTATCAAAACATATCCTTGTACCATGCACAATGCAGTTAGATAGTCACACTACATCCAATAACTTAAAGGCAACAGCTGACATAGTAGAGCCCATTAGAAGCCATGTATACAGTACAGTATAGAGGCTAGCAAACTTACAGAATGACACTCAGCTATTGGAACCTTCGCCTTTTCCTAAGCTTTTTGCATGTTGAGATACCAACAACTAAAGATTGAGAATAATTATGCAGTATATTTTGCACATCCATTTGTGTTCAACTGCAGGAACTGTGACTTGACCTTCAAATTAGTTTCTAGTTACACATATCTGTCCCTCCTTTGTCATCAAAATACTGAGCCTGTCCCTTATATGGACAGGAGACCAAAAGCATGTAGGGATTCCTAAACACAATTGTAATGCATTCTTAGCTTACTTTGCAGTTTTCAATATCACTGAAGGATAACTCATGGCCCAAGTTTTGGTGTGCCGATATGTATACTTAGTGTAGAGTGACTGGACAATCAACTCCAATAATAGATTATCTTCTTACCTTCGCTTGTTAAGCTGGATCTATCTGTAACTTGTTGTCTGCACATGTGCATTTGAGAGAGGGGGAAAATTGCAAGAATCACTCTTACATGTGTTCACATTCTGCAGTTTACAGTGGTCAGCATTATTACAGAGTCAAACCTTGACAAATTCTATTTTATATTCTCAAGCCCACACACCAGTAGGAATTCATTCATCATATACAAGTGGCATGATCTACCTAATTAGCACTCACAACCTGAGATCTGCCTGCTGACTCCTACTGTGATCTCCTATATCGTCCTCTTTATCTGCTGGTAATTCATCCTCTAGAATTGTCTGGCTCTTTACGAGTACATGTAAAGTATGAAAGCAAAAAGCAAGAGTCACCTTGTACAAAATGTAAAATCTCAAAACAAGTTAACTGTTTTTGTGAATATTGGCTGGGTTTAGGTAATTACCAGAGTTGCAATAAATATGCAACTGCTAATTCTTTTGAGTTGTACTGCCAAGTTTTACAATCTATATTATGTTTCAGTTTTGTGTCATCATGCAAGACAGGCACCTTGGGGGAGACCCTACAGACCTAATACCGGATGTACAAAATATGCGATTGTCACTGTGAGACTAGGTGGTACGAGTACCACATATGCATTTTCTAATTGTTCAAAGTAGATTGCAATTCAATACACTCATTGAATAATATTTTGCAAATCTTATGAATAGGTGTCATTACAAAGCCTATGTAAAAATTTTCTCAGATTGAAGCTGCATATATTTTTCTAAAGCAACAAGCATACATTCAGACAGCATAACATACACCTTTGCATATATAGCTAGAGCACCAGTAGTACCAGCCAATTTTTAAATCAGGGTTAGCCCTTCCTGATACCAAGCCTTACAATTTATTATGTATTTGTGAATATAAGAGCATACTTGAGAATAATTTTCATCAGGCATTGCCAAAGTGTAATTAGATGGTGATTTATGCCATACATGTTTTTAACTTTAATCATTGACTACCAGATATTTGTTCACAAGTACGTGGGTAGTCTCGTGTACATCACTACACTTACTTGAACTATCTCTGAACAGGGTCTCTTTTTGGCAGACTCCTGCTGCTTTCTTTTTATCTCAAACTTCCGATTTCTTGCAATCTTGCTGTCAGAGTTTAATCGCTCCTTTGTGACAGTCCTGGGCTGTGACTGAAAATTTACAGTAGGCATGTCAGGAGTCAGTTCTGTTTCTGGTGAATCACGGCAAGGTGAGGTGCAAGAAGGTTGGTTGGGAGTGGACTCTGAGGCTTCAACAGATGATCCCTTCAAAGAGCTAACTTCCCTTTGCAGCATCTGAATTTGTAGCTCAAGATTGCCGACTCGATCTGTTAGCTCCTTTACATTCTTTCCAAGTGATGTTCCAAATTCTGAAAGGGATTGCTTGATTTTTATTGCCATTTCCATCACCAATCCTTCTAAATGTGTGCCAGTCAAAGGCTCATGGGTAGTAGTGTTACCGCTCTCATGTGCAGGAATACACTGTGCAGTAGAAGATGCCAGTTCATCAGTGTCCTCTGCGTGAGAAAGTTGACTAGAGCTGTTGTAGCTAGAGCTTCTACCCACACCAGAAATAGGGACTGATGACTGTGGATGCTGCAGTGTATCTCTTTGTTGAGTTAAAACATTTTGTTGTGCTTCACCTCCATGGTTTTCTTTATGTACATTCTGCAAGTTTCCAACTGAATGGTTAGTTTGGGTTGCATAACAACCACTTGTGCCTATCTCCATCACTCGTCTTTCTGGAAGCAAAGCATCAGTCCCAGTCCAAGGCAATGGAACACACCAGGTACTGCTGCTGCCACTCTCTTATGCAGCAGGTGTCTTGAGAAAACTATCGGTATGTGTAACCTGAAGTGAATCACTCTAAAATTTTATGTGAGTCAATTTCACTGCAGTTAGCTACTCATTACAGAAATTCCACCAATGATCTAGCACACTTGTTTGGTAAATACCCTGGCATGGTCCTGGAGTAAGCTAAAAAGGAGTACACATATCTTGAGAGTGCAGCAGTTGTAAATTAAAACTTTCATTTCCAAGTTGTTCTAGACAAGCAAATATGTTATCTATGATACAATCAGTGCTGCAATAGAATGACACATAAATGTGAGTCAATCATCACTCCTTGTGAAGTGTTTAGTGTTAATGAATTTTAGTGACAAAATTTTACCACTGTTATAGCTACACAATGCACATAACGTTTTGCATTTTATGAACCAGTTCTGCTTATGGTGTAATACTATATAACCACGCACTCATTACAAAAGAATTCCTAAGCTCTCTAGTCTCTAGACCAGATAGAATCCAGATGGTCTGAATTTTACGTACCG
Source organism: Agelas oroides (assembly GCA_949130485.1). Lineage (NCBI taxonomy): Eukaryota > Metazoa > Porifera > Demospongiae > Agelasida > Agelasidae > Agelas > Agelas oroides. The sequence continues at coordinate 1,535,046 of OX422193.1, read as the reverse complement.
TGCATAAATAAATAGCTAGACACACTGTGCACTCGCATCTTACATTTAGGCTTGGTCGTGCAGCTATTTTGGTCACTCCGAGTACGGCGGTGAAGGTAATAGACGAGCGGTAAAGTGACTGCAATCACACCTACTGCAGCATCTTCCGGCGCTGAAATGTGCTTCGTAGCGAGAAATTTTCAGAAATACTCGCTCGCTCGTAAGTATTCTTCAATCAGCTCCACCATAGCTATGCACGTGATTGTTTGTCGTACTGACGCACATGACGTCATTATGACTCGTTGCTAGTGGCCCTTCCTGACCCAACTTCAACCACAGATGGCTTCAACAATCTTACCCAAAATCCCAAGCTAAATTGAAGCCAGCTTATCTCTACGCATTGACTACATTGCGTGACCTTAATTAGGTGTGCTTAGTGAGCACAAGGAAACCTTTAATGACTTGTTTTCAGTTTCACCACAGCATGAAACAATACCTACTGAATGGATGATATCATAATATTATGTGACAGTATTATGAACATATGGGTAGTCCTCCATCTATTTTTCCGTGCTCACAAATGATACACAAAAGTGGAAGGGTGGCCTTCTTCTGTAATTGAATGCAAATCAAGAAATAAAAGAATATGGGAGATCTTGCCTCGTTCCCAGGCCCCGCCCAGCTTTCCATCGCTTGCAGTACGGAAAATTTTTCGTTCGCGCGTGGGGAGAGCCTGGGAACGAGGCTACGGGAGATCTGGATTAATGCTAAATATGGAGTGATACTCATAGTCATCGTACACGGACCAACACTCTTGATGGTGTATATATTAAGCATGCAAATTGTGCCTTAATTCTTGACATGATCACATTTTCAATCTCAGCTAATGAAGCTCAAATTCTTTCATCTTGAATGAAACCATTTTCAGATGCAGATGCAGAAAGCTCCCTGAAAACTGTGCATTAGATTGAGTGAAGTGGTGTAACTGGCAGAACCCTGCAAAAAGAATAATGAAACACAAGTATGCTGTGCGGAGACATGATGTGAAGAATGGTATTGCAGGAGCAGGGAATACAGCGTGGACTGGGACTCAGCCAGGGTGGTGGCATTGCCCCCCTATACCTGGGAAAAGCATTTGACTGAGGCATTACACATCTGCCAGCATACCTCATGCACCCCTAAGACTGTAGTCTCCACATCAACCCCGAATGGAACCCCATCCTCAATCATCCCTCCCAACCAGAGACTACCTATCCCCTATCTCACCAGACCATCCATGACTCTTAGCTGTTTCGTCCTGCTTATTCTTTCTCTTTCAAATTTCCAATTTTTTCAACTCCAATATTAAAAACCTACAGTTCTTGTAATTCCACTACTGAAGATCCCCAGATCGAAATGTTTGGACCTCTCAATTGAAGTTCATTGTTGAAGAGCTCATGCAAAAATCACGGATAGTCAATAATCCTTGTAGCATTTACAATTCGGCCTGGAGCTATAGTAAATAAACTGATATGGTATAATTTTACACCAATGTTGGGTGTACGTATTGAATACTAATAAGAACCAGCATGCATGTATAAGTTAAGTTGAGACATAAAGTCTCCGCCATGTAAGAAGCCATAATTATATACTCATGTTACCTTAACTATGTAGCTAGCTATATAGTTTAGTGATGACTGTGCTTAGTACAAGGCACAAGAAGATTTAATTAAGCAGTTTTGTTACAGATGTATGAAGCATGAAATACATGACGACACAAAACAAAATCACAAATTTATTTATTTATTTTTTTTTTTGGGGGGGGGGGGATACATAATGGTCATAACCTTTACATATACTCATGCATACACTCATTTGTCACAAATTTGCAGTAATGTTTGAAGTGATTGGTGCCCCAAATGTTCCTTCTCATCACACAGACATCTATGAAACCTAGTGTAGGCATCCGGTCCTTTTGAGGGCAGAACTCTGAGGTAGAAATGTACTCCTTTTTCCTGGTGACTTTTGTGTTCATTGAGCAAGTAGTCAGTTGTTGCACTGTCAGACAAGCCTACAGACACAAGATGAGGCAGCAAGAATGTCCAGTTTGTCTGTCTTATAAATGTTGGTTGTTTGTCTTTGACTCTTGATCTCAGCTCCTCTTCTGCAATAAATGTATATTTGCATTTTCACAAGTGCCTCATGCTTGTGCTTTTGGTAATGAGTCTTCTATCTAGTGTGTTTCGCTACTGTGTATCAAAATATACCACCGTACTTCAACAGTCCCACAAACAAAACATTGACAGTATTATATATTGCACACATGCATATTGTAAACCATGACTCAATGTTATCCATAAGTGCTTCAGGGAGGCAACACAATTGCTGGTTGCTGTTGTGAATCATGTGCCTAAATTCCATACTGGAAGTATTTACAAGTGCAAGTTACATGATATGTAGCTATAACTTTCACTTATATGACAGCTGGCACAGCAGATTCCCATTTAGAAGCCACAACCCATAGTCCTCCAGCCAGCTAAATTCCATGCTGAGAGTATTTACAGGTATCAGTTACAAGATAGCTTTCAACTTATACGACAGCAGACACAACAAATTCCACTAGAAGCCATGTGTAGCACAACCCATAGTCTATGTAGCTTTGCCTCGATCAGCCTTCCCGCATGGTGACAGAGATACTAAAACTTGTGAATGTACAATATATTTACTGCAATTGTATATTCCTGTTGAACTACAGATATCGTGATGCACTCCTTCCAATGCATGGATCCTAAAATTGTCATGTGTATCTTAAAATGCCTTTTAATGATAAGGCTATCCCTTATATGGACAGAGAGTTAAATTTGGCATGTAAAGACTTTCTAAACACAATAACAATAGAATGCATGCTCTTAGATATTAGTTTACCATTACAACATAGTACAAAACGTCAATAGCTTAACTATTAGTTTACCATTACTATATAGTACAAAACGTCAATAGCTGTAATGTTTGTGTTTGCACTCGATGATTATTATAGATGAGCACTTTTATATTTTACAAATATTCTTGTAGAACTCGACAATCAGCATATACAAGTCACGTTGCATTGTACTTTGAGTGCACTCATTACAAAGTGCTTACCTATATAATCTGAACTTTTTTACTCACCTATGCTTGATCCACCAGAACCTTTTGGTTGGTCTGCATCTTGCCAACTGCACACAGTTGAGGGAGGGAAATAGCTAATTGAGTGGGTAAGCTTGAGGAGGTTTTTGGTAAAGAGATTATAACACCTGATGTCTTGCCACTGTCATCAAAATTACTCTATATATCATTGTACATCTATATGCACAAGTGCATGGCATGACATACCAATTTGACACTCACAAACCTGGGCTGACTGCTACTGTGTTCACCTGGAACCTCGATATCCTCTGAAATTGTCTGCACACAACATTTACACAACATCACTATTGTGAAAGGTTCAGAACCAAGGTAGACTAATCCACCTGTCACATACAATAATAGGTGGAAATTTTAGCCAATTACAATATGCAACTGTTGCTTGTGGCCTATTGGTTAAAGCACTGGACTGCGGATCGAAAGGTCCAGGGTTCCAGTCCCACTAGCAGCAGAGATTTATTTCTCTTCTGGGTGTACTCAGCCCTACCTCAAAAACTGAGTAGAAGGTTTTCCTTCACGTCCTTCGGAGGGGACGTTAAGCCGTCGGTTCCCGGGGAACCCCTTAAAATTAGCCTAAGTGCTATTGGGGATTTCCTCGTTAACTGGGTCGTCCCAGGTAAACCATAATAAAAAAAAACTAAAAAACCCTGATAAGTTGAAGTGGCCAGGGAGAAGCCCTACACTGCACAAATAGGTTTCATCCTGTGATTGAATCACACTTTCAAACGAGCCTTATATGGATTTTAACTTGACTACTACGGATTCTCAAAAGCCCGCCTGCTGTTACAAAAGTCACCTGCTTGGCTTCTTAACAAAGTAGGTGTGTTTTGGAGGCACCAAATTCGGGAGAGGATGGGACCAACTAATGTATGGTAGTTTGACGCTCCTTCGCGGCGCTTATAAGCTCCTGCGTACACGTATGTGTATAATTAATAGCATGGTTTCGAGTGCAATTTGGGATTAATAGCACAAGTGAATGGCTATTAATTGCACAAGGCGAAGCCAAGTGCAATTATGCCATTCATGAGTGCAAATTGTAGGAGAAAACATGCTAATCATATACCTTGCCAAGTTGACAGTACACTACAATAAGTATGAGCATGTATGAGATAGGCAAGTTTATGGTATACAAGTTTATAGTACACTATATAGTTTACAGCAAATTGTTGCTACTTACAAGTTTACAAGTTTCACAGCAAATTGTTGGTACTTACAAGTCACTGACCAATCAGTGAGCTATTACACTTTTGCACTGTTGACAGTCTGTTTTTCAACCAATCAGAGAGCTATTACACTTTTTCACTGTTGATAGTCTGTTTTTCAACCAATCAGAGAGCTATTACACTTTTTGCACTGTTGTTCAGCCAATCAGTGAGCTATTACACTTTTTTCACTGTTTACATGTACAAGAAAAAACATGTTGCAACACTATTTGGCATTTATTTCACTGTTGTTAATGGAGCTTAACTATGGACTGTGATAGAGTCATATGATTAGAATACTAATTGACTCAATAGTCTGCCATCCACTATGTTTAATGGGTTAAATTAAGCAAGTGAATACTGGTTAAATTGATTGTGAGACTAGGTGGTACAAGTACCACGTATGCATTTTCTAATTGCTCAAAGTAGATTGCAATACAGTACACTCAATTGAATAATGTTTTGCAAATCTTATGAATTACAAAGCCTTTCCATGTAAAACAAATTTCTCTGATTGAAGCTGCATATTTTCCAAAGCAGCAAGCATACATCTTTGCATAGCTGGAGTACCAGTAGTGCAAGCCAATTTTAAAACAGGGTTAGCCCTTCCTGATACCAAGCCTTACAAATATATTACAGTGGAACCCCTCCTAACGGACACCCCTGAACAGCGGACACCTATGATATACGGAACAATTCTGAAAGTCCCGACTGTCCTTCCATTCACTTCAATACTTAAGCAACCCCTGAATAGCGGACATTGTACGCAAGCAATACTCAACAACCCCGATTTAGTGGTGGACACTCGTCAACCTTTTCAGCAAGATTGTCCACCATCGCTGCTGTACTTAACAACTTAACAGTAGATTGGTGCTGTTACTCGTAGTACTAGCCTCTGCTTAGCCTTTCCTGCCAGCGTACAGCAAAGAAAAGCTCTGAAAACGCAGCCACGTTGTAATCAACAGCTGGATTACGCAGTACCACGCCTACCGGAAATATACCAGAAGCCCTGAGTTAGGGACACCTCGCCATAGATGGTTTTCATGGGGCGTGGCTTCACTTCCAGAGGGCAAGAGTCGGGGTCTGGGTTTTGTGCACTGTGTGCAAAATACAGGCCAGTAAGTGCTACATCGAGTCCTTACCATTAGTACTGAAAGATAAAAGAAGCTGCTTCTCTCAAGGTGAAAGGTCCACTGTACAGCTGCCTCTCGATCGCGCGTTTGCCCTCCAGAAGTAGGACGCTTAATTGACATTTGGACTCGAACCATCTATAAAGGACAAAATGTTGGTTCTCTAATGGTGTCCATTATAGAGGGGTTCCACTGTATGCTCTTACCCGGGGGCGGGACTGCCACATATGCATTGATGGGATAATGCTCATTAAGATTCATCTTTTTTTTTGGCCTGCCACCCTGGTCAAAATTTGAGACTGATCCGTGAACCATGAAATCAATTTGGTGTGGCCTTATAGTGAGTTGTCTCTAACTCAGGGGCTTCCGGTATATTTCCGGTAGGCGTGGTACTGCGTAATCCGGCTGTTGATTACAACGTAGCTGCGTTTTCAGAGCTTTTCTTTGCTGTACGCTGGCAGGAAAGGCTAAGCAGAGGCTAGTACTACGAGTAACAGCACCAATCTACTGTTAAGTTGTTAAGTACAGCAGCAATGGTGGACAATCTTGCTGAAAAGGTCGACGAGTGTCCACTAAATCGGGGTCGTTGAGTATTGCTTGCGTACAATTGGACCGCGAAAACTGTCCGTTATACGGAGTAGTGGGGTGTCCGCTATTCAGGGGTTGCTTAAGTATTGAAGTGAATGGAAGGACAGTCGGGACTTTCAGAATTGTCCCTTATATCATGGGATAGACTAAGTTCACCCGGTTTGAAACCGTTTACGTCATCTTATTAATATTCATAAGAGGCTACCGTAGCAAAGACGTTCATCACATTTTGTAAGACCAGAAAAAAAAAAAGGAAGCACTATATACATTCCCCGACCCCAGCCCTAACCCTAACCCTAGCCCTAACTCTTACCCTTAACCATTTAGCCAACGAGCCGCTCCAGACGGCCACCATGCAGTATGGTCTAATGTATTTAACTTACGGCAGCGCGACGGATTATTAACATTTAATAAGGTGCGCGACGGATTATAAATAGTTATTAAGGTGACGTAACAGGAAACGGTTTCAAACCGGGTGAACTTAGTCTAGGTGTCCGCTGTTCAGGGGTGTCCGTTAAGAGGGGTTCCACTGTACGTACTACGCAATAATTTTCATCAGGAATTGCCAAAGACAAAGTGTGATCAGATGGTGATTTATGGTATACATGTTAACTTTAATCATTGACTACCAGATATTTGCTCACAAGTACATGGGTAATGTACATTATTACTTACATGAACTAGCTCTGAATGGGGCCTCTTTTTGGCAGATTCCATCTGCTTTCTTTTTATCTCGAACTTCCGATCTCTTGTCATCTTGCTGTCAGAGTATAATCGCTCCCCTATGGCAGTCCTGGTATAGGGCTGTGACTGAGTGTTTACAGTAGGCACGTCAGGAGTTGGTTCTGTTTCTGGTGAATCAAGGCAAGGTGAGGTGCAAGAAGATTGGTTGTGAGTGGACTCTGAGGCTTCAACAGATGAGTTATTCAGAGGGCTAACTTCCCTTTGCAGCAACTGAATTTGTAGCTCAAGCTTTCTGACTCGATCTGTTAGCTCCTTTACATTCTTTCCAAGTGATGTTCCAAACTCTGAAACTGATTGGTTGATTTTCATTGCCATCACCGTCACTAATCCTTCTAAATGTGAAGCATCTGTGCCAGTGTTACCTCTCTCATGTGCAGGAATACACTGCGCAGTAGAAGGTGCCAGTTCACCAGTGTCCTCTGCGTGAGAAAGTTTGCTGTAGCTGTTATGGCTAAAGCTTCTGCCCACACCAGAATCAACAGAGCCAGTGCTCAATCTAGCACTCTGTGAAGCTGACTGTTGGCCATCATTGTCTATGACTGACGTTAAAGGAAGCTGCAGTATGTCTGTTTCTTGAGTTAATGGTTTATAGTGAGTCAGTTGTGCTTGGTCTCCATACCCTTCTTCATATGCCTTCCGCGACTTTCCACCTGCATGGATATTAAAATCCAACATGTTTGATTTCAATTATGTAATGCGGTGCAGTTTTTTTCCAAAATGTGCACATGTTAAATGCAAATTAGCCAGAAGCACTGTACAGCAATGTTTCAACTCACGTTTTCTTCCAATCAATCTTGCCATGCTGTTATAACACAGATAGTATGTTCTTGTTTTTCTGTCTAAATGAGTGATCCACTCCCAAGCCTGTAGCTTATTCCAGAGCACCAGTCTGTTTCAAGTGTAAAATAGTGCAATGCACTGTGACTAACTGACTGTAACTAAATATTTACCATATTAATCGTTGTGCTGACATGACATGTACTCACTACCAGGAGGAAAGGTGATTTCCCCCCACGTACCTATAGTCTTGATAATTTCGGGTATGCTTTCCTGATGCTTAGCATGCACTAAAACTTAATGATTCATAAACAAGTTGATATATTTCGTTTATAGCATTCTTCTATATAGCACAAGCTCACCATAGGCAAATACTTCACAAACCCTTCAGGCCAGATACATAAAGTTACAATTACTGTAAAAGCTGTAATTAAGGCGCCCCTCTAATGAAGGCGCCCCCTGGAGCTGTAACTACTTTTTTCCGCTCCAAAGAAGGCACCCTTTGGGGTTTCATTTATTTTTTAGGAGGCGCCTTCCAGCTTAGACCCGTTCTTGCACTTTTGCGTACGTGCGCAAATGGCAGCAATCACAGAGTCTTTCCACTACACTTACCTACCCTTCTGCGCGTTGCGGGTGGGACTCCAGCGCCGAAGCAAGTGGTAGAGCGTCTAAAGGAGCGTCAAAAACTCGAGCAAAATGACGCTGTTAGCGCTGCTCTAATTCGAAGGGGTCTTTCTAAACAAGGCGCCCCCAAGGGTCTGAAGGAATTTTTTCGCTCCAAGCAAGGCGCCTTTGTGGATCGTAATTATTTTTTAAACTTAATTAGTTACGGCATGATTAGGCTATACAGAGACTCCCGCTTCCTTTACCTCACTATGTCCACAACCTCCAAACCAAAATTGTTGGATCAGAGCCTGGGCAGACAACGACACAAAAACAAGATACTCACATGATTTTCTTCCCTGCAAACTGATATACAGTACTACATACTGCCACGTTTTCGCTCTCAGTCCCAAGTTTGGCACGCGTGAACTCCCTGACGGACGCGCGGTGACTGCAGGAAAGAACATGTATACAGCATGTACCTTACAGCTGAAATTTTGTTTATAGTAGAGCGGGAGTCTCTTGGGAATAATACCGTCAGATCACGTATGCACTGCAGCACTGCAGTTTATGGGGCGTGCCTTAGTAAGACCCCTAGCACTTCCGGAGGGCAACAGACAGTGCCTGCATGCAACAGACAAAGAACTGAGAAAGTGAGAGATACAGGAAAAAAACTTCTAAAGGCGAAAGATTGGCTGTACTTTTGTCTCTTGATCGCGCGGTTAGATTGCTAGTCAACTATTAGCCTCGTTCCCAGGCGCCTGGGAACGAGGCTAGTCAACTATAATCAGCCGCACTTGTAGCCTCGTTCCCAGGCTCCTCCGCTCCGGAACGCGATATTGAAGTTGTACACGCGGAGCCTGGTATTTATTCTCACGTGAGAACCCTCAAAGGTACGTAGAGAGGGACCTTAATTGAGCGTGGGCGTACCCGAGACTCAGAACAGGAAAAAGAGTGAAGGTAGCGGCCAACTTACTACATGTATCTAGTTATCGGGGGTTGAATATCATACACACCGAGCGTTGAACGCACAGTTGGTTGAAAAACGCGCAAAACGTTGCCTTTCTGTTTTAGTCCTATTTCGATTACGTCATGCCTACGTAGAATATAGATACCAGGCTCTCCACGCGTGTACAACTCGCGTTCCGGGAGAGCCTGGGAACGAGGCTACCGCACTTGTCTATCGAACGCGCCCCGCCCCGCGGGCCCGGGCCCCAGCGCGGCCTATGCGCGTGCACGTGCGCAGGTGGACTACGCACGTGATCGCGTTGCTGGGTGCATGACGGAACACACCTCCAAACTTTTACCGCGAAGAGCTCTGATCTGACGGTCTGGCTGCAGTGTGGTCTGGCTATGTCTGGCCCTGGTACTAATACATCGGTAAGCTACAGCTATCTCAGATCATAAAACCAGCTTTCACTGTACTGTATAAATTGGCGTTAAAAAGCTGGCGAAACTGATAAGTCGAGCCCGCAGGCTCTTCTGACAAAATTGTAACGCACTGCATGTGATCGAAAAACGATGTAGTAGAATTCCTATATGTTTAGGTGATTTGTGGGTCATGTATGTATGTAGCCTATCTGATCATATTGGGCTATTCCATTTAATAGGCGTTCATCCCCTGTGGATGAACAGATTTCAGTTCCCCCTTGGACAACAAATTAGTAGCATAACCCCCCTTGGACATAATCAAAGCAGGCTATTGAGCCCCCTGGACACAATTAGTTTGGGCATTTTTACCCCCCTGAAGATAATTAATGTGACTGCACCCCCCTAGACATAATTAAGGTTCATCCACAGGGGGTGTCTGCCTATTTAATGGAATAGCCCATTAAGCTAACTGCACATTAATGTTAAAACAGCACAGAGCATTTCCATGGACATAGTAGACCTTGACCATCGACCTCAACTACTATCAGATATACTGTCATGGCTTACTTTCAGACTTAACCAGAATACTGTATCAATCAATCAATCAATAAAAAACTTTATTTCTGTGTCACTTGTATACACAACCAGCCAGAAAAGGCTTATGAGACACAGTGAGACACAGTAAGAGAAGATACATGTATGGATTACAAAAGAAAGGCAGGGATATAAGATGGAGTTGGACAAGTGGTTGTATGCATTCTCTTGCCACTCATACTACATTACTGCTAGAGTATCTGGTTCAGTGTATATCAATGCTCTCTCCCGTGCTGTGTGGATCAACTAGAGCAGTTATTGAGGTGTCGGACTCTTCAGAATCCAGTCCAACTATGAAAAATGCAGCTTCTGTGGAGGTAAGACATCATGCCATCATAATACCTCCCATCAAGAGGGAATCAAGTGTCAGCACACTTGCTTAAAGCATCCAATTTTATGCTTTGCAGTGTTGTATGGAACATGGCTTTACTGTGAGAATTGGCACGTTTTCATAGTAGCTCCCATCAAGCGATACTTTTTAGGATCAAGTGTCAGTACATTTGCTCAAACCTTTATATGCTTTGCAGGACTGTATGGAAAAAGGTTTTACTGTGAGAATTAGCACGTTTTCATATGCAAACTGGCCCACAGCCATACCACTCTTTTAAAACCAAGGAACCAGTTGTGTTGTTATAGGCTACCATCATGGCAGGGGCGTATATATATTTTCAACCAACCATCATAATTATATAGTAAGGACTCTTTACCTGCATGTTCAATAAAGGGGGGAGGGGCACTGAAGTGCTCACCATTTAGAGAAAGTGTTGTTTACTCATCAGTTGCATTCCTTGCATGCCATGGACACCGCAAGCCACTTAACATAAGTGGTCTGACTGCCCATGTGTACAGGGTTATCTGATGACAAGGGCTTCTCCCAAGTAGTTTCAGGAAGTGGCCGTTATTTTTGGAAGTAGCCTACTCTGCGAATTGTAGAGTAGTGCTACAGTTGGTATTACTTAGCAGTCCTCCACCACAGCTATTGTCAATAGATACACAACATGCACACACGAATGTGAGAAATTTTACCCTTCTTTCTTTGTCATAGTGTTTATTTTTAGAGTGACAGAGGTCACATGAGGGTAACAGGGTATATATCTACAGGTAATATATACTGGTGTCGTATCTCCCAAAACTATGTCTGGCGTATTGTCAGAGGTAATGGTATGAATACTGGAATTACTCAGCAATGCTACCTCAGTACTGTATATGGCATTGTAATCAAGGTTAATTGATAACATTGAAACTAGTGACTGGTTGTGCTAATCACACACACGACCAAGGCATATACTTTTGGCGCCTTGCAAGTGTACACAGCAATTATTTCATAACTAGGGGAATACACTACATTGTGGGGTGAGTGTGAGTGAGTGTAATGGTAGGTACAGTGTATGGCCTCCCCCGTTCCACTCTTCTCCCACTAGCCCCACACTCACAAGATGTCTTTTGATTTAGGGCATTAAGAGACATGGATCTTCGTCTCTTGAGTGGACTGGAGGCAAAGAAGTTCTTCACTTGAGTGGCAAGGTCACTACCACGACTGTCAGGGGGAACTCCAGAGTTTCTGAATGGACAGGGAGAAGAGAGAGGTAAGTAGGAGGAGGGAGGAGGAAAGGAAGGCAGGAGGGGCAGGAGGATGGAAGGAGGGAGAGAGGGAGAAAACGAGAGAGGGAGAGAGAGAGAGGAAAGAACGGAGGAAGGAGGGCGGTCAAAAATTAAAACTTGGATGGTGGAAGGCCTGGGAAAGAGACTAAAATAGCAGTACCTACTCTCTTTAACCTGGAAATGTGTAAACAAACGTATTTGTACATAGGTGAAACCATTATCAGGATGGTGATAATGTTTTCATAACCTACGTAGTTCATTCATTTTATACTTCACAGGAAAGTGTGAACAACACTTATTGTCAGTTAGTATCACCGACTGTATTTACATTGATGGGGTTGAGTCAGTCACTCTCTCAGATGGAACTATCATGCTGTATGCTGATGATATGGTTCTATATCGACCAATATACTCCTATGAAGATTACTGGTTACTGCAACAGGACATTAATGCTATCGCCACGTGGATTGCCGATAACCACCTTCAATTTAATACAAACAAGTGTAAATACATGAGCATATCTCGGAAAAGAGCAAAAGAGTTACCACCCACAATCAACCTGAATGGCATCCCACTTGACAGAGTCACTGAATTTAAATATTTAGGCATTCTTATTACTGCTGATCTATCCTGCACTGCCCACATAAATATGATATGCACTAAAGCAAGAAGGCTGGTTAGAATGCTCTAGAGGCAATTTTACCAAGATGCAGATACCTCCACTCTAAAGCAGCTCTATGTCTCTAACACCTCATCTTGAATATGCATGTCAAGTTTGGAACCCTTACCTACAGAAAGATATAGATATGTTAGAATCAGTTCAGAAGTTTGCCTTGCGAGTCTGTTCAAAATAGTGGTATGCTAGTTACTCTATGTTGTGCAGTAGCCTAAATCTCCCAACTCTTGCTGCCAGGAGAAAGCAGATGAAACTCAGTGCAATGTACAAAATTGTACATGGTCTTGCTGACTTCCCAAATGTTCCCATCTCTGCAAGAGACAACTCTTTCAATCTACGAAGCTTAGCCCCCCCCATACATTGTCAGGATTTACTACAAAGACAAACAGCTTTAAGTACTCTTTTTTAAATATACTTCAACTGTGTAATATCAGATGGGTACATACCATGTATTAGAGACTTGTATGCTACTGTATGTATCCCTGACATGTAATCTCATGCAGAATTACTATACACAAAAAAACTGTAGCACTACTCTACAATCACCTAGCCTCGTACCTACATGCCATGCCCATTCATTCACATACACAACTTACACATACATATCACAAATACATGCCCACACTCACCACTCTTACACATACGCTCTACCCACAATGATGCGCATACACACTCCTGCACATACACCATGTGCACCAACATGTACATATGGTCTACATACAATGATACACACACACACACACTCCTCTCCCCCCTCCCAACACACATACACACTCCTCTCCCCCCTCCCAACACACATACACACTCCCCCCTCCCAACACACATACACATTCCCCCCTCCCAACCAACGCATGCAGCCACTGCTCTTGTGTTTGGTGTGCCACTAGTAGACCTTGTGACACGTGAAGGAAGAGCAATTCCCTACATTGTGCAGAAGATTGTGGAACACATGGAGGAGGAGGGTAAGGAGGGAGGGAGGGAGGGAGGGAGGGAGGGAGGGAGGGAGGGAGGGAGGGAGGGAGGGAGGGAGGGAGGGAGGGAGGGAGGGAGGGAGGGAGGGAGGGAGAAAGGGAGAAAGGGAGAAAGGGAGGGAGGGGGAAGGAAGGAAGGAAGGAAGGAAGGAAGGAAGGAAGGAAGGAAGGAAGGAAGGAAGGAAGGAAGGAAGGAAGGAAGGAAGGAAGGAAGGAAGGAAGGGAGGGAGGGAGGGAGGGAGGGAAGAGGGAGGGAGGGAGGGGGAGGGAGGAAGGAAGGGAGGGAGGGAGGGAGATAAATAGCATAGGACAACAGTTCCCTCTTCAAATAGGAAAGCCTTGGTTAATCAGGACACTTGACAAATTCCATCTCAAACAAGGGGATCTAACTTGCTAATCAAGAGGTACTTTTCATATATCACACCACTACATGTTATCAGGTTTGGATCAAGAAGGAATCTACCATGTGAGCGGAAATGCCAAGCTGATAGACAACTTGAGGTGTGCCGGTTTGACAAAGGTATATATGCTCACTACTGTAACCATATAGGCAAACTAGGTATACATGTATATTAGTTGTTCCCTCCAATTCCTATTCATTCCTGTAAGTTAAAGACTAGATAGCAGAGCCTTGGGTTTAGAGCCTTATGTATAACATTTCACACATCCTAACTCATGTATTTCTCATGTTTATCTCATGTGTGTCCATAAGTCAACCTCATTCCCAGGTCTTCCCACCATCTGGGTTTTGATTGCGGCCTGAAAACAAGGCCACCATAAGTGTTCCATTGAGCTAGTTGATTGTAACATCCTCGTACAGGCAGCGAGAGCTAGTCCAGGATTGAAAGCCTGGGTATGAGACTAACAAGCATACCAGTTTATGGAAACAAGTATACCTGACAACCTCACAAAGACACCCGGCAACAAACAACTGGCTATTCTACACCTACCCATACATATGAAAATACAGTCAATATACAGTGGAACTTGTCTACTACAGACACCCTTGGGGCCAAAATAATCGTCCTGATTAGGGGGATAATAATAGACTCAGTCAGGTGTCCTTATTTCAGGGGTGTCCACTGTATGTATGTATGTATGTATACTATACAGCTTGTTTGTGCAATATGGGTGACAATCATACCTCATGTTCAATTGGCCATATTATGGGTAGTGGCAAAGTTTTATGCTGGGGCCGACCCTCGGATTTTCCCACTTTTATTTGTAACAAGATGCAGCATCATCATGCAAGGGGGAAACCGTGGGATTTCCCAGAAATTTAAGTGCAGCTTAGTTACCTTATTAAATTCATTTCAGTGTACATTAGGAAGGCATGGGATGTAATGTGATCCTTTTTATACAGCTGTCCTCCCATCTCCCCACACATAAGCAATTTCCAAGTTAGAAGTAGCTCAATATTACATTATATATATTGAAGTGTTTGTATTCCTCTTGGATTCCCATCACATTACACACATTACACGGACTGTCTACAAACTATGGTTTAATTGTAAACATGTGTGGAGTACTTTATATTACATACCATATATGGACTTACTGCAGTTGGAGATGTGGACTTCAAGGGCCTGGACATTGCCGCAGTGGCAGGACTACTCAAACTCTTCCTGGTACGAATACATTCAATGAATATAGTCAATAGTGAGCACTCTTTTGAGAATGAATACATAAACACTTGTCATGAAAGAGCGCCCCCCTCTTTGGTGAATGTAAGATTCTCCTCCAAGAGTGCATGGCCACTCTTTTGTGAGACTAAGCTATATACATGTACAGTACATACATATATACATGGTGAATTTGTCTTGGTCTCAAAAATATATGGGATTTTTGATTTATGTGGGATTATATATGACATACCTTCAACAGATATTCATGTGAGTGGTCCAGCTACTTTACTACTCCACCAATGGTAAATCACTGGTGCTTGCTAAATTTACTTGTGAAAAGTCACTTCAAACTATCAATTATTCTTCTATGCATGGGAGAAATGTCATAAAATCACAGCTGAAATAGTTGCTTGACAGCTATAAACTTGAGTGCTTAGGTATTTTTGCACAAGGTGCATCAAATGAAATCCATTTATACTGAAGCTTCAAAAGTCACTTGAACTATTTTTGGACATTAAATCTTTTGGCACATAACCTTCTTTTATACATATTTTCAGAGGAACGAAGGTCATAGAAGCTATATATTACAAACAAGGTCACTTGGTTCTTGCATGGTACTTGATTCAAGTCCATTATTCCATCTTCCTTGGGTTCCTGACATCATACCTCCTAGGAAGTGCAGAAACGTACTGTACAACAAAACAAAGTGTGAAGTGAACTGGTGTGTCCATAGAATCTGATAGTAGAGTGACACTCTACTATCTTTGGTGTGTCCAACAGCAGGATCCAGATTTTTGGGACTTATTTCAACTAATAAGTTATGGTGCATCCAGTTTATACTTATAAATCTACCTCTGCAGAACAGCTGGCCGCATACTTTAGTCGAGGTTCCTGCTAGGTGCAGGGTAAAAGTCGCATTATGTCATAAAAGGTGGTTCTAAAAGTGGACAACGGCATAGCTTACATTGACATGACAAGTGGCAGTGAAGACGAGATATGTCCTTTGAGCTTTATTCTGTGAGGGTTGACACAGCAAGATTGAATTGAATGTATTGCATGGTGAATGAATGTTGAGGATCACTACTTGGAAAGTGGAAACAATGAAGACTTTGAAGAAAAATCAACTTGGAGTTCAGTGATAGATCATCCCTCTTTGTTTTATTTGTATGTGTGGCTAACAATTTGGACAATCTTCAACACTTACTATAGTCCTGCTCCCAGGTTTCCCATTCTTTATCACAATGTTAGTCTTGTTCCCAGACCAAATTTCTCTCACCCACAGGAAAAAATGGGAATGAGGATTTAATCATGCATCTATCATTATTACAGCCTCGTTCCCAGGCCTCGGCCCTGTTTTTTGTTCTTTGGTTTGTGTTCAGTATAATACACGGAAACAAGAGTGGCGGTTTTCACTGCTGTTCTGCATGCTTCCGTGTATACTGAATGCAAACCAAAGAACAAAAAAAAAAACAAGGGAGGCCTGGGAACGAGGCTACCATTATTACAGTTTTGTTGTAAACACAGTCTTACATTGAAATCACATCAAATTACTAGCAATGACTTAGCTACTGTTTCTTTCATTGCACAAGAATTTTTATCCTATCACAGATTGACTTCAAGGATGTCCTGTGCAAACAGTTGGAACATTCGAGTTCAGTTTCTTCATTATCTAGTGTAGTATCACCACGATGGCTATGTAGTAGCCATGAATTACTCATTGGGGCGAGCCTGAGCGAGCCCCACACTAGCGGGACTGCATTGCAAAACGCGCGTGTGTATGTCTGTCTGCTTGCGGCCATATACCGAAAATTTAAATTGAACGAACGGATACGTACATTTCAAATTTGCACACGTGCTAAAATTTAAATTGCATTTCAAATTTGCACACGTGCTATAGAAATTCAGACGAATCATGGACTCCTCATTATCGAACTCCACGCCGATGGATCTACTGAGTGCAAGAGAGAGATTGCGGTTGGAGCGAGAGGAAAGGGCTACTGCTAGACTGCAGCGTCAGCGCCAAAGAGATCGGGAGCGATGGCGATCAGAGCAGACCGAGGTAAGGTAGATAGACAATGCGTACGCGACCACGAGCGCAGAGTAGCGGAGCAGCCCGAGGCTAGGCAGGCCAGGTTAGCTACAGACCGCCAGCGCACCCACAAACGCAGAGCAGCGGAACGGCCCGAGGCTAGGCAGGCCAGGCTAGCTACAGACCGCCAGCGCACTCATGAACGCAGAACAGCGGAACGGCCCGAGGAGGCTAGGCAGGCCAGGCTAGAAAGACTGCGTGAGCGCAACCGCGAACAAAGAGCAGCTGAACAGTCAGACGCAAGGCAAGCTAGGCTTGCACGAAACCGGGAGGCTAGTCGACGAAGAAGGCAAGCTGAAAGACAGTCTGAGCCGCAACGAACCACTATGCCAGTCTTAGAAGATGAGTGGGTACGAGGCAAGCTTGCTGCTTTTCACGCCAAAATGTCAAGCTTATCTTACTGTCACTGTAGCTGCTGCAATGAATCATTCCCTAGCATCAAGCTCACCTCCAGTGACTCTGTGTTAGACATGCGCACATTATGCCGGCATAATTTAAAGCACAATAGGCAGCTGTTAGCATAAGCACAATCTCGAGCATAATAGGTCTAAGCGTAGCGTGTCCAAACAAAAAATAAAATTTTGCAATCGAAAAAAGTTAGTAATACAGGCTTAAAGAGCAGCCTTAGAGTAATTGAACGATATGCATATTGCCTGGGTTACCTATATTTAACCCCAAGATATGGCTTTCC
Source organism: Agelas oroides (assembly GCA_949130485.1). NCBI lineage: Eukaryota > Metazoa > Porifera > Demospongiae > Agelasida > Agelasidae > Agelas > Agelas oroides. The sequence goes on along the minus strand of OX422193.1, from coordinate 1,517,242 downwards.
GAAGTCAAATGGTACCGTACCCACTTTTTACATTTAACAAAATTCAATGGAGAGGGTGGCACCGTGCAACATCATTTAAAGATCAAGTACATACAACACCTCATCCAGTTTTAAATTTTCTGGGGATCTAAATGAGTCCTGTACTATGATATCCTAGCCTTTTTTTGGAGCACAACAGCTCACAGCAGTGGTATCAGTGCATATTATGGTAGATGTTTAAAGTTTGTTTCTTTCAAGAGCTGGCTATGGGGATGACTCTGATGATGAAAATGACGCTTGTTTTGGCTCATGAGTCTAAGTGTAGCTACCAGTGAGTCCCCAAACCTGCAGACAGGAGTCACCAATATGCATGGTCATCATGATCTGCACCTTAGTGCCTGCAGTCTCTAGGTGGGTGAATTCTCGACTGCATGAACAATACCAACTACATGGATGCACACGGCCCGCCGATGTTTTTGCTTTGCAGCTAAACTTCGATCGCACTTGGCTAAATACTCGCGCTTGAGCTTTAGCTAACATGCATGTATTCCTCGTGGTATTCATTCAGCTCCACCCAACTGGCACGCGCACTGTTGACTTGTCAAAAGCACCCTGCACGTCACAATTGCATTCCCTAAAATTATAGCTGACCCTGGCTTGATGCTTTCGTCGTGTTGCAGCAAGACTGACAGTAGTCTAACCCGGACCCTAGCTGAGTGGTTATAATAAACTAGAAATACATTTAGCAACATTATCCATGCATCAATCTGGACTATATAAGTGCTGTAACAGTTACTATAATATTGTTGTAAATATGTTATGACAGTATGGGGCATTGAAAGTTTTGTGTATAGGAGCTTATGCTGTCACGCTTAAATGACAAGCGGTTGAATTAAAAGTAGCTATATTGCCTTTTCCGAGCTAGTTGTTTAAATACTAATATCACTACAGCATTAAGATCAGTCTGCTTAGAGCCGGTCTGCTTAGAAAATTAATGCATATATGACAATTACTGTGCAAATACCAAGCTGAAGCCAGCATATCTATAAGCACACCCCATTACGTGACCATGCACCAAGTAAGCAGTCACAGATACTATTACTATAATTGTGTAGCCAGTTGTATAATTAACATTTAGTAACTAACTATGCTTTGTTCATCTATTTGCAGTTTCACCATGCACAGCATATGAAACATTACTCCCACTGAATGAATGATATCACAACAACATGACAGTATTTGTATGAACATATGTGTAGCCTCATTCCAAGGCCTTCCTCCTTTTATTCTTCTGTTCACAGTACATGAGATACACAAAAACGAAAGAGTGCTTATCCTATATCATTGTGAATGCAGAATAAAATTAGGGGAGGCCTGCATGCATGGACATAATCTTCATACAGACCAGCATTTTAGGTGCTTGTACGGATCAAGCATGCAAACTTGACGAAATTACTTAATACTTCACAATAGATTTTCAACCTCTGCTAACTAAGCTTACACCCTTTTATCTGCAAATGAAGCTATTTTCAGAAACAGCATCCAGGTTCCCTGAAACTGTGCATTAAATTGAAATATGTTATTAATAAAGTAGTATATTTAGTTGTTACAAAATTTCACTAGTGATTTGTGTCCTGAATGTTTTTTCTCATCACACAAGCATTTGTATAACCGAGTGTAGGCATCTGGTCCCTTCGAGGGCAAAACTTTGAGGTAAAAATACACTCCCTTTTGGTGTTCAGTTCTTGTTTCATTGAGCAGGTAGTCCATTGCTGCTGGATCTAATAAGTCCACAGAAAAAAGATGAGGTACCAAGTACTCCCAGTTTGTGAGCTCTATGAACTCAGGCAGTTTGCGTTTCACTCTTAATCTCAGCTCCTCTTCTGCAATAAAAAAAGTTTGCATAGTATAATTATGCACACTAAAAAATCCTCTTGGTGGCCTCTGTCTAGTGGTGTTATGTCACTGTTGTGTAGTGTCTCTATATTCTAATACAGCTGCCACAAAATCAATGACTGCATATTCCACATAAAACCATAATTAAATTAAGCATGAGTATTGATGGCAACTGTGGTACTGTAGCCCCATTACACACGTATATCATTTAGGGCAGCTTCATGGCATTCTAGTCTCATTCACAGGCTTCCATTGCGTCCAGTATTTGACTGCTTCCAGCAGTGCATACTGGAAATACTGGAGCACACACATGATTTGTTTTACATCACACTGTAGTATATGTTTGTGCTTTGAGCAAAAGTTTCCACTCATACAGTATGAAATGTGTACAGCTCAGTATGAGATTTACAGTTCTCTCGATCCCAGCCATTCCACTTTGACAGGGAATCTCTCACTCTCTTACCTGTACTTCTTTCTCCAGGATTTTCTGATTGTTCTGTAACTGGCTGTCTATATGGAGAACGAATAATAATGCGTTATGCTAATGACTAGTTTAGCAAATGCTCTTTTGAGTCTCATGAAAGCTAGAGGTTCTCCAGCAAGTACACACATTCTCAAAGGCTATCACAACTATTACTTGTAATGTAGATACAATGTATTATACTGTCTGACCACTTTATGTTTTGCTACAGTCATCCAGATACTACATTGTGTATTTCATGGTATCCAAAGATTTTATGGCACAAGCTTGGTTGACATTCACAAACCTGAGTGCTGCCAGCTGACTGCTACCACCGTGGTCCTCTTGAGCCTCATCACCATGTACCTCTGGAATCGTCTGTCACACACAATACATGGGAGAACAATCTAAAGTCACCAGCACATAACTAAAGGGCTCACAATGAGGGTGGACAATCCCACTTTTCATTGCATGGTTAGGAAATACTGCTATTCAGTAAAGTAGCCAGTTACTATAGAGTTGCAACACCAGTATATATGTGAGCACTAACTGAATTGTTAAATCCATCTCTTGAGTTCCAGTAGTTGGCTAGTTGCCAAATTGTGCGCTCTGTTTTTTTCTTGTTTTCAGTATTGTGTCAGAGTATATATAGCTGACCCCACAAACCTAGGTATACCGCTGTACAAAACACTTGTCATTTATGTGAGACTACAACTGCGGAGAACAGCTATGAGCAAGGATTCTTGCTTGTTGTGACAGAAGTCACATATTTTCAGTCCAAAGAAGTCATTGATAAAGTCCTACTACGTATTTAACTTTGCAATGACAAGTATTTGTATGTAACAGATGATTCTCATGAACATATCCACTTGCAGACCACTATGTACGCAATTTTTAGCATTCACATACTACCTATGCTATTTCCAGTATTATTATATGGAAGTGCTACCAAAATGCTTTACGACTGCATAACAGTAGCCAGATTTCAATTTCATTGTTTTATTGTTTTATGTTTTTTTTGTTTCTTTTGACAGGCAATGAATATTGCCAAAGTGTGAAAAATTAGATGATCAGACATTTTCTGTCTGCTAACAGTAACATCATGAATATGAGCATACTGCATATAGCTTTAACCAGCTTACTGTACTCACATGGATATACTCTGAGAGGGGCCTCCGTTTCAAAGACCTCAGTTTGTTTCTAATCTCTTCCCTCCGTTGGTTGTTTGCCTGGCTGTCAGAGTGGTGACTGTAAACTTCCTGAGCCTTCCCTTCATCATCTTCTGGAGTTGGCTGCACATGTACAAGTAATAATTAAAAATGGAAAATCAGTTTAGTCACTTGTACATGTCATGACATAATGGCTCAGAATCAGTGAGACTAATTCACTTCTTTTGTGAACATTGGCTTGGAATTTCAGCCATAGCTAGAATTGCAGAATTGCAACAACTATTTGCTAATTCGTTGAGGTAGTTATTAAGTTGTACATTTTGGCCCTCCTGTTTCATGGTTTGTGTCATCCTGCAAGCCATGTAATGGGGGGAGACCCAACAGACCTGATACTAATGTGTCATTCATTGTGCGATTAGGTGGTACAAGTACCACGTATGCAAAGAATTGCTTAAAGTAGATTGCAATCTCAACTGAGTAATATTTTTTGCAAATCTTGCGAACAGTTGTCATTTTAAATTTGGCAAAAACTTTCTATGCAAATTTTTTTTCAGGTTGAAACTACATATTTTCTAAAGCAGCAAGCATACACCTTTGCTGTATGGAGTACTAGTAATACCAGCCAGCTTTAAATCGGGGTTAGCCCTTCCTGGTTTCAAACCTTACAAATGAGTCTACAGTTTTACAATAATTTTCATCAGAGATTGCCAAAGCTTTTTACTCATGTTGATTTATCTGGCTGCACGAGCCAGGTGTCCTGGATTTGATTCCTGGCAACTGCCGGCCTTCTCACTTTCCCCTATTTTGCTTCAACTCTCTTTATTCCAATGTGAGACAAGAGTTCTAAGCATGTTGATTTATCTTATTGGAATTTTGTTTGCAAACATGTTGGGTAGTTCCAAATGCTTCACTACTTACGTCAACTGCTATAAAGGCCCTCGGTCTGGTAGACTCCTGCTGCATTCTTTTTATCTCAAACTTCCGATCTCTTGCCATCTTAGTAGCCATTGCTTTGCTAACAGCTGCGAGCTCAAGCACGGACGACGATGTGACAGTGCGTATTAGATAGAACTTGCTTGTATGCCACACCCATACTAAATTATGTGTGCGGCGTGCGCATGGTTAGACAGCGAATTCACGAAATTATTTCAACGAAATCTTCAAAAACCACCATTCGTGAAATTTAAACCCTCGAAAATTTAGCACTATAGGTATATGGGGACCTCAACACTACTGCACAAATATGCGTCATTGCATGAGAGATGTAGTACAACTATAGCTGCAAAACTTGAATGATGTATAGTTTCAGTCTATTGACAAAGTCCTATATACATAATTAACCAATGACAAGTATTTGCAACATCTAAAATTAATGATTACTCCTTAACATATTAGATTTCAGACCACTTTATGAGCAGCTAGTATTCATATATTACCTTGGACATGGAAAAATAGAACAAAATACTTTAGATTGCACGACAGTGCAAACAACATACAGCTTCAACCTGCACACTCACATGAATAAAATCTGAAAAGTGCCTCAATTTTGCACCCGTCACTTTTTCCCTGATCTCTAACTTCTGATGGCTTGCCATCTTGCTGTCCGAATGATGTCGATGCAGGTGCATGTAGGGCTGCAACTGGGAGATTTCAGTGATCTCAGCTTTACAAGGACTTGATCTTCTACTGGAATAACCTGAACTTGAACTGCTACTAGTGTAACTAGAACTGTAGTACTGCCTTCTCTGTTGCTGTGGCATAGCCTTGGGAGGGGGCTCTGATTGTGAGGCTGCAGTGACCTCCACATCAGGAAGGGTACCAACTGTTGATGACAGTAGTTCTGTTTTTGTTTCCACAGGCTCTTGGTAAAGAAAGCCATAAGAGGCCTGGTTGTTGGCGGACTCTGGCATTGCAATGGATGATCCACTCGTAGAACGAGAATTGACAACTTCCCTTTGCAACATCTGAATTCGTTGTTGCAGAATTCTGACCCGATCTACTAGCGCATTCACTACATCCACTGATGATCTTCCAAACTCTGAAAGGGACTGGTTGATGTGTGTTAGATATAATCATCTTTGACAATCATTTCACAATGTATTTCCTTACTACATGGAATGTGTTTTGAGGTCAGATGTGGAAAGAGGGTTCTCTGTAACTAGCTAGATGGAGGACTCTAGGTACTAGGTTGCTGAACTACACTAATAAGGAGAGAGGAAGGGAGAAGCCACCATTACCAACCTTTGATTTCCAACAATGTATCATGAGTGGTGCTACTACAAATGTTGGTGTTAATTTCACCCTCCACTTTCACCCCAATGACATCTTAAGCATAAACATCAGCAAATTTTCCAATCTGAAGTTGATAACAGAGAACCCTCTTTCCATTTATGTACAAGTATATAGGAGGTAACATAGAAGCGATTTAACCCTCTGAACGCAGTGACCACATATATATGGTCACAATAAAACTTCCCGTATATATATGCTCATGATATAAGTTCATGCACTTTCCATGCAAAGCTAAGAAACTTAACGAGATTTGAGGATAGGTGCCTCCGTGATAAGTGCTGATGAGGCTAGACCACACCTTTGGACTGACATCATCAGCTAGAAAGACAGGAAGAGGTGGTACTACTTTGCGGGTGATCGTCAATGAGCTGAGGGCTGCCAAACACGAAGCTTTTTCTCTACACTCAGCAGCATCAAGGCAGCTCATTAACAATGTCTTAAATGCAAATTTGAATAACTCAAAATTTATAATTAATATGGGCACCAAAATTTACAATGCACTAGAACTAATAAAATTATGAGGCTACGCCCACTATGGTGATCACATGATTTTTATATTTGAGCCAGTGATGGCCAAGCCAATTTCAGCCAAAAGCCATTCAGTTTTAGCACCTTAGCCACCAAAATGTTGTTCCTGCTTATGTGATCCTGATGCACATCCTCTTCACTAAGAATCCTGGATGGGAAAATGTGAATCCATTTGCTTTTGGAGAGAACAGTGACTTTCTAATTAGTGCATACCATCAAAGTTTTTGGCCATAATTTATTTTGTACAGCATGGTTTAGTTTCCCACACAGGAACTTGGTGATATTAACCATTTACTACATCTAAAGGAAAGGAAATGGTATTCTGGCAATGTATTTTTAGTCCCTTTTTTGGAAATAGTGATGTCATAATTGTCACGCGATTACCAAATTGGCCGTGGCAATTAATGTTAATCAGATATATTTATATTTACTCGCCAAATTTGGATAACAGCAGAAAGGAAGTTATGGAAACCTCCTACCTTTGTTTTCCACCCATGCCTAAGCAAAGGAAGCAAGTATTCTCCATATGTCACTTCAGGTAGGAGTAATAGCTTCAAATAATGGTTGATTTTGTCGGGCTTGTGGGTATCAGGTGAGAAAATCGGCACCTTTTCTAACCACTGAAGCTACTATGCGTAGTCAGCACAAAATGGCTTCAAACAAGTAGAAATGGCTCTCTAAGCACTTATCAGCCATTTGGACATACTAGTCCAGCCTATTTACACTCTATCTAGACAAATCAAAGCCAGAGATTGGCACAGTCAACGACTTGTTAGCACGCTACAGCTTGTCACTTCCAACTGTTCAAGTTGACAGAATGTATGGGAGTAAATGGGAAAGCCATGCAGCTGCACGCAGTTCATAAAAAGCCATACTCAGGCGCATTAAGGACTGGGTCCACCTGTTTTGCTTGCGCTGCCTAAATTACCCCTGGGGTGGGTGTTATCGCACCATAAACAGGAAGCCAGTTGTATCTATGTAAACAATGCGGGACCTTGGAATGCAATTATGCACCTTGGCCATCACGGTACCGAGGGGCGGCTTAGGTTCGTACCGGTCCTTACAACACTCAGTCTTGTCCTTACTATTTTCGACTAAAGCGTGATGTGAGACGCATGTCTGTAACAATAGAAGTCGTTCTGCCAAGCGCTTTCAGCAACTTTCAAAGCGCACATACTGGAGTCATGTGCACCGTGTAGTGTAGCACGTGCCAGCTACCTCTGAATAAGCCACATAATGGCCGCTTAGCAGCTCTTTTTCCGGAAGTAACTCACGAGGAGTTTTTGCGAAGAGAACTGGAGTATACTGTTGGGTTCGATCGAGAAGAAATCCAATTGTCTTTGATTTCACCGTGGGAAAAGTTCGTAGCTTACCGCTAAAGGTTTGAAGTGGATGTTTAAATGCCTGGTGGGTGTGGCATATTTGCCAGTTCCAGCGCTTTGGAAAGAGATATACTATTCCCACGGATAAAAAGTTGAGCCAGCTGAAATAGAACGTATTGGTGTAGAAACATTCGTGAAAATTTGCTCGCAAAAAGTCCTCATATCAAGTTTATTGTACTGATATACCCCGAGGGAGGGGCTTGGTACGGCTAAGCTGTTTGTGGGCGTGGCCTGCAATGATGTCACAGTAAACATTAAGGGTGGGGCTACATGTAACAACAGTAAACAACTATGTCAAGCTTCTTCACTTCTCATAAAGTTGATTCAAATTTTGCCATAATATAGTCTCAAAAGCCATGGACTCAGTTCTTAATGCCCCTGAGTACAAGTCATGCGGGAATCCGTATCAGTACTACAAGTCACACGAGAATCTGTGTCCGGTACGAGCTACCTGAAGTACTTTTCAAAGCTCTAATAGCCCTATTGGTCAATATATTATACACATCTATATGCGCATATGCTCCATTACCCTAACAACACCCTGAATAAACCCTAACCCAACCAACCAGATAAGAGCTTTGAAACACACTTTGGTAAGCCGTTCAGCCCTGCCTCTGAGCCTCCTTGAGGATGGTAGCCCGAGTGGAGACACTTATTTTGACACAGAGTGACGCCTCAGCCTGCCGCTTTCCTCAGTCGACGTACACGCATAACGCCTTCCACTTACGTCTACACATCCTTCGTTAACGACTTGGTACTTGCGAAGTCCGTAGCTGTTGGCGAAATGCCTAGGCAAGCTTGACTATTCGATCGCTTGCTGTATTGGCTGCATATTGCGTGGGCACGTTGCCATCATTACAAAACTGAGTCCACATTACGTACTAACCGAGTCCACCATTTCTTGCCTGTGACGTAGTATTGGTACCAGGGCTTCTCCCGATTTTTCTCCAAAGCTGTGAGATAAAATCTGGGAGTGGCCTGGGAATGAGGCTAATAGATACGTGGAATCACTACAGTCTTGCAAACCCAGATTCTTGCACATAGCAGACCTGCACAAGATTACAGAGTATGGAACCAACATTACATTGTTTCCTGTCACCACTGTAGCATTGCTTTCAGGGCCTGGAGGGCCTGGAAACAAGGCTAGTCACCACTGATGATGCAAGTCATCTTGCTGCCTCTCCACAGCACATGAATGTTGTTGTAATAGTCATTGTGAACATCGTCAACCTCTGTGGAGGCATGTAGTTTACGAATATCAGAGTATAAACATAGTATATACTCCACTTCACCCTTGTTTCTGTGGTAACAGGTGGGTATTATTCTGACAGGAAGTTGTAGATTCTGTAGATTCTGTTCCATATACCACAGGAAGTTGTAAAATGATGTTTCCTATAAGCTATCTTGTTTAGAGTGTAAATTACTTTACATGTTTACTAATAACATACCTTGTTTACAGTGAAAACTACCATGTGTATTTACTAATAACAACAAGGACCAATCAGAGTGGAGAATATAACAGATAAACCACAGTAGACAGGGATTTATGGTCCATAAACAACCCTCGCCCTCAGGCTGCGCCCTCGGGCTCAGGTGGTTTATGGACCATAAATCCCTGTCTACTGTGGTTTATCTATAACGTAGAAAACGTGAGGAGTAATAACTTTGAGAACATATGGTATACCTTAGTATAAACTACAAATGAAAGAAATTATGATACATACCATTTCTGTCTCCCAAGAAAGCTCAGAATCCAGTACAGACGACTTGGTCTCCACTAGGGGAGGTTCAGTCTCCAGTAGAGAGGGCAGTAGAGAGGGCTCAGTCTCTGGTAGAGAAGACTCAGACACTGGTAGAGAGGACTCAGTTTTCAGTACAGAAGGCTCAGTCTCTGGAAGAGAGGGCTCAGACACTGGTAGAGAGGACTCAGTTTTCGGTAGAGAGGGCTCAGTCTCTGGTAGAGAGGGTTCAGTTTTCAGTAGAGAGGGCTCAGTCTCTGGTAGAGAGGGCTCAGTTTTCAGTACAGAAGGCTCAGTCTCTGGAAGAGAGGGCTCAGACACTGGTAGAGAGGACTCAGTTTTTGGTAGAGAAGGCTCAGTCTCTGGTAGAGAGGGTTCAGTTTTCAGTAGAGAGGGCTCAGTCTCTGGTAGAGAGGGTTCAGTTTTCAGTACAGAAGGCTCAGTCTCTGGAAGAGAGGGCTCAGACACTGGTAGAGAGGGCTCAGACACTGGTAGAGAGGACTCAGTTTTCGGTAGAGAGGGCTCAGTCTCTGGTAGAGAGGGTTCAGTTTTCAGTACAGAAGGCTCAGTCTCTGGAAGAGAGGGCTCAGACACTGGTAGAGAGGACTCAGTTTTTGGTAGAGAAGGCTCAGTCTCTGGTAGAGAGGGTTCAGTTTTCAGTAGAGAGGGCTCAGTCTCTGGTAGAGAGGGTTCAGTTTTCAGTACAGAAGGCTCAATCTCTGGAAGAGAGGGCTCAGTCTCTGGAAGAGAGGGCTCAGACACTGGTAGAGAGGACTCAGTTTTCGGTAGAGAGGGCTCAGTCTCTGGTAGAGAGGGTTCAGTTTTCAGTACAGAAGGCTCAGTCTCTGGAAGAGAGGGCTCAGACACTGGTAGAGAGGACTCAGTTTTTGGTAGAGAAGGCTCAGTCTCTGGTAGAGAGGGTTCAGTTTTCAGTAGAGAGGGCTCAGTCTCTGGTAGAGAGGGTTCAGTTTTCAGTACAGAAGGCTCAGTCTCTGGAAGAGAGGGCTCAGACACTGGTAGAGAGGACTCAGTTTTTGGTAGAGAAGGCTCAGTCTCTGGTAGAGAGGGTTCAGTTTTCAGTAGAGAGGGCTCAGTCTCTGGTAGAGAGGGCTCAGTTTTCGGTAGAGAGGGCTCAGTTTTCGGTAGATAGGGCTCAGTCTCTGGTAGAGAGGGATCGATCACTGATAGAGGTGGCTCAATCTCTGGTAGAGGAAGCTCAGACTCCAGCAATGGGGGCTCAGTCTCTGGTAGAGGAAGCTCAGACTCCAGCAATGGGGGCTCAGTCTCTTGCAGAGGAAGCTCAGACTCTGGTAGTGGGGGCTCAATCACTGATAGTGGTGGCTCAGTCTCTGGTAGAGGGGGCTCAGTCTTTGGTAGAGAGGGCTCAGTCTTCGGTAGAGAGGACTCAGTCTTCGGTAGAGAGGGCTCAGTCTTCGGTAGAGAGGGCTCAGTCTTCGGTAGAGAGGGCTCAGTCTTCGGTAGAGAGGGCTCAGTCTCCAATGGGGAGTGGTCAGTCTCTAATGGGGGGTGGTCAGTCTCCAAGCCAGCCTCTGGTAGAATGGGCGGTGGGGTGGGCTTAGTCTCCATCTCCGGTAGTGGGGGCTCAGTCTCTGGTAGGGGTGGCTTGGTCTCTAGTAGGGGGGGTTCAGTCTTCTGTAGGGGGGGGTTGGTCACTGGTAGAGAGGGCTTGGTTTCCAGTATCAGGGGCTCAGTCACCAGTCGAAGTGGTTCAAGCTCTGGCTTAGTCTCCGGTAGAAGGGGCAAAAGGGTGAGTTCAGTCTTCAGTAGAGGAGGCTCAGACTCCATTAGTGAGAGCTTGGTCTTCAGTAGCGGGAGTTCAGTCTCTGGTAGGGGGGGCTCAGTCTTTTGTAAAAAGGGCCAGTTCTCTGGTGGAGGGGGCTTAGTTTCCGGTACTAGAGGTTCGGTTTCAGGTAGGGGGGACTCAGTCTTTGATAGAGGGGACTTGATCTCCAGTATCAGAGGATCAGTCACCAATAGAGGTGGCTCAGGCTCTGGCCCAGTCTCCGGTAAAAGGGGCAACAGGGTGGGTTCGATCTTCAGCAGAGGAAGCTCAGTGTCTGGTAGTGGGACCTCAGTCTCTGGTAGGAGTGGCTCAGTCTCTGGTAGAGGTGGCTCAATCTCAGGCATAAAAGCCTCATTTTCCGGTAGGGGGGGCTCAGTCTTTGGTAAAAAGGGCTTGTTGACTGGTGGGGGGGGCTTGGTTTCTAGTATTGGAGGCTTGGTTTCCGGTAGGGGGGGGTCAGTCTTGGGTGGAGGGGGCTCAGTCTCTGGTAGAGAGGGCTTGGTCTCTTGTGCAGCAGGCTCAGTCTCCATTGGAGGTGGCTCAGGTTCAGGCTCAGCCGGCTTAGTCTCTGGTAGAAGCAACAGGATGGGTTCAGTCTTCAGTAAGAGAGGTTCAGTCTCCGGTAAGTGGGGCTCGATCACCAGCAGAGAAGACTCAGTTTCCATGGGATAGATGCACTGCTCCTCCAGCATCATCCTTAGAATGTGTAACTTGGAAAACATGGTGGTCGTTTCTCGTGCAATTTTTGTGACATGCTTGACTAGGTTGGCAGGGATGAGCCATGTGATGCCTAAGCATCCCTCAGCAATGTCATGGAGTACCATTGCAGGTTGGGGGAGTGTAAACTGGTTTGTAAGTGACCGCCATAGTTCATCAACATAGTGGAGAGTGTAATCAGTGACATTAGCATTGACTTTGACTGAAAGCTTTTTAAAAAGCTTGTGTTTTTGCTTTGGTGGAACAGCTGCAACAACCTCATCGTCTGAGTTTTCACTGTCACTTGTTGCAATGGTGTACCTGTACTGGGTGGCATCGAGGTATGTTTGAATCTGCACACTAAGAACATAGCCAGTTAGATCTTTCTGGTATTGCTCCATCATGTCATTCAGTTCATTGTCATCATGTGCAAACACTTCAATGATGCTCTGCAGGAGGTAGTAGTTGATGTAATCCCAGAGCCCATACTTGCTAAGCGCATGAAATATTTCACCCAGGGTTTTAGCAGACTCTACCACCATAGTGACTGTATCACTCCCATCTCTTGACTTAGGGGAGGAGTACATTGTGATGAGAAATGTCTGAACATCTTCAACATCAATCTCTTTACTCTGTAGTCTTTTGCGACTTGTTGTCACTAGCATTGAAAACTTCCCCTGGATCTTTCGAATGTTGCGCCATGCAAAAGCGACTGCACGACACTGTGGAACAGTGGCAAGTGGATACTCTGGTCTTGTGGTAGATGTAGTGCCTGTACATGTCGTGTAAATAGACAAAATTAACACACTACCCCAAAAGTAGGCAGCCATTTCACTAGGCCATTTACTAGTTCTTTGTCAGGTAATAGACAACTTCCAACCCGCTCAGACTTTTCACATTTGTCTCCAGGCAATAGATACATAAAACATCTAACATATTGGAGGTCAAACATTTTTCGCATACAAGGCAGCTGGCAGTTGCAGACAGTGAGTTCATACCTACCTGAGATTCTTTTTGTAGAACTAGGTATACGCATGCGCATCATGTGCCTCACGCAGAGCATGTGGAACGATTGGACGAAATGGCGAAGCGCGGTCGAGATGATGTCGAGGACTTTGAAGACGTGAGTGGGACGCCGTGCTGTCCTCCGCCTGTCCTGTTCACAGATCAGCGAGCGAAAGTTAATTAAGCCACGTTTTTAATGGCCAAAATTACTTCTAGCTGCTACATGGTTTTTTCATTGTCCTTGGCATCATTCCAACCTGTTTATGCAAGCTCACCTTTGCTGTGTAGTCTGCCTACTACGATGCCGTGTTGTTCGTTCGCGGGCCGTCAGCGAGCGAAGTGACTCGCTCTGTTACTGGCGCGCAAGTCTTCTCCTTTCACTGTCGTACTGTCGTCTTTCATCACTTAAACGTCTTCTGTACCTCTGGACGCGTTCTCTGGCCTGGCGTCGTCGTCTCTCCTCTAAGTCTTCCATCGTATCGTGAGCTCTAGCGCACCAAGAGGGGCACGTGCCGGAGGGTACGTACACTATACGTAAACTCGTATACTTCAGTCGTAAACCCGTTACGGTCAGACATACATACAAGCACAACCTCAGACTAAGGCCCCATAAGCGCCCGCCGCGCCCGCACGATTATGTGCCTCACGCTAAGGTGTTCGGCAATGACAAAATGTGGTTTTCAGAAAATTTAATCAGTAAGTTTAGGGGTGTGTGTATACGTTTGGGGTGTGTATGTTTGATATACTTACATACCAACTGACAGCAGCTATCCCCATCTCCCTTTGTCCTGTCACCCAATTAAATGTCTTCCCAAACTCTTCTGCACTCTATTTTGTACAACCCAGGTAGAGCAAATGAGTGGCATGCTAGCTCAGTTTACTGACTTAATATCGCTTCAACCTCCAATTTAAATGTCATACAGTCCTGGGCGGTTGGTGGTTACATCAAAATTACTAATTCTGCTTGTAGGTGGTCTATAAGACTAAGATTAAAATTGTTACCTGTAACAATGGAACTAGTAAATGTAATGGAGATGAGATTAAGCTATATTATGCAGTCAAAGGGAAGTCTTGTGCAATAGACACATACCAGTGGCAGTAGAAGAGCTGCAATACTTTGTTTGTATCTTCAAGGCAACTGCATGTTCTCGCATCAGACAAAGGGCATCAGCAACTGCTTTCCATGTGGGCAGTTTGGTATTTCGAAGCCAGTGACTCAGTGTCTCATACTTGCAACGTGCATTGTCTCCATGGAAATTTTTGCCGATCGTCCTAAGTTCGTGATCTTCCATCCCCAACTTCACTCCAAGCAAATGCCAATCCACGACTGAATCCAGGTCATTTGAGAGTTCTATCAGAGTAGGCACAGAAGCTGGAATTGTTGAAATGACCAAGTGAAGTCACAATATAAATACTGTCAACAGCATAGCTACTATCAGTGTTAAGCTAATAAAAGGTAGGTATGATACTAGTCTCCGTCCCAGACCACATTTTTCGCGCCCGCCGGAAAAATGGGTCTGGTGAACTGCCTATTCCATTTTCGTTCAAGTGCGCCGGAATGCTGGCGCATTGTTTTTTTCTAATTTAATGCTTGACGCCATCGAAGATTGCATTCCACATGCGTGCCAACGACCTACTAGTGAAATGGACTAGTGAAATGGACATTGATCGGGCAATCCTAGCTGCCGCGAAAGGAGCATGAGTAGGCTGTCTCGGAGTTCGCTGTTTACTAGAGCGTTTTTGAATTCAGAATCCAGTTGATGTGACGTCACGATGATTTCAAACCAAAACGGTATAGGCAGTTTAGGCCACTCCAAGTTGATTCATTGCTTCCCATTTCCCGCCCGCACCATTTTATGAGCCGCATTATTTTGTTTATTATGCATACATTTATTCATCAGGTTTGCGTTTACTCTCTATCAACCAAATGTACGGTGCTGCCGTGGACGATCATTTCCGTGGCGGGTGAAGAGCGTTCGTCCATCCATTTCTTCGTGTCTAACATCACACCCCGCCTAGCTGGGTCATCCATGACCAGCTACGATGACGAGCCTCTGGTAATAAATAATGAATGATCGCCATGATTCCAGTGTAATGGGAAACAATGAATCAACTTGGAGTGGCCAAGTTAGCAGGCAGGCGAAAAGTAGTCTGGGAACGAGACTAAACTCACATCTCTCCAGACTTGTTCCACGTTCTAATCCTTCCCGTGTCGCCATGTTTACTCCTCGCTGATAGCTAAGCCAAAAATTTGCCCTTCAACCTCCATATAAGGGACTCAACGTAACTCATCAGTGTGACGTTTCGCCCCTCCCCCTCCTCAAACGTCACAAACAGGGGTTGGTATCAATGTACTTTATGTAGAAAAAGATCCCTATACTATAAGGGTCTTTTTTATGTAAACTGATCCCTATACTAGCCTCGTTCCCAGGCCTCCCCCGTTTTGTGTTCTTCGGTTTTCGTTCAGTATAATACACGGAAGCGGAAGAGCGCGGTCTCATTCATCGCGTGAGTGACGTCCGTATCCAGCTAGGGAATCTCGTTATGTACAGACTTGCTCATGAGAAAAAAATTACGGGTTTACCCAAAATTTAGATTTTTAACCCTCTGCCTACGAGATTTAACTTAACCGAATTTCTGCATACAAGCATGCATTCAGATAGTATGCAGCACATCAAGGGAGAAGAGAACAAGTAAGCATGATATCAGTATAGTATTAAAACTAGTCAGTATTGAATATCAGAAAGGGATGCATTTCTGGCAGCTGTGTAGCTAGGGGGAAACAGACTGACATTTCAGAGCAGCCTCCAGCAGCACTGAAGAAAGCTTGAATTATATTTTCTATTTCTATCCATGAGCCTTGACTGGTCAACACTCTTGTGTTTGGTGCACAATTAGTAAACCTGCTGTGCAATGCTGTTGTGTGTGTCCGAGGATACTATTGTTTATGAACACGATAGAGTGGACAAAATAAGAGTTGACTCTACATGGCAGCATGTGCACATGCAGACATTTTGCATGTGGGATCAGGGCTCTGAGGTTGATCTACTTGTTCACACTAAGTCTCGTCAAAGCTGTGCATGCTATATAGCTGCCATGTTCGATGATAGAACATACAAAGAATCCAAAGGAGCAAGTTGAACACTGCTTCATAAGTGCCAGGAAGATAGTTTGAGGGGATAGTTTATCTGTCAGTGTAGCCACACACTACAAGCTCTGGGCAGGTAAGGCAAAGTGGTTACTGAAAAATACAATCATGTATTTATCGAAAAAGTGAATATCAGTCAAATGCAAGCTTTATCCAGCTTGGAGATGATAGCACAGGATTACGGATGGGATGCCTAACACTTGAAGTAAAGGTGTAAATGTATACCCAGCCTCTCTTTGATTATGCTGTCTTTTCCAGTGCTCGAAGAGAAGGTTCATCTGTGCGCAGTGTGTCCTGAGTCCTCTGGTGCTCTGCAAGAGGTGCTAGGGGAGAACTTATATGTAGTCTCTGAGAAGGATTCACTGCTGTTTGCGTTGACCCTGCAAAATACAAACCAAAAAGCTGTGATATGTATGTGGTTATTTTCCCATTTAGCCTGTAAAGAAGTTTACCACATAATTATATTCATATGCACAGCTTGTTTGTTTATATTTTGCAATGGAAATAAATTGTATCATAGTCTCCTACCCAAGCTCTCCTCACACCCTGAGTTTGCAGTATGAGACAGGTTTTGTATGCAAGTGCGACAGTATAGAAATGAGAATTTTGCTTGATATGTAACATAAGAACACAGCATTAACGGTGCAATCGAACTAGGTAAGGATTTTAAGACATTGCAGAAGGTATGCATAATTTTAATATGTGCATGCATAGTGAGGGTTCAATTTGAAGCTCTAAAGCATGCACAATTTCATAATTTCTGCTAATTCTGCCGCTAGAAATTTGTCACATGCATGGATTACACAAATGTAAGGACTTCGTCAAATTTACAGATAAAGGAATTAATTAATGCTCGGACACTTAAGAAACGTTGCACTCTTGTTGCTCGCGCAGAGGTCCAGCAGACATAAGAACTGTAGGATAGGTGCACTGGGCTAATGTTTGATACTATACACTTGAAATTCAACTCCAAACAGTCTTCTACCCGGGATTTAGCAAAAGAAATACTACATCTGTTCAAGCACCTATCCTCGGAAAAAGGATTCTACTAGCATGCAGACAAGTCTGATAATCATGTATTATATCACATTGCTAGCCAAATTTAGCAACTGCTGCAGCATGGCATGGGTTCATAGGCAAGGCCAGTGGAAGGGCAAGTATTTTAGTCTTTCAGAGGAGGCGGCAAAGAAGTTATGCATTGTTTTACAATGTATTTTCGGATGTGATTTTCTATCCCCGCGTACTACAATAGCTTCGGGTGTCGAAAACTATCCCAGCCCCAGCATGTCTTGTAGCTCTGATGATCTGGCACAGTTGCTACCGTGCTTAGACCTTTGAAGTCTGAGGTCCAAAAATATATCAGTCTGAGAATAATTTTTTGCCTCTAGCATAGGAACATTAACACATTGAACAGACATAAAATAGCTTCATTTTAAGCCTGATTTCAACACACAGCGTTGACAATTTCAACAATGTTTGACCCTTGGTGCATAGTTAGATGCAGTGTACAGCAACGTAGTCCACAAATGCACACACAGCATTGCACAGCAGGTTTACTAATTGTGCACCAAACACAAGAGTGTTGACCAGTCAAGGCTCATGGATAGAAATAGAAAATATAATTCAAGCTTTCTTCAGTGCTGCTGGAGGCTGCTCTGAAATGTCAGTCTGTTTCCCCCTAGCTACACAGCTGCCAGAAATGCATCCCTTTCTGACATTCAATACTGACTAGTTTTAACCCTTTAAACCCTATAGTACACTTTTGATAACGTCATACTGCGCACTGCGCAGAAAAGATAGTCTCTGCGCGCTGGCGCGCAGGTTCTGCGTCAGCAGAAAGGCTGGGACAGGGGGAGGTGGGTGAGGTCACCCGCAGGGTGCTGTGCACATGGCATCTGCTAGGCTTGGCTGCAAAAGGACCGTGGTTGGCACCGGGTGGGCCAACTCTTGGCCTGGCTGCATGAGCAGGCTTAGAAAATGCTTCTCTCACCTTTCAGGGGGTTCATTTCTGGCAGGGAAGGCTTCTTGGGCTCTAAGCGGGTGTTTGCCAATCGAGAGTGCTGACCATTGCATGCTCGTTAATGAGGGGGCGTGGTAGGGTGCTGTGCACATGGCAGCTGCTAGGCTTGGCTGCAAAAGGACCGTGGTTGGCACCGGGTGGGCCAACTCTTGGCCTGGCTGCATGAGCAGGCTTAGAAAATGCTTCTCTCACCTTTCAGGGGGTTCATTTCTGGCAGGGAAGGCTTCTTGGGCTCTAAGCGGGTGTTTGCCAATCGAGAGTGCTGACCATTGCATGCTCGTTAATGAGGGGGCGTGGTAGGTGCAGTGCACATGGCAGCTGCTAGGCTTGGCTGCAAAAGGACCGTGGTTGGCACCGGGTGGGCCAACTCTTGGCCTGGCTGCATGAGCAGGCTTAGAAAATGCTTCTCTCACCTTTCAGGGGGTTCATTTCTGGCAGGGAAGGCTTCTTGGGCTCTAAGTGGGTGTTTGCCAATCGAGAGTGCTGACCATTGCATGCTCGTTAATGAGGGGGCGTGGTGAAGGTCACGTGTCTGCTTGCTAAGGCTGGAAGTGGAGTTGGGCTCAGTTTTGGAGTCAGAGCTTTGACACAAATGGAGATACGGTGCGTTAAAGGCATGTTTAGGCTAAAACTAATCTCCAGTGAAAAAAATTCAGTGTTTAAAGGGTTAACACTATACTGATACCATTCTTACTTGTTCTCTTCTCCTTTGATGTGCTGCATACTATCTGAATGCATGCTTGTATGCAGAAATTCGGTTAAGTTAAATCTCGTAGGGAGAGGGTTAAAATCAAAATTTGGGGTAAACCCGTAATTTTTTTTCTCATGAGCAAGTCTGTGCATAACGAGATTCCACCTAGGTGGACGCGAAAATGACGTAAGGGGGAGGAGACCAATCGCAGAGCGTAGTTAGTAGTTCAGGGGCTGATCCAGAGAAATGAAAGGAGGGGTGGCTAAAGCGGTGTGCGAAGTGCGCCGCAAAATTTCCGGTTAATTAATTATTCATCAGTGCATGTTAATTGCTTTGTGTCAATCCAACGTGCTCTTGCACCTGTCAGTGTTCTTCCACCATCTGTCCATCATGAAGAGAATGAAGAAGGCTACGTTTGGCTTTCTTGTTCTAAATATCTGTTGAATATTCTTTGTTTGCCCTGTCTGAGTGATTGATTTCCATCTCATCATACTCTTTGTTTACAAGAATTGTTTGTTCAAGTAAATCAGAGAGTGCTCAAACAAAGAATATAGAATCATAGTATCATCTATGAACACTGGACACCCAAGGGGGGTGGCTAGCCACCCAATCCCCCCCCCCCCCCCCCCCCGGATCAGCCCCTGTAGTTTCGAGTACGCGTACGCTTGGAGCGTGGATAGACTAGACTAAACTTGCCGATTGGACGATGATACGGCGTTCTTACTCTGGACCTTCTGAACGGGCCAAGTCTCGCGAATTAGGACCCACTCGTAGCGTATTAAACGGTTTTTACTTGAGTGAGCGCTATACATATTTGCGGTTGGTCCCCTCCCCCTTACGTCATTTTCGCGCGTCCACCTAGGTTTTTTTTGAGTGAACAACGTAATGCAACAAGTACAGAAAGATAATGCAAACAGAGGTTTAAAAAAAAAACAGGAAAGTAGTAAAGACAGTGATGACCAAATAGTACTTAAAGAATTATAAGAGTTTTATTAATGTCCAATTGGCATGTTGAAATTGAAGCTGGCGTTTAGGCCTGAAGATGGACCTCAGCACGGATGAGATCCAGGGGGTGGTCCGTCAGGTTGAAGTCCCTGGCTGGAGCATGGAAGGCAGATCTGGGACCTTGAAGGCATGCAATGGCTGAGTCGATCAAGCTGAAAGCGATCTTACATCTGATGAAGCTGAGGGTGCTGCTGTATGGTTGGTCATGTTTCTCAGAAATGAGGCCTGCAAGTCTCTTGAAAGCAACCGTGGCAGACGGACCCCAACCTCCACTTGTGGACAGGACCAGAGGAGTAAAGGTGCCATGTGGACGCGGACGTCACTCACGTGATGAATGAGACCAGGCCTTCCCCGTTTTTCGCGCTCTTCCGCTTCCGTGTATTATACTGAACGATAACCGAAGAACACAAAACGGGGGAGGCCTGGGAACGAGGCTACCCTATACTATTGACCATGTGCCTAAATGGGCGTGGTTACAAGTGGCAGTGACGTCACGGGCTAGGCGTCGGTATTCTGATGACGTCACGTAGGGCCAAAAAAATGGCTCCGTGAACGGCAAGTTTGTACAGCGACGAGGTTGTGAGCTGGCTGCTGAACGCTACGATGAGCCGCATCTAAAATCGCTGCAGTATGACATACATCGCTATTAGCCTTATAACATACGTGAGCCACTAAGCGATCCAGCCGTCAGTATTACTGGTAGGGAGCCAACAAACGTGTACATAACTGCCCTACAAAATGGCGGCGAGTATGCGGAAAATCGTATACTTTCAAGTATAATATACGGACTACGCCCACGCAGGCACACGGTCTATATGGGTCTTTCTTATGTACTACTACTTATGGGTCTTTTTTATGTACGAAGTTCCCTATACTATATGGGTCTTTTTTATGTACAAAGCCTCCTGTATATATGGGTCCATCTTATGTACTGCCCCACCCATTCTACATAAGATGGTCCCTATATATAGAGTGTCATACGTACTATTATGGGTCCATCTTATGCAGTGGCGTAGGAACCGTAGCGGCCGTAGCGGCTTTGGCCGCTACACTTTTTAGGCCGTAAATTAATATTCATAACCTGCATGCTATAAGTTAGCTCAAGCTAGCCTCGTTCTCTGGGAGCGAGGCTAAGGTCAAGCAGCCTCTTCGTTGCATCAGTCTCATATGCAGTTACATGCGCACATTTCTGATTAAAGTACACTGCAAGGTGATCGAAATCTTGGCAGTGAGATGGCTCGGTACGAAACTAATGCAGATTTTACTACAAGCGACGAAGCTAGCCGGGCGGTCTCCTGGGAACGACGACGAAGTCTCTGTTTTCCACATGAATTGAATATTGTACTGAAGGGTTGGTAAGGTCTGAGAACGAGGCTAGAATATTATACACCGTTGAAAAAGGCCTTATTTTGCAGTCTAAAGGTGCGCACTTTGAAAAAATTCGCCGCCGCGCTACGCGTGGCGAAATTACTTTCCATTTTGTTACCAGCGCTTCGCGCGGCACAGCATGGCCTCTACACTTCAAATTTGCTTCCTACGCCTATGTTATGTACACCGATTATTGTGGGATGTTACTCCTGCACATAAGATGATGCAGAGGACAAATGTGTCAATCCCGCTGTAGATGACAACTATACGCACTTAACAACTAGCTACTAGTAGCTACACTATTGTGATATCGCAGCCGCCGTGGTATCAAGAAATTAGTGCCTTGAACGATCACTCAACTCAACTCAGAAAAAGGATACAGCCTAGCTATTTATAGGATACAGCAGGAAAAGAAAGTTCTAGAAGCACACAGACTGACAGTACCAAATAAGTACAAACAGAGAAGTGAGAAAAGATAACACATAACCTTGCACTAAAGGTTCTCACAGACTAATAGTCACATTAGCAGATACCACATTTCCTCCCTTGCCAAGATAGAACGTTCAGCAAGTGGTGACAACCATCAAACGTTCTGGTGGATGGCGGTGTCGCTGAGGGTAGCGGCGTACAACAGGTTGTTCAGGCTCCCGTCGGTCCAGTTGTGCTGGGATAGTTTCATCTTGGGGATAGTGGTAATTGTCACGAACTGCAGAATCCAACTGAGTTGCATCAGGGGCAGTAGACACTGATGAGCTCTCCCTTCGGAGTATGAGGTGCTCAATATGTCGTTTTAGAATCCGTCCATTGGCAATTTCCACTTGATAAGTTACAGGACCCAGTTTCTGGAGGATGATGCCTGGTATCCATTTGTTGGGTTCTTGAAAATTCCTGAGCATCACTGGAGTACCCGGGAAGAAAAACCGAGGCTTTGCATGCTTGTCATGATATTGTTTCTGCTGAGCTTGTTTTGATGTGACATACCCCTTTATATCGGGCTTCATCAAGTCAAAACGGGTACGGAGCTTCCGCTGTTGAAAGAGTTCGCTGGGAGACACATTGGTGGTGACATGCAGAGTCGAGCGGTAGGTAAACAGGAATTCTGCCAGGCGATGCGGAAGAGTTTTTCCATCTTTTGCACTAGCTTTCATTGCACGTTTCAGAGTCTGTACAAATCGCTCTGCCAGACCGTTTGAAGCGGGATGGTAGGGTGCACTCAAGATGTGTTTTATCCGATTCCCCTTCATGAAGTCTGCAAATTCTGTTGATGTGAACTGCGGACCATTATCTGAAACCAGCTGTTCGGGCAGTCCATGACGTGCGAACATTGAGCACAGAACTTCAATGGTCTTCTGTGAGGTGGTAGAAGACATTATCACAACTTCCGGCCACTTCGAATACGCATCCATGACAACGAAGAACATGTGTCCAAGGAATGGCCCAGCGAAATCCACATGGATCCGCCTCCATGGTGCGTCAGGCCATACCCAGGGATGTAAGGGTGCAGCAGCAGGATGAGACTGGACAGCTTGACATGTCTGGCATGATTTACCCAAGTTTTCAATGTCTTTGTCGAGTCCATTCCACCAGAAGTAACTGCGAGCAATCGCTTTCATCCTTGAAATTCCAGGGTGAGATTCGTGCAAGGACTTCAGGACTTGTGGTTGTAGGCTTTCTGGGATGATGACTCTTATCCCCCACATCAGGCAACCGCCTTCAATGCCAATTTCAGCTTGCCGGGTGTTGTAAGGCTTGAGTTCTTCGTCAACTTGGTTAGGCCATCCCTCCTGCACAAACACAGAGATCTTACTGAGGACCTTGTCCCGTCGAGTAGCCTTCTGGATGTCTTGAAAGGTGACAGGAAGAGCTTGGACTTGTCCAATGTTGAAGGTACTGACAGCTTTGTCGGTGGGGGCAGATGTTGTTGGCAGGGGCAGTCGTGAAAGGCCATCGGCATTGCCGTGAGCTGTGGTGGATTTGTACCGGATACTGTACTTGTAGGCTGAGAGCAAAATTGCCCACCGTTGTAGACGTGCGGCGGCCAGAGAAGGAATGCCCTTCTTTGGTCCAAGGATAGTAGTCAATGGCTGGTGGTCAGTAATGAGGGTGAACGGACGACCATACAGATATTGGTGGAACTTCCGTACACCAAAAACCAATGCTAACGCTTCCTTTTCCAGCTGCGCATAGTTCTTTTCGCTGGTAGTCAGGGTGCATGCGTGACGCGAAAGCTATTGACCGTTCTGAGCTGTCTGGAAATACATGTGAAATCACGGCACCCACACCGTAAGCGGAGGCATCAGCTGCCATGACTATTGGCAGAGTTGGATTGTAGTGAGTGAGGACTTTGGCTGACGTAAGCTGATCCTTGGCATCCTGGAAGGCCTTGTCACACTCAGGTGACCATTTCCACTTCCTATCAGCTATGGCCTAACCAAGTTGACGAAGAACTCAAGCCTTACAACACCCGGCAAGCCGAAATTGGCATTGAAGGCGGTTGCCTGATGTGGGGGATAAGAGTCATCATCCCAGAAAGCCTACAACCACAAGTCCTGAAGTCCTTGCACGAATCTCACCCTGGAATTTCAAGGATGAAAGCGATTGCTCGCAGTTACTTCTGGTGGAATGGACTCGACAAAGACATTGAAAACTTGGGTAAATCATGCCAGACATGTCAAGCTGTCCAGTCTCATCCTGCTGCTGTCTTCACGGTCCGATGATTGGTCATCGTCCTGGACGCGATGAGTCTTCCCGCTGTCGCGTCGGCGTGATTGATCTTGCTTTTTCTTCGGCCGCGTATCTAGTGGTTTCGAGCGGCATACGGGTGCGATGTGTCCCGTCTTTCCACAGGAACGACACTGCGCGTCCCTGAACTTGCAGTCGGCCGGCCCGTGGTTGGTACGGCCGCAACGATAACAACGTCGTGAGTCACTAGGCTTCGGTGGACGACCACTAAGAGCCTTGATAGTGGGTTCAGGCGTTCTGAAGGCCTTCGTGTTTTGATCGGCAGCTTCCATCCCCTTTGCGATATCCAAGGCCTTGTTGTAAGTCAAAGTTGTTTCCGATAGCAAACGTCTCTGAATGGTGTCGTGCCGCAAACCGCACACGAAACGGTCACGAAGGGCCTCTTCCAAGGTTGCGCCGAACTGGCAATGGGTTGCCAGTTTTCTCAATGCCGCGTCGTAGTCGGCGATGCTCTCCCCCACGGCTTGCTCCAGTTTGTGAAAGTGGAAGCGTTCAGCGATGACTGAGCGCTTGGGCTCAAAATGGCTGCGAAGGATCTCTGACTCGCTCGTCGCCAAAAATGTGATATCGCAGCCGCCGTGGTATCAAGAAATTAGTGCCTTGAACGATCACTCAACTCAACTCAGAAAAAGGACACACGGAACATACAGCCTAGCTATTTATAGGAAAGACTTAAAAAACATTACAAATGTAAAAAGATGTAGGGATGGCATGCCAAAAAGTATGCAAACAAGGTAGGGATAATGCATGAAAGCAAAGGTCAACATATTGGCAAAGCCCCATCCCTACATCTTTTTCACACTGCAGTTAGACAGTGCATGGGGGTCTTCCTAAAACGTACCACAAGTACACCCCAACCTTTCATGGCTGTAGCCTCGTTCTCAGGCCACTTCCTACCTCCTCCCACATGGCCTGGGAGCGAGGCTACAAGTTTCTCGTTCTCAGACCACTTCCTAGCTCCTCCCACATGGACTGGGAACGAGGCTACAAGTTCACCAACCTTTCTGCTGTAGCCTCGTTCTCAGGCCACTTCCTACCTCCTCCCACATGGCCTGGGAACGAGGCTAGTATGATCCAGCATTATGTCTTGTAGCCGTCGTAGGTACCTATCAGATAGCTACTAAGTAGCTTTACTGCCATCATACTACTTGTAGTGACAGTGGCACCCTTTCTGATACAACCTAGACACTGAGCTTGAGTGGGCTGCAGACTAGTCATAGTAATCAGTGTGTAAACTCAAGTACTCATGCTAACTGCATGGATGGGTACAGATTCAGCTCTCAAGCACGCTGTCTAACTGCAGTGTGAAAAAGATGTAGGGATGGGGCTTTGCCAATATGTTGACCTTTGCTTTCATGCATTATCCCTACCTTGTTTGCATACTTTTTGGCATGCCATCCCTACATCTTTTTACATTTTTAATGTTTTTTAAGTCTTGTTTCTGTACTTTTTTGATGTTAATCTCAGTTACAGTTAGACCTAAGCCTAAGAAGAATATTTCAAGTGTAACCACAACACCAGAACTTGAAAAGGCGTTGACAGTTTAGTAGTAGTTGTAATAATAATGTGTAATATAGCCAGCTAGAACCTGATGAAGGGCCAACCGCTCTCCCTACCAAACTGTGTGAAACCAATTTCATGTTCAGTTGTCAGCACAGAAAACTATCATACTGACAACTGACCATCCTAGCTTTACAGTTCACTAAAGCTGTGAGTAGGCTATTTTTAGTGTAGCTACAAGTAGGTAGCGCCTTACCTACGTGGTGTTCATAAGCCTTGCCCAAAGCCGTGTGGGGAAAAGACCGTGCCAGCCATGCGTACTGCCCGCTGGCCATTTCGCCTGTGTACTAGTCTCGCTTCCAGACCAATGACTGTAGTCTTTGCCTTGGTCTGGGAACGAGACTTCGTGTGCGCATGCGTACAAAATTATAAAATGGCGTCCTAAGCAACGGACAGCAACCTCAGAGTGTTGTGAATGGCTTTTGTTGACCAGGGTGAATTTGAAGCTATGAAGACGCTGAGTGGTTGGGAAGCTGCGCGCTGTGATGAGCATCCGTTTCGTACTAAAATCAAGGTGAGTGCTTGAACCGTTTTTAAGTTATCGTTGTTTGAACAAAAGTCGTAACGAAGAAAGAAGACGAAAAATAGCACTTTTGCTATTGCATACTTTTGTGTTTAGCTATCTTCCGCGTGGCTTTTGGTCACTTGTATGAGTCTTGCTGATCACAAAGGCACTCAAAGAGGAAGCCTGGGCGCTTAAATAAGCTTTTAGCGTGTTTGTGGTGAGGTTATACGGCTTTTGCTTAAGTATTGCATATATTGCGCGTCGGCGCCATCCCTACATAGAGAGTCTACCGACTCTCTGATACAGCAGGAAAGGAAAGTTCTAGAAGCACACAGACTGACAATACCAAATAAGTACAAACAGAGAAGTGAGAAAAGATAACACATAACCTTGCACTAAAGGTTCTCACAGACTAATAGTCACATTAGCAGATACCACAACTATAGAGCGATTGCACGTGACGTCATTACCGTTCGAGATTACGAAGGAAATCAGAAAACAGCCGCCATTTTGGTGCACAACGAGATAGGAGCTTCTATGGCGATCTTCACGAAATGAGTGATATACTTATAATGCTTCTAATACGTGTTGAATCGGACAAAATACCATTGCTACATAAGTTAAAACAGCTATATAAACGCTTACCTGTGGGTGTTTTAATCGATATCGCATATACTGCTAATAACATACTGTACAAGTTGTGCACCAAAATGGCGGTTCATTTCTAGTATACGGAATTGTGATCACGTGCTGAGAACGCTCTATATCTGACTTTCTCCTACTTAACATGCAGTGCATTTAATTAGGCTTTGTTGCATATTAGCTATATCAGTGAACTTTGCTTCAAAATCCAGAGTCATTAGTTATCATCACAGCCATGTTTGCAATGCTAACATCGTCATGGGGACGCCTTCCACATAAGTGGAGAACAATCATCACCTATCAGGCCCGTAGGCAGGGGGGGTTCGAGGGGGTTCGCTCGAACCCCCCTTTTGGCCTCCAAAAGATTTTACATTTTGAGTGCCCTACCGTTTGAAATTGGTCAAGTAGCCTCGATGCTATCGAGAATCACCGCCGTCCGAACAAATTTGTTCATGGAGGACCAGCGCGGTACGTGCGTATGCTGTTTACGCCGCTGCGATGAAAGGTCACGCTATTAATATTTTGGGCGCTCGAGAGTTCACCAGTTGTCTTCCTAGTGATGTCACCCCACCAGCTGTTCTGCCAACCTTAGTACCTTCTCTCTTGGAAATTCAAAGTCAGCTGGCTTAGCAAATGCATACGTGGACAGCCAAAAATTGGATGCAATACTCCCGTGCCATGTAGCTACTACGGCTCTGCTTCTGTCCCAAAATGGCCTCAGAAGCAATCTCAGAGCATCTAATTTCTAAAATTTTCCTGGGGGAGCATGCCCCCAGACCCCCCTAGTCTTGCATGTTTATGCATGTATACATTTACATCTGACACACATGTAACCCCCCTTCTACAAATCCTGGCTACGGGCCTGCCTATAATACACCCTAAGTGGAAAAAAATCACAGTATCTTATGGGCAAAACCACCAAAGTGCACGTGTATGCCCAATGCATTTTAGCCTTTCTCTCCCAGTCTGAGAAGATTTATTGGACCATGCAGTCAAAGGTACTAACTAGGACAGCTTGAAGCAAAATGATTTATCAATCCTAAGTCAAAAGTACTTGGTGGAACAGTTAGAGATGCAGAGCAGCTAAAGGACTAACTATCACATGCAGTCACGTATCATGGAAAAATTTTAAAACATGGGACTTGACTGTGTCAATTTTATTAGGGATTAGACGAAATTGAATTTATTTTAGATGATATAGGATTAGGGATAACTCCCCCCAAAAAGTGTTAAGGCCAAACTTTCACCACCAACAAGTGAGACCTATCACTTCATCCTAACTTGTAGCTCTGGAACCTTGTATAAAGGCTAAGGTAGGTACACTGTTAATAAGCTATATCTATTAACTACAAGTTTCTGGTAGCAGTTTACCAATCAAGCACAGCCATACTGAGCTACAAGTCACTTTCACACTTCAGTGAAGTGCGCACTTAGCTACTGGCATGCTGCACTGCATCACATTCCATGCATCCACGACACTTTTGATGGAATGGTGCTTCTTTATAACACTGAGCAACATCTCTCAAAAGGCTTTGCGTGGTCTTCTTAGCTTGTACACAACTCAGAACGAGATACAGGGTTTTACATAATCTTTGTACTACCCTGGAGTGGCAAGAGAGTGAGACCCCACATTGTTTGGTTAACATGCAATATGTATGTACAGGAGTAAGACCCTACAATAATTGGTTTACATAAGATGGACCCATAATAGTACGTATGACATACATATATAGGGACCATCTTATGTAGAATGGGTGGGGCAATACATAAGATGGACCCATATATGTAGGAGGCTTTGTACATAAAAAAGACCCATATAGTATAGGGAACTTCGTACATAAAAAAGACTAGTACATAAGAAAGACCCATACAGTATAGGGATCAGTTTACATAAAAAAGACCCTTATAGTATAGGGATCTTTTTCTACATAAAGTACTTTGATACCAACCCTGCGTACTCTTATCTACTCCTGTTTTTTATTTATCTATTTACTTATAGCAGCAGCTTTTGTATTGCAAGTTTGACTATTTGTAACTGATTATTTCACATACTAGATTATTACTGCTAAAGTCACAGTGCACATTTTCTTACCCAATCTGGCGTAGGTAAACATGCATGCAGGAGTTGGTAGTAACTATATAATTATATAGATGGAGTGTGCAGATGTCATTTATAGGTAAAATTGTCCAACTCCATGCTTTTCAAACATGCATGCAGACTTCTTTGCCAACAGCATTTAAAGTGATTCCTGTTCCATTGCAGTTATGTTGTTCACATTAACTGCATGAGTAAATACACAAAGTGTTTAAAGTTTATGCAGTTACCAGTACTAATGTAAGCATCACATGACCGTGTGTGAACAAACCCATTATGCAGCAGTGTAGCTGTACAGGTGTATATAGTTCACTCCCTATACTTTTAAAAGTATAAGGCATCACCAAGAGGCGGTCACACTACGTTGCTCAGCCCTCCCTCCCACCACCCTCTCACACAGCACCCACAACGCTGTTCTAACGTCTTCTTGGGCTGCATGATGGCTGACTGGTGTGGTGTAGTGTCATTAAACCTTCATTTTGTAAACATTGTAGAGGATCGTGCATAGGTTGATTAAACAAAAGGGTGAGATACGCAGCGTGGATGTTTGTTGCCAGAATTTCTGGCTAAACTTGAGAGGTGGTGATAATCAGGGAAGTGTAGATGTCCATGTGTAGAGAAGAGTGTGTAAAGGTGAGTGTGGTACAGGAGGAGTTGAAGAGTTCATGAGTAGAGAGAAATGAAGGACTTACTAATGATGGATAAAGTCCTAAAACATAACATGCCTCTGCATGTAACTTGAAGCCTTGCATCTTCAAATGGTCTTTTCTTGCTGATTAAACTTGCTCACACTCGCCCCACAATGCAGTGCATTCCCCTAGTAATTGGGGCTCGCTGCGCTCGCCCCACACTTGTGGAGAAAACAGAAAATTGTCTATATTATTATAATGTTTATACATTAATGGTTCATGTATTAAAAGTACTGCTGTTCAAGAGACAAGACTAGAAAGGCTGAACAGTGGGAATCAACGCAACAGAGACTTGAAAAACGGTGAGGAAAGCGAGGCACTACTAGCGGGACCGACACTGATTTAGACTGGAAGTGAAGCATCAGTCCCAGTCCAAGGCAATGGGACATACCAGGTATACTGCTGCTTCCACTCTCTTGTGCAGCAGGTGAAGTGTCTTGAGAAAACTATCAGCTCTTCTACAGCATGTACATGTATAAGAGTTAATCTATAGTAAAGAATTAGAGATTTTTCTGTCACTAAAATTAACACCAAGCACTTCACATGGTGTGATGATTTTACGTGGCATTCTGTTCCAGCACTGATTGTATGTGTTTGCTTACTCCAGGACCATGCCAGGATATTTACCAAACAAGTGTGCTAGATCATAGTAACAGTGACACTACTATCTATGGCTAGACCATTGATGGAAATAGATCGTTTCTGTAATAAGTTGCTGCAGTGAACATTACTCATTAGCAATTGACTCACACTGATAAAAATCTTAACCTACTTTTTTAGTATTCACTTCAGGTTACACGTGCATAACCCTTTATATTTTATGACTCAGTTTACGTTCTGCTTATAGTGCAATACTATATGCACCACGCACTCATTACAAAAGAATCCATAAGCCCTCTAGACCGGATAGAATCCAGATGGTCTGACTTTCAGTACGTACCATGCATGCAAACACAAAATATATAGGCAAACTGAGCAAATAAATAGTCTGCATACATCTTCTGTGCACCCGGATCTTACGTTTAGGTCGTACTGATATTTTGGTCACTCCGAGTACAGCGGTGAAGGTAATGGACGAGCGGTAAAGTTGACTGCAAGATGAAGCACACCTACTGCAGCATCTCCCGGCGCTGAAATGTGCTTCGCAGCAAGAAATTTTCAGAAATACTCGCTCGAGCTCTAATACGTATTCTTCAGGACATTCAATCAGCCCCACCCACCGTAGCTATGACGTGCTGTGTTGTCGGTACCGAAAGTAGACGTTCGACTCGGCTTCTAGTCTAGATCCTAGACTCTGTCGACACCTTCGCAACAAAATGACGTCATTATGCATTCTCGGCCCTTCCTGACCTAACTTCAACTACATAGATGTCACTCTACTGTCTATGAAAAGCAGTCATAAATTGTGTAGCCAGCAGTATAATTAGGTGTGCTTGGTGAGCATAAGGAAACCTTAATGACCTGTTTTCAGTTTCACCACAGTATGAAACAATAACAGTATTATGAACGTATGGGTAGTCTCATTTCCAAGCCTCTGTCTTCCATTTTTCCATGTTCAACAATAATACACAGAAGTGGAAGAGTGGCCTTCTTCTGTAATTAATATTGTGAATGCATATCAGCAAGAATAGGGGAGATCTGGACAAAGGCTAAATAATGAGTGATACTCATAATCATCATACACAGACCAACAATCTTGATGGTGTATATATCAAGCATGCATGCATATAGGGAGGGGGAGGGGGGGGATACATAACGGTCATAAGCTAAGGTTACACGTATATACTCATGCATACACTCATTTGTCACACATTTGTAGTAATGTTTGAAGTGATTGGTGCCCCAAATGTTCCTTCTCATCACACAGACATCTATGAAACCTGGTGTATGCATCCGGTCCTTTTGAGGGCAGAACTCTCAGGTAGAAATGTACTCCTTTTTCCTGGTGACTTTTGTGTTCATTGAGCAAGTAGTCAGTTGTTGCACTGTCAGACAAGCCTACAGACACAAGATATGGCAGCAAGAATGTCCAGTTTGTCTGTCTAATAAATGTGGGCAGTTTTTCTTTGACTCTTGACCTCAGCTCCTCTTCTGCAATAGAGAAAAAACACTGACAGTATTATATATTGCACACATGCATATTTTAAACCGTGACTCAACATTATCCATAAGTGCTTCAGGGAGGCAACACAATTGCTGGTTGCTACGGTAGATCATGTTCCTAAATTCCATGCTGAAGTATTTACAAGTGCAAGTTACATGATACGTAAGCTATAACTTTCACTTATATGACAGCTGACACAGCAGATTCCCAACGAGGCTAGCCACAACCCATAGTTGCCCTCAGCCAGCTAAATTCCATGCTGGGAGGTATCAGTTACATGATAGCTTTCAACTTATATGACAGCTGACACAACAGATTCCCATTAGAAGCCATGTGTAGCAAACCTATAGTCTATGCCTCAACCTTCTCGCATGGTGACAGAGATACTAAAACTTGTGAATGTACAATATATTTTGCTGCAATTGTATATTCCTGTTGAACTACAGAAATCGTGATCTACTCCTTCCAATGCATGAGTCCTAAAATTGCCATGTCTATCATAAAATGCCTTTTAATGATAAGGCTATCCCTTATATGGACAGAGAGTTAAATTTGGCATGTAGGGACTTTCTAAACACAATAACAATAGAATGCATGCTCTTAGATATTAGTTTACCATTACAACATAGTACAAAACTTTAATATTAGTTTTACCATTACTATATAGTACAAAACTTTAATAGCTAAAATGTTTGTGTTTGCACTCGATGGTTATTATAGATGAGCACTTTTATATTTTACATGTAGAACTCGACAATCAGCATATACAAGTCACATTGCATTGTACTTTGAGTGCACTCATCAAAAAGTACTTACCTATATAATCACTCACCTATGCTTGATCCACCAGAACTTTTGGGTTGGTCTGCATCTTGCCCTCTGTGCACAGTTGAGGGAAGCAAATAGCTAATTGAGTTTAAGGTACTACAGACAGTAAGCTTGAGGCGATTTTTGGTAAAAGAGATTATATATATGCACATAACAATTCTTCATAAGTGCATGGGATGACATACCAAATTGACACTCACAGACCTGGGCTGGCTGCTACTGTGGTCACCCGGAACCTCCAAAGTATCCTCTGAAATTGTCTGCACACAACATTTACACAACATATGAACCACTACTGTGAAAGGTTCATAACCAGGTTGGACTAATCCACCTGTCACATACAATAATAGCTAGAAATTTTTACAGTCAGCAAAGATATGCAACTGATAAGTCAAAGTAGCCAGGGGGAGGCCCTAAAAAGTGGCGAGGGGGAGGCCCTACGAACCATAGCAGTGCACAAAATATGGTTTACTATGAGACTAGCTGGTACATGTATGTGAATACTAATTGACTCAATAGTCTGCCATCCACTGTGTTAAAATCTGAATACTTGTCATTACAAAGTTGCTAGGATATTTCATGTCTGCAAATAACCTTTCTTGGACTGAAGTTGAGTCGTAAACATCAGTATATAATACAACACTAGCCAATATTTTAATGATTACTATAGTTCTTAATATGCATGCATGAGTACCAATTGAGAGTATGTTTCACATAAATATTAAATAACCTGACCCACTTACATACTGCTTGAGGGGCTTGAGACAGTTTCAATGTACGTGCAATTAACTGCTGGTATACAGCTAGGTGCTGACTGCTGGCATGCAGTATAGCTGGCAAAACACCACGGTATAGTCATGCTGACTGTTGGCAGTAGCTGGCAAAATAGCGATTTGCCTCACTGAGACATGGCAGACAAAACTTTTTTCCGTCGACCTATAGCATTAACTTTGTAGTAGTAACTTAATGAACTTGTCTATACTTACATCACTTCTCACTGAAATGGACCTCAGTTTCACTTCTTGCTTTTCCCTGATCTCTAACTTCCGCTGCTCATGTGTTATGCTGTCAGAGTTCCCTCTGCAAAGGAAGCTGAAAGGAGGTTGGTTGAAGGTGATATCTGAAGAAGATCCACTCAGAGAGTGACTTTCCCTTTGCATCTGAATCTGAACTTGCAACTCAAGATTCTGCATTACTTTCATCAAATTTTCAAGTATTGCTCTTAAATCTGCAAGAGACTTGTTAATGTTCATCAGAGAATGGTCATCACCACCCTCTTGTCCTTCTGTATCAGGTGCTGGAGTATTGCTGCTTCGTGTGTTGACACTTTCATAGGCAGCAGGTGATGCAGTACCTTGGTGGGAACGTTTTCTGGAGTTGCTGAGGTTAGATTTTCTATGTGTACCTGAAACACTAGAGTCTGTGCTCAATTTTCTGACACCCTGTGAAGCAGACCGGTGGTCATCAGCTGATGTTGATGGAGGTTGTTCAGTTAATGGTGTAAAGCTAATAAGTTGTACTGTATCTTCACCTGGATATCAGAGTCACCACATTTGAGCAAAATGTTCCTCAATTCATATAGAATAGTATAAAGCTAAAATCAGTTTGGCAATTAATAAAATTTCAGGCCCAAGTTGTACACTATGCACACGACTAGACCTAATTTTTTTTTTTATGTAACACTGTTAATTTGACACCCTGCTGCAACAACACTGTCTCAGTGATGGTTGAACTCACGTGACATGCTGCTGTGGCACAAATTGTGTGTTCTCCTTGTTCTTCTCTCTCAAAAGGTGTGGATCCACTCACAGTATGTGTATACTTCTAGCTGTTTAGCTCAATCTGGACCAGGGTACCGGTGTTATATATCATGCACTGACCATTTCTACTGTATAGCACCTGAAAAGGTGATGAATGAAGAAACAATACTCACCCTATACTTAGTCCAATTTTCTGTTGCTTACATTAGGATGACAAATATAATGCCGGCATAAGTATTATGCTGACTTAATTTGTACTAAGTTTACAGTGCAACATACTGTTCACCACAACACAAAGTTTACATACCGTCCAGAAATATTACTTCTTCCCACAAAATTGCTGCATCACCTTGATGGACATAAACAACAATACACTAGCTGATACAAAATCGGGTCTGTGCACCACTTTGGCTCTTACCTTAGACATGCAGTGGGTGAATTCTCAACTGCATGAACAACACCAACTACATGCACACCGCATCCGCCGACGTTTGTGCTTTGCAGCTGAACTTTGCGCTTGGCTAAATACTCACGCGCTTGAGCTCTAACATGTATTCCTCGTGGTATTTATTCAGCTCCACCCAGCTGGCACGCGCTAGCACTGTCAAACGCACCCCACGCGTCACAATAGAGCTTTCCAATCCCACTAACATCTACGTGACGTCACGTCTGAGGTGCCTCGACCTCGATCGGAAGGCTTGCTAGGGCGAATTCTCCATTGCTATATGGAACGTAGCCTACGTTCAGACGGCTGCTGGCTTCGCGTGCAGGGGAATCCCAAGCTGCCTAGACGCCGACCTAGAGTTCCAACATCGGCCTTTTCAACAGTGGTAGTTCGAACTCCGTGCGACTTTTTTCGACACCGCCGTGGAGCTGTTAGATGAACGTGTCTTGAATGCACCCAACGGTTTGTGGTGGCTACTAAATGAGAGTAATTATCTACTTCTATGTGACCCTTTCATCTGCAAATGAAGCCGTTTTCAAAAACAGCAGGTTCCCTGAAAACTGTTCATTAGATTGAAAAAGGACATTTTAACGAAGTAGTTAATAATCAGAGAGTCGGTAGACTCTCTATGTAGGGATGGCGCCGACGCGCAATATATGCAATACTTAAGCAAAAGCCGTATAACTTCACCACAAACACGCAAAAAGTTTATTTAAGCATCCAGGCTTCCTCTTTGAGTGCCTTTGTGATCAGCAAGACTCTTATAAGTGGCCAAAAGCCACGCGGAAGACAGCTAAACGCAAAAGTGTGCGATAGCAAAAGTGCCATTTTTCGTATTCTTCTTTCTTCGTTACGACTTTTGTTCAAACAACAATAACTCAAAAACGGTTCAAGCACTCACCATAATTTTAGCACGAAACTGATGCTTATCACAGCGCGGAGCTCTACGATCACTCAGCGTCTTCATAGCTTCAAGTTCACCCTGGTCAACAAAAGCCATTCACAACACTCTGAGGCTGCTGTGCGTTGCTTAGGACGCCATTTTCTAATTTTGTACGCATGCGCACACGAAGTCTCGTTCCCAGACCAAAGACCACGGTCATTGGTCTGGAAGCGAGACTAGTACACACGCGCGAAATCGCCAGCGGGCAGTACGCTTGGCTGTCACGGTCTTTTCCTCCCGCCGGCATTGGGCAAGGCTTATGAACACTACGTAGGTAAGGCGCTGCATTCAGCTGCCTACTTGTAGCTACACTAAAAATAGCCTTTGAACTGTAAAGCTAGGATGGTCAGTTGTCAGTAGGATAGTAGTTTCTGTGCTGCAGCTGGCATGTGATTGACAACTGAAATTGGTTTCACAAAGTTTGGTAGGAAGGGTGGTTGGCCCTTCATCAGGTTCTAGCTGGCTATATTACACATAGGCCTAATTGAGTGGTTGGCCCTTCATCAGGTTAGGCCTAATTATTTAATACATGCCTGGAACCACTACTAAACTGTCAACACCGTTTCAAGTTCTGGTGTTGTGATTACACTTACGTGTAACTGTAACTGAGATTAACATCAAAAAAGTACAGAAACAAGACTTAAAAAAACATTAAAAATGTAAAAAGATGTAGGGATGGCATGCCAAAAAGTATGCAAACAAGGTAGGGATAATGCATGAAAGCAAAGGTCAACATATTGGCAAAGCCCCATCCCTACATCTTTTTCACACTACAGTTGATGCAATGCTGCTAGATCATATTAGCCTCGTCCCTGAGCCAACATGTGGGAGAAGGAATGTGGCCTGGGGACGAGGTTAAAACCATGCCATGTACTTTAACGACACTATCATAAGTCTGCAGTCTACTCCAACTCACTGCTTAAGTTGTTGAAGAGGTTCTGTATAACATAATGCTCATACTAGCCTCATTACCAGGCCATGTGGGAGGAGGAGGTGGCCTGAGAACGAGGCTACAGCCATGAACTGCCAGTAATAAAGGTTGTGAACTTGTGGTACGTTTTAGGAAGACCCCCATGCACTAACTGTAGTGTGAAAAAGATGTAGGGATGGGGCTTTGCCAATATGTTGACCTTTGCTTTCATGCATTATCCCTACCTTGTTTGCATACTTTTTGGCATGCCATCCCTACATCTTTTTACATTTTTAATGTTTTTTTAAGTCTTGTTTTTATAATTCAGTTAAGTTGTCACAATTTGCACTACTGATAGGTGTCCTGAATGTTTCTTCTCATTGCACAGGCATTCATAAAACATAGTGTAGGCATTTGGTCCCTTTGAGGGCAACACTTTGAGGTAGAAATACACTCCTTTTTGGATTATCTACTTCTATGTGACCCTTTCATCTGCAAATGAAGCCGTTTTCAAAAACAGCAGGTTCCCTGAAAACTGTTCATTAGATTGAAAAAGGACATTTTAACGAAGTAGTTATAATTATAATTCAGTTAAGTTGTCACAATTTGCACTACTGATAGGTGTCCTGAATGTTTCTTCTCATTGCACAGGCATTCATAAAACATAGTGTAGGCATTTGGTCCCTTTGAGGGCAACACTTTGAGGTAGAAATACACTCCTTTTTGGTGTTCAGTTCTGGTTTCATTGAGGAGGTAGTCTGTTGCTGCAGGATCCAATAGGTCCACAGACACAAGATGAGGCAGCAAGCACTCCAAGTTTGTGAGCTCTATGATCTCAGGTAGTTTGGCTTTCACTCTTGACCTTAGCTTCTTTTCTGCAGTAAGAAAAGCATATTTTAGCAAGTGCATGCTGGTGCCTCTGACTAGCAGTGTTTTAGTTGGTTTGCATAACACATTGTATCACAGTTGGTTACGGAGTCCACAAGTGCCAGTTAAATAGTTACACAACATCCTATATAATATATAACCTAAAGGCAACATCTGACGTAGCACAGCCCATTAGAAGCCTTGTACAGCACTATCTAGAGGCTAGCTAACACCCAGCTATTGGAAGCATTGGCTTTTCCTCATGCAGCCTCTTGCATATGAGATAATAACAGCTAAAGCTTGGGAATAACTTCTCTACTTACACACACCTGTCCCTCCTTTGTCATCAAAATACCATAATAAAGCTTGTCCCTTATATGGACAGGAGGCCAAAAGCATGTAAGGATCTACCAAGCACAATAGTAATGTGTTCTTAGCTTACTTTGCAGTTTTCAATATCAATGAAGGATAACTCATGGCCCAGTGCAAGTTTTGGTATATGCACACCAGGCCCGGCGGAAGCCAAATTTCATTGGTCCGGCTTACTGGCACTTGTACGCGAGTGCGTGCGTTAGCACGTAGAATGTAACCTAGGGGGGTCTGGTCTATGCTATTCGCGTAGCCGCGGCAAGCGACGAACGCTACAGCTATAGGGCCGAACTATGCTACATTAGTCTGGCATCGCCGGCACTTAGCTTGCAGGCGACAAGCACGCATATTTCCAGCCTGCACGAGCATGTGGCCGCTCGAAAATCTTGGAAAGTCTCAAAAATTGGTCCGGCCATGGCCTGAGCAACCGGACCGGCTCCGCCAGCCCTGACACATACCACTGACTGGACTGAGTGATTGCTTTCTTACCTTTGTTTGTTGATCTGGAACTATGCTCTCTGTAGTGGGGGGTTGAGGAGGTACAATTGTGAGAATCATTCTTTTATGTGTTCATGTTCTATATATAGTGACAACATATATAGTATCATGATTGTTGTGCTACAGGGTCAAACCCGAGGAGATTCAAGAAACAAGGAGTGTTAGAATTGCTTGTACTGCAGACCTCTACATGATGTACACTTACTTAGATTGCTGAACAAACTCTATACTATATATCAGTGTAAATTTCATGCACACACACCAGTAAGATTTCATCCATCAGATACAACAGGTCTACATGGTGTACTTAGTTGGCACTCACAAACCTTAGATCTTCCTGCCGACTCCTACTGTGAACTTCCGGAGCCTTCCCTTCATATAAATCATCTTCTGGAATTGTCTGCACATGTACAAGTAAGGAAAATCAGTTAAGTCACCTGTACTTGTCAATGACATAATCAGTGAGACTAATTCACTTCTTTTGTGAAATTGGCATGGAATTTCAGCCATAGCTAGAATTGCAGAATTGCAATAAATATGCAACAACTATTCGCTAATTCATTGAGGTAGTTAAGTTGTACTTTTTGGCCCTCCTGTTTCATGTTTTGTGTCATCCTGCAAGCCATGTAATGGGGGGAGACCCAACAGACCTGATACTAATGTGTCATTCGTTGTGCGATTAGGTGGTACAAGTACCACGTATGCAAAGAATTGCTTAAAGTAGATTGCAATCTCAACTGAGTATATTTTTTGCAAATCTTGCGAACAGTTGTCATTTTAAATTTGGCAAAAACTTTCTATGCAAAATTTTTTTCAGATTGAAACTACATATTTTCTAAAGCAGCAAGCATACACCTTTGCATAGCTGCATGGAGTACCAGTATAGTACCAGCCAGCTTTAAATCAGGGTTAGCTCTTCCTGGTTTCAAGCCTTACAAATGAGTCCACAGTTTTACAATAATTTTCATCAGGGATTGCCAAAGTGTGATTGGATGCTGCTTTTTAGTCATGTTGATTTATCTGGCAGTACAAACCAGGTGTCCTGGATTTGATTTCCGACAACTGCCGGCCTTTTCACTTTCCTCTGTTTTGCTTCAACTCGCAAGTGTTCTAAGAATGTTGATTTATCTTGTTAGCATTTTGTTTGCAAGTTCCAAATGCTTCACTACTTACGTCAACTGCTGTAAAGGCCCTTGGTCTGGCAGACTCCTGCTGCATTCTTTTTATCTCAAACTTCCGATCTCTTGTCATCTTACCATCAGAGTATAATCGCTCCTTTGCCGCAGTCCTGGTATAGGGCTGTGACTGAGTGTCTACAGTAGACATGTCAGGAGTCGGTTCTGTTTCTGGCAAATCACGGCAAGGTGAGGTGCAAGAAGATTGGTCGGGGGTGGACTCTGAGGCTTCAACAGATGATCCCTTCAAAGAGCTAACTTCCCTTTGCAGCATCTGAATTTGTAGCTCAAGATTTCCGACTCGATCTGTTACCTTCTCAAGAAATTCTGAAAGGATCTGGTTGATTCCCATTGGATAACAATCATCTCTATCTGTCTTCATCACTAATTCTTCAGAAAGTAAAGCATCTGTGCTGGACAAAAGCATGTGGGTAGTAGTGTTACCGCTCTCATGTGCAGGAATACACTGCGCAGTAGAAGGTGCCAGTCCACCAGTGTCCTCTGTGTGAGAAAGTTCGCTGTAGCTGTTATGGCTAGAGCTTCTACCCACACCAGAATCAACAGAACCAGTGCTCAATCTAGCACTCTGTGAAGCCGACTGTTGGCCATCATTGTCTGTGACTGACGTTAATGGAAGCTGCAGTGTGTCTGTTTCTTGAGTTAATGGTTTATAGTGAGTCAGTTGTGCTTGGTCTCCATACCCTTCTTCATATGCCTTCCGTGACTTTCCACCTGCATGGATATTAAAATCCAGAAGTGAAAATCTTTCAATTATGTAACACGGTGCAGTTTTGACCATTAATTTAATTTCCCAAAGTGTGCAAGCATTTTAAATGCAAATAGCATCATATTAGCCAGAAGCACTGTACAGCAATGTTTCAACTCACGTTTTCTTCCAATCAATCTTGCCATGCTGCTAGGACACAGATGTTCTTGTTTTTCTGTCTAAATGAGTGATGCACTCCCAGTCCGTATGTTTTTAGCTTATTCCAGAATACCAATCTGTTTCAAGTGAGCTGTGTAAAATAGTGCAATGCACTGTGACTATATAATTGACTGTAACCTACCATACTAATCGCTGTGCTGACATGACATGTACTCACTACTGGGTATTTCCTGGAGGAAAGGTCATTTCCCCCACATATCTATAGTCTTGATGGAAACTTTTTTGGCCGTTGTTTTAACTGAATGCTTGATATTATGCTTCTCTTTAGCCCAAATGACAAATGCATGCATGAAGCATTTATTTGGAACGTTAGCAAAAACAGTGATTTTAAGTTCGTAACAGAGATTATCCTTTCCACTGATCAATATGGTCTTAAGTGCACTTACGCTGAAGCACACTGATTAGATTACATGAGCTGATGAACCACTTCATTTATAGACTGCACATAGTACCCACAATCAATATTCATACGGTAGACCACACTCATATAATTTTAGTTCATAAACAACAGTTACTTGATATATTTCGTTTATAGCATTCTTCTGTATAGCACAAGCTCACCATAGGCAATACTTCACAACCCTTCAGGCCAGATACATAAATTACAGTAAAAGCTCTCTAATGAAGGCGCCCCCTGGAGCTTTAAATACTTTTTTCAGCTCCAAAGAAGGCGCCCTTTGGGTTTTTTAGGAGGCGCCTTCCAGCTAGACCTTGGGCAAATGGCGTACGTGCGCAAATGGCAGCAATAACAGAGTCTTTCCACTGCAGTTACCTACGCTTCTGCACAATGTGGCTGGGAGTCCAGCGCTGAAGCGAGTGGTAGGGCGCCTAAACAACAAGGCGCCCCCAAGGGTCCGAAGGAATTTTTTTCCCTCCAAGCAAGGCGCCTTTGCTGGTCGTAATTATTTTTTAACGGCGCCTTAATTAAGGCTTTTACCATAGATAATAGTCCCCATATTATCTATGCTTTTACGGTATGATTATTCAGAGCTCCCGCTTAAATTATTTCACTATGTCCACAACCCCCAAAGCAAAATTGTTGGATCAGAGCCTGGGCAGACAACGACACAACAAAAACAAAATACTCACATGATTTTCTCACTACAAAGTGATGTACAGTCTCTCAGTCGTCGTGTGCCAAGTTTGGCACGCGTGAACTCTCTGACGGACGCGCGGTGACTGCAGGCAAGAACATGCATACAGCATGTACCTTACAGCTGAAATTTTGTTTATAGTAGAGGGGGAGTCTCTTGGGAATAATACAGATCACGTACGCACTGCAGCAGTTTATGGGGCGTGGCTTAGTAAGACCACTAGCACTTCCGGAGGGCAACAGACGGTGTCTGCATGCAGCAGACAAAGAACTGAGAGATGCAAGAAAACTTCTAAAGGCGAAAGAGCAGCTGTGCTTTTGCCTCTCGATCG
Source organism: Agelas oroides (assembly GCA_949130485.1). Taxonomy (NCBI): domain Eukaryota; kingdom Metazoa; phylum Porifera; class Demospongiae; order Agelasida; family Agelasidae; genus Agelas; species Agelas oroides. The sequence continues at coordinate 1,475,557 of OX422193.1, read as the reverse complement.
CGCGGTAAGAGCGCTAGTCAACTATATAATCAGCCCCACCGGTGCACCACGATCGAACGCGCCCCGCCCGGCCCCGCCCGGCCCCGCCCGACCCCGCCCGGCCCCCCAGGTGAATACGCACGTGATCGCGTTGCTCGGTGACGGAACACACCTCCAAACTTTTTACCGCAAAGAGCTACGTCTGACGGTCTGGCTGCAGTCTGGTCTGGCTATGTCTAGCCCTGGTAATAATACTATCGGTAAGCTACAGCGGTCTCAGATCATAAAGCCAGCTTTCACTGTACTGTATAAATTGGCGTTAAAAGCTGGCGAAACTTCGAGCCCGCAGGCTCTTCCGACAAATTGTTAAAGATAACGCACAGAATTCCTATATGTTTAGCTGATTTGTGTGTCATGTACGTATATATGTATCATTAAGCTAACTCCACATTAATGTTAAAACAGCACAGAGCATTACTATGGACATAGCCTCGACCATAGACTTCATTTCCCCATCGACTACTATCAGATACATTGTCATGGCTCACTTTCAGACTTAACCAGAATACTGTATCAATCATTATTTCTGTGTGACTTGTATACACAACCAACCAGAAAAGGCTTATGAGACACAGTGAGACACAGTAACAGAAGATATTAAATTACATGTATGGGAAAGGCAGGAATATAAGATGGAGTTGGATACATTACTGTATGCATTCTCTTGCTACACATACTACATTACTGCTAGAGTATCTGGTTCTGTGTATCAATGCTCTCTCCCGTCCTGTGTGGATCAACTAGAGCAGTTATTGAGGTGCCAGACTCTTCAGAATCCAGTCCAACTATGAAAAATGCAGCTTCTGTGGAGGTAAGACATCATTCCATCATAATATGTACCTCCCATCAAGCGATACTTTTTAGGAATCAAGTGTCAGTACATTTGCTTAAAGCATCCAATTTTACACTTTGCAGTGTTGTATGGAACATGGCTTTTACTGTGAGAATTAGCACGTTTTCACAGTATGCAAACAGCCTCAATCTATACCACTCTTTTAAAACTAAGGAACTAGTTGTGTTGTTATAGACTACCACCATGGCAGCAGAAGTGTATGTACAAGCCAGCCGCCATAGTTATAAGGACTCTTTACCTGCATGTTCAATAAAGGGGGGAGGGGCACTGAAGTGCTCACCATTTAGAGAAAGTGTTGTTTACTCAGCATGTCATCAGTTGCATTCCTTGCATGTTAGTATATTCATGGACACCGCAAGCCACTTAACATAAGTGGTCTGACGGCGCATGTGTATGGGGTTATCTGATGATAAGGGCTTCTCCCAAGTAGCTTCAGGAAGTAGCTGTTATTTTTGGAAATGGCCTACTCTGCAAATTGTAGAGTTGTGCTGCAGTTGACTGACAATAAGTGTACCTCACACTTTCCTGTGAAGCATAAAATATTTAACACGACTGAACAAAGGTATGAATTGCAAAACATTATCACCATCCTGATAATAGTTTCACCTATGTACAAATAACTTTGTTTACAAACTTTTCAGCTTTCAGAGAGTAGGTCCTGCTATTTTAGCCTCTTTCCCAGGCCTAGTTACACCTGCAGCCATATTGGTTGAACTTCTTGTTTCGTAGTGGAAGGTTGGCTTCTTCCCTTCTCTCTTCCCCCTTCTCCTCTGACCTTCCTCCCTCTCTCCCTCCCCTCCTTCCTCCCCCACTCTTCATTCTCTCCTTCCTCCCCTTCTCTCCAACCCTCTTCCTTCTCCCCTCCTCCCTTCTCTCCCCCTCCTCTCCGTTCAGAAACTGAGCAGTCCTTCTGAAAGTCATGGTGGTGACTTTACCACTCGAGTGAAGAACTTCTTTACCTCCAGTCCACTCAAGAGACGAAGATCCATGTCTCTTAATGCCCTACATCAAAAGTCATCTTGTGAGTGTGGGGCTAGTGGGAGAGTAAGAGGTAGTAAGGGGGCAGGGGAGAGGGGACATGAGGGGGAGGGAGAGAGAGGGGGTGGGGGTGGGGGGGTGGGGGGAGGAGGGGCATGAGGAGGTTGGGAAAAGCAGTGGGAAATGGACAGATTCAGAGGTGAAGAATTAAAATACAAGTTTCTACATGTAATAGTAAAGATGGAATTGATTGACAGATTGACAGCCATGTAATTGTCATTACTGCTTTTTTATAAGCACTGCAATGTTTATTGTAGTCTGTATTCAAGTTTCAGTACCAGGTTTTCATTAGAGGGAAGTACATTGTGTGTTTAAATTCACATCTGGTCAGTTTGGATCTATCTACCCAGGATCTATGAACCATATGTAAAATGTATGTAACAGACCACACCAGAAACAAGACTATAGCTCACAATTGGGGCTGAGATTTTATTATCACTAGTGAAAGTAAAGTCCGACATGTGGTTCAATCATGCACGCTTTATCCCTATGGTTGTCAAATGGAAGGAGCTTCCCCGATCCATGTGCATGCGTGTGAACGCCACATAGGAAGAAATGCGCACAATCAAACAAAACCTAGAATCTGATGTCCACATACGACCACTCTCACTGTTAGCCATACATCGTACCTACCATTACACTCACTCACACTCACCCCACAATGTAGTGTATTCCCCTAGTTATGAAATAATTGCTGTGTACACTTGCAAGGCGCCAAAAGTATATGCCTTGGTCGTGTGTGTGATTAGCACAACCAGTCACTAGTTTCAATGTTATCAATTAACCTTAATTACAATGCCATATACAGTACTGAGGTGTGCATTGCTGAGTAATTCCAGTATTCATAACATTACCTCTGACAATTCACCAGAACATAGTTTTGGGAGATACGACACCAGTATATATTACCTGTAGATACCCTGTTACCCTCATGTGACCTCTGTCACTCTAAAAATGACAAAGAGAGAAGGGTACCGTAGATCGGGAAATTTTCACCGTTAACATTTTTTCACCAGTTGCTTAGGTGGCGAAAATTAAACCCACAAACGCTTCTTATGTGTGTGTGTGTGTGTGTGTGGTATCTGCATACCATGCCTATTCATTCACATACACACTAACTTATGCATGCACATCATACAAACACATCACAATGTATGCCCACACATATGCACACTCCACTCCTACACACACACACACCATATGCTCCAACATGCACATACGCTCTACACACACACACACACACTCCCCTCCCCCCTCCCAACCAACACATGCAGCCACTCCTCTTGTGTTTGGTGTGCCACTGGTAGACCTTGTGACACGTGAAGGAAGAGCAATTCCCTACATTGTGCAGAAGATCGTGGAACACATGGAGGAGGAGGGTGAGGAGGGAGGGAGGGAGGGAGGGAGGGAGGGAGGGAGGGAGGGAGGGAGGGAGGGAGGGAGGGAGGGAGGGAGGGAGGGAGGGAGGGAGGGAGGGAGGGAAGAAGGAGGGAGGGAGGGAGGGAGGGAGGGAGGGAGGGAGGGAGGGAGGGAGGGAGGGAGGGAGGGAGGGAGGGAGGGAGGGAGGGAGGGAGGGGAAGGGAGGGAGGGAGGGGAAGGGAGGGAGGGAGGGGAGGGAGGGAAGGGAGGGAGGAGGGAGAGGAGGGAGGGAGGGGAGGGAGAGGAGGGAGGGAGGGAGAGGAGGGAGGGAGGGGAGGGAGGGAGGAGGGGAGGGAGGGAGGAGGGGAGGGAGGAAGGGAAGAAGGGAGGGAGAGAGGGAGGGAGGGAGAGAAACAGCATAGGACAACTTCAAGTAGGAAAGCCTTGGTTAATCAAGGACACTTGACAAAGCCCATCTCAAACAAGGACATCTAGCTTGCTAATCAAGAGGTACTTTTCATATATCACACCACTACATGTTATCAGGTTTGGATCAAGAAGGAATCTATCGTGTGAGCGGAAATGCCAAGCTGATAGACAACTTGAGGTGCCGGTTTGACAAAGGTAACATTCCCACTACTGTATCTATACATGTGCATTAGTTGTTGCCTCGAACTGAGGACAATCATTTCTTGTCCCTTCCATTCCCCATTGATTACTGTAAGTGAAAAACTAGTCAGCGGAACCTTGGGTTTAGAGTATATCTCATCTCATGTGTCCATAGCTTAGCCTCGTTCCCAGGTCTTCCCACAGTATGGTTTTTGATTGCAGCCTGGGAACAAGGCCACCACAAGTATTCCATTGAGCTAGTTGATTGTAACATCATACCCAGGCAGCAAGAGCTAGTCCAGAATTGAAAGCTTGGGTATAAGGCTAACATAAGTATATACCTGACAACCTCACAAAGACAGCCGGCCTGAAAACAATTGGCTATTCTACACCTACACCATACATATGAAAATACAGTCTATATACAGTGGAACGTCTCTACTACAGACACCCTTGGGGCCAAAATAATTGTCCTGATTAGTAAGGTGTCCTTATTTCAGGGAGAGAATAATAGACTCAGACAGGTATTGTATTTGGGACTCAGTCAGGTGTCCTTATTTCAGGGGTTCCACTGTATGTATGTATACTATGCAGCTTGCTTGTGCAATATGGGTGACAATCGTACCTCATGTTCAATTGGCCGTATTACGAGTAGTGGCAGTTTTATGGGGCCGACCCTCGGATTTTCCCGCTATTATTTGTAACAAGACGCAGCGTCATGCAAGGGGGAAACCGTGGGATTTCCCAGAAATTAAGTTAAGTTTATTAAATAAGCACAGCTTAGTTAACTCCATTAGAACCACTTTAGTGTACATTAGGAAGGCATGCAAATGTGATTCATTTTATACGGCTGTCCCCTCACACCATAGAAGCAGTTCCCAAGCTTGAAGTGGCTCAATATTGCATTCATATTCCTCTTGGATTTCCATCACATTACACACATTGGACTGTCTACAAACCATGTAAAATTGTAATATGAATGCAACAGTTCAATCAAATGTTGAGTACTTGCTGTTACATACCATATATGGACTTACTGCAGTTGGAGATGCGGAATTCAAGGGCCTGGACATTGCCGCAGTGGCGGGACTACTCAAACTCTTCCTGGTACGAACACATTCAATGAACATAGTCTGCATGTGCAATAGTGGGCACTCTTTCGAGGACGAATACATAAACACTTGAAAGAGCGCCCCCCCTTTGGTGAATGTAAGATTCTCCTCCAAGAGCGCATGGGCACTCTTTTGTGAGACTAAGCTATACATATATACTGTACACTTAATCTCGTAAAAGAACGCCCATGGGCGGGGAATCTTACATATTCACCAAAGAGGGGGGTGGGCACTTTTTCAAGTGTTTAGCTATAGTCTGGTCTTGTACGTATAGTGGACACATGTGGTCCTCTGATTATAACCCATAAAAGCACAATCTATTGCACAGTCCTGTGCATCTGGCTGGCCACAAGAGTCTCTATTGCAGTACAAATGTACTATGTGATGAGTTTTGTGCGAGTGCTAGCCAGCTGTGAATGAACAAGGGTACCAGCTACATTAGCAATATCCCTCGTGAATGAACAAAGGTACCAGTAATATCCCTTTGTTGGTGTGTAGGAGTACTATGTGTGTACATACAGTGTTTATTGTTCAGGGTGGGAAGCTGTATTACAGTGCGTACATTGTTTGTTTTCCTCTCCCTCTCCTGCTATGCAGCGTGAGCTACCCTCCCCCATCATCCCTGATGACCTGATTCCCAAGTTTGTGGAAATACAGCACGGTGAGTCACACACAGCTGTATAGTTTACACACAACAAGAGACATGGAATGATATCATATATATATGTTGCATATTTTGTGTGTTAGTCTGCAATTCACAGAATTAGAAATGCAAAAAGCAGACCATTCCTATGTGTGCTACACACATTAGCATGTGGCACACTTGCAAACCATGCAAATTTTGGGTGGCAAGTTTTTTTCACCCTTTTACGAAATACTATTCTCATGAAAATTTTAATGTATAATTATGGCTTTATGTTTGCCCCGTAGTCACATGAAAGGATGTCAATTTACTACATTAGATTACTGACTTAGTATATCCTCCTTCCTCCCTCCTCCCCTTTCTCCCTCCTCCTCCTCCCTCCCCTTTCTCCCTCCTCCTCCCTCCTCCCATTTCTCCCTCCTCCCTCCCCTTTCTCCCTCCTCCTCCCTCCTCCCTGCCTCTTCCCTCTCCCTCTCCCTACCAGCCCACCCAGGCCACCCCTCCCCAGAGGCTCTGGACTTGTTACGAGAGACACTGGGTCAACTCCCCAATGCACACTACACACTGCTCAAGTACCTCATGCACCACCTGGCCAGGGTCGTACAACACTCCAGTGAGTCCATGTAGCCTCAGGGCCCACTTATGGACACCTGGTGGTAGAAGTGAATCCATGCATAGCCTCAGGAGTGTACTTTCAATTAACTTTACACCCATGCCCTTCACCCAGCTTTTTGTCGACTGCAGTACAGAAAAAGTGTGAGCCTACGTAGGAATGAGGGAAAAGCTGGGTGGCGGGGGGCTGGGGAAGAGGCTGGGAATAGGCTAACCCAAGCCTCCACCCGGGCTTTTGTTGTTTGCAGTAAAGTGTTGAATTTCATTCCAAGTCTGTTCCTACACATGTAAACAAGACTGTGTCTGACTCCCCTCTTCTTGACCTTCTCCCTCACAGGTCGGAACAAGATGTCCCCAGTCTCACTTTCCATCGTCTTTGGACCAAACATCTTCAGGTGAATGCTAGTGCATGTACAATATAAGATTGAGACCGAGATTATTAATTTTACAGGATAATAGTTTCAGGATGTAGCCTCATTCCCAGGGCTAGGCCCTTGCCCATCACTTGTGGTACCAAGCAACAGAAAGCTGGGCGAGGGTTAGACATGTACTAGCCTCATTCCAAGGTCCCCGCTTTTTGTGCTTGTCCATACTGAAAGCGATAGGAAGCTGGGGAAGAGCCTGGGAATGAGGCTACACATGTAGCTACATGCTCAAAATATCATACTTCAGTACATGCATGTGTGTGTGTGTGTTTGTCTCTAGGTGTGGTTCAGGTCTGGAGGGGTTGAGACAACAGGGCTACACTAACCCCGTTGTGTGCAGGATGGTACAACATTACGACACCCTGTTTGAGGTACGTATTCACTGACCTCATTCCTAGAGTCCTGCCCAGTCGCTTACTGTATGACAAACAGGGAGACACAACTCTGGGAAGGAGCCTGATAATGAGGTCACTCTGATACTACACTGTATACATATATAGAGGTTGTAAGATACTTCCTCAAGAAACCAGTTCTTTTTTTTTTTAGAAATTCACAGAGATTTTGGCAATATACTGTAGCCATCTGCAGGGCCCACACATAGCCTTGCACCCAGCTCTACTTAGCAAAAGCCAGTGCAGAGTACATCTATACAGTAATGTAATCCAATTTTTTCCAGGCTCCACTCATTCACACCCAGACCTTCTATTCTTAAGTACTCATGCACAAGAGCTGGGGAACAAATATGCTAGACTGACTCATGTTGAGTTGACCTCTGACCTCCCACAGCCTGCCCCACACTCCCCCAGTCAAGACTTGAAGAAGAGACCAAAGAGACCAAAGCCGTACACCGAACACATCCAAGAAAAGAAACGAAAGGAGGTCTGTTATAGTATACATAGCTTCATTAACAGGCTCCTCCCCTCTCTCTCCATTTTTATAGGCTAGTGCATACTATGTACCTACTACCTATAGTACTGTACCATCGATCATGCCCACAACTGGTGGCAAGTTTAGTTACATACCCCAGCTCTCCCTGTTCATCATACAGCACACGTATGTGACAAAAGCAGCATGGGGAGAATCCTGGAAATGAGCATTCGTACCTCAAAAGTATTAGTTTGCTACCATTGATGTACAATTCTTGCACACCATTGGGTATAGCCTGCCTCTTTGTGCCTTGATCTCCAGGCTTGTCTTGTACTCTCACAGTTCAACTCTCAGATCAATTCTCTCCTTATAAGGCTTTGTTCTCTCTCTCATTTCACCAGAATCCTTCCAGCCCTCCTCCAATGGGTACTCTAAATGGATCACTCGAGGGAGGAGAAGAGTACTCAGAGCGAAGCATTGACGAGGCCATTGAGAGGAGCAGTGGAACCCTCTCCCCCACCAGCCCCACACCACTGCAGAATGAAGGTTGTTCATCATGCGTACATAATCTGCAACATACCCACACCAGCCCTACCTGTTTCATGGCATATTACCTAACAGAGTGTAGCGCATGATAGATAAGCTGGGTTTAAACCCTGTCTTCCACCGACCCTGTATCATTTACTGCAGAATGAACCATAGATAATCACCAAAACATCTCTCATCACATATACGCATTCACCAAAGTTCTATGACATTTATCTGTACATATACACACATGAGCATGTACATCCACTCTCAACAGAGGCAGAATAAGTGGAGGTAATAATAATAAAGTGTTGCAACAAACAAGTTACTGACAGGGCAGTGCCAGCCTGATGGGCAAATACTGAGAATTGTAACATACATATGTATAGCTATATGCACTTTCCATCACTTTTCCTATACTTGTATCTATACGTACTGGCAAGAGCGCATAAGAACGGGCGGCTAGAGTAAGAGCGTGTAACTACGTAAAATTTGAAACCGGGCGGAATTTACCGCCAGTACTAAAAATAGTAACACACCCTGCGCACACTGCATTGACATAGGCCCTTATGCATTGTTGCTAAGCGCGCACATGACCGGGTGTTCTATTTTTAGTACGGTTCAATAATTTTGCCCGGACTACGAGCTTCTATTGGAGTTACACGCTCTTACTCTAGCCGCCTGTTCTTATGCGCTCTTGGTACTGGCTATGCACTTTCCCATCACTTTTCCTATACTTGTATCTATACGTACTGGGTATACATACACTGCTACACATATATTAACTTTGTACATTACACACACATCCATTCATCCATTTTATTCTCATGACCTTACAGATGTATTCAGAGAATCAAGCCCTCCCACCAGCACACCACTTCTCATCAAATCCCCCTCACACCCAGAGCCCCTGTTTGTTGAGTCCCACAATGAGAAAGTGGATGGACACACGTTCCAGAGGCAGTATGCCAAGAGGTTGAAGAAATCAAAGTCAAAAGAGAAGGAAACAGCAGGAGACTCTAAAGAAACAACCAAAACAGTAGAAAAGTCTAACGGAAAGGAAAAAGAGTCTAGCGGAGCGATTGGGAAGTCGAAACAGTCCAATGGGAGGCCGCAGAGTGAACCTGTGGCAAGACAGCCGGCACTGAAGCATCCACAAGTTAGGTAAGCTTTAACATGTGGTGCAGTACATCACAGGTGCTGCCAATTTCACTGTATACTCGATCCGTGACCACATGAGTGACTGCTAGTGATAACAACTTCCGGTTGGTGGAATTTCAATTAAACCTGTCCTCGAAAATTGACAGCAGAATGAGCAAACCATAATTTGTTTTACTGCACGCTTTTAGGGCGACCCACTTCATAGCTTACCCACTGACATCACACACACTCACACACACACCTCACCTCCCCATAGTTCTCTAAACCCTCACGAGGACCCAGATCTCACAATGAGAACTCCATCACCATACTCCTGGCAGAGCAGGTTAGAGGGAGGGAGGGAGGGAGGGAGGGAGGGAGGGAGGGAGGGAGGGAGGGAGGGAGGGAGGGAGGGAGGGAGGGAGGGAGGGAGGGAGGGAGGGAGGGAGGGAGGGAGGGAGGGAGGGAGGGAGGGAGGGAGGGAGGGAGGGAGGGAGGGAGGGAGGGAGGGAGGGAGGGAGGGAGGGAGGGAAGGAAGGAAGGAAGGAAGGAAGGGAGGGTTGATTACCGAATACTGAATATGTGCTTATGTTCTCATTCAGTGGCAGCCCTGGTACCAGTCCACCAACTTCTCCTTCTCTAACTCCCAAAACTTCCAGGTGAGCAGCACACACAATATGTACGCATGCACGCACACGCACACATACACACACACACACGTACACACACACACGTATACGTACACACACACACTCGTGCACACACACATACTACACACCTACTCTCCCCCTCACCCCTCACACATGCACAGGGTAGTCAGCTCAGTGATTGCAGACAGTGTGAAGCAGTTTCTCTTTGAGCCTTCCTCCTCAGGTAGGAGGTTACCACGGCAACCCGACTCACTTCAAACACAAGGTGGAACCAAGAGCAAGGTACGCATTGGGTACCACACCGTCACACAAGTGGAGTAACAATATGTCTCTTTTTGAGCACCACATCAATCTTACTTTTAGTCTTCTAGAACTTTGCCTACTACACATTAGTGTGCATGTACATTTATGTCACCATCTTCCAGTCACCCTAGCACACAGCTGATGAGGCCTTGTATTGACTGAAATATGTCCTGCACAGTAGGTGACTTGTATGTATAACATCCAGGCCTGTCATTCTTCGAGGAAATGTAGTTCATTTGATTGTTTGTGTATGTACACACACCCCAAAATAGACCTGATGTGTTTAACCTGATAATTAAGTGAGCATACCAATGTTCCTTCACATGCAGGTAGCAAGAACTGATGTATATGGCCTGTTGCTACCTGACAGGGCAGACTCTCCTCATGTGAAGAAGAGACTGAGGCAACAGTCAGCCATTACGAAGCCCGACAGCCCTAGTGATATTCAAGAAAATGGACTGGACCAATCAGACGTGCCTGGTACCGATCAAACGGATGGTCCAGGTACCAATGTGGTATTAACTCCACTGTCAACTGGAATCAAAATGCATCAAGTTGATACAGAGTTGACACCTGCAACCCCCTCTATCAAAGCACATACAAGCAAAAGAAGATCAAGGGTCAAAATTGTGGATGATAAAAAAACAAAAGTAGACGAAAGTGATCAGAGTGATCAAAAACTGGATCATCATAACACAGAAGGTGATCAAAGTGATGTAACACAGCATCCGAATCCAGAAAAACAATCTCAACCAGTTGTTATTCGAAGGCGGGATAGAGGAGAGAGGGACACTAAGAAGTTAAGGAATCGCAAGAGTTCTCTTCATGGTGGAGATGGTACAAGTGCATTGATGGAGGACACAGATGTACAGATTGTGAGCGTCAGTCAGGAAGACTCAGGCACAGCAGAGGAGATAATGTCCAGGTAAACTCAGTTAACCCGTGTAAAATATCTGTTATGCATATGTACATGTACCTATACACTATAGTGCTATGAGTTTTTAAGTAGTCTAGACGCCAAACAACCAGTCTCTCAGGCTGAAAAATTGTACAGGTATATTAGGCGTAGATATTCATGACTGAATAAATTTTGACAATCTTTGAATAAACAAACTTCATACAAAACTGGAGACACTCTTTACTGAAGACGGCGAAAAGTTGCAAAAGCATGAGGGAAGATTGCCTAGATTATTCACTCACGAATATCTGTGCCTTATATAGTGCTATTTTGATTCATCTGTCTTCATGTATGTAGGAAGGGGAAAGTTTCTGATTTGGTTCGCCAGTTTGATGAGACGGACTCTGGTCCAGGAGTTAGTGGAGGAGGGAGAGGAGGAGAGGAAGGTAGAGAGGAAGGTACTCCCAGGAAAAGAAAGAAGCCAGGACTGAAGGCATTCAAGATGTTTGAAAGCAGTGGCATCATTATGGGCATGGTAAGCGGCTACGTTCGTACATATCTATATGTAATCTCCTACTAGCTAATAATAGTTATTACATTAGAGTTGATGTGCATAATGGAATCACAAGCTTCTTTGTGAGTTGTACATTCTGTCATTCAATGCAGGCTCCTCCTTCCCGACCTAAGGTACCCGTCAGCAGTGAGACAGACGCCACAGCTGTACATGAGGTAGGCACCTCACATATCAAATGACGTCACAACTAGTTTAGGCTGCAAAATCATTGCTAAGTCTTGTGTGTTGTCAAAAATGCATACATGTACATGTATTTTCTGTCCCAATCCCCACCCTCTCCTCCCACCTCTCCTCCTACCTCTCCTCCCACCTCTCCTCCCACCTCTCCTCCCCTTCCCCAATACACACACATACATATTCATCCCGCCCTCTTTTTCCAGAGTGCTGATGGCAGTGAGGACCTCACCTCTGCCACCAGAGCCCAGCTCTCCACCACACTCTCTGAAGAGGTGAGTGAGACAACAGACTGTCATCCAAGTAGTTAATGAGTAATCACTGAGCAGTCAAAATAGGCTAGCATACAGTCATGTAATCCGCTTGCCTCATTCTAAGGCTTTCTACAAAGGCTGATCGCTCCTGTAAGAACACTTTCACTTGTGGCCAGAGTCATAGTTTATATTTGGCTGTGACTATGTGACCATGCGATAACTGCTGTTTGCTGTGTAACTTTGGCCAATGTAGCCTCGTTCCCAGGCCTCCCCCATTTGCATTCACAATAATACACGGCTGGCGAAGAATGGGGTCTTCGCGGGATCGGCTCCTGTGTATTATTGTGAACGCAAACGGAACGTAAAAACAGGGGAGGCCTGGGAACGAGGCTAGATCATAAGTATACAAAACCCCAGTCACAAACATTGTGCTTGAGCAATTAAAATTAATAAAGGAGTTCCAACACCAGCAGGCACATCCGTGTTTTGTGCAGGTTTCCACAATGTTATAGGTATGCACTGAGAATGACCACCTCTTGTTTTTACCCAAGTAGAAGCAGTAAAGCTGATGTCATAAAAACTTCCTTTTTTTCCCATGCAGGACGTCTTTGTTTCTCCCAACATTGCTTCAACGAGCACAGCTAGTACCAGCTCTCGTCATGGGAGGAAACTCCAGTTGCCAACAACTACATCCGATGATGTGTTTGTGTCTTCAACACACACTAGTGCTGTAGAGGGGGAGGAGGGAGAACGAAAAGATAGCCTGAATGAGCTTGATGCAGTGGAGAGATCTGGAACACTGCAACATGTACGTACACATACTTCAAGCATCATACACCATTGCACAAATATATTGCTCATGACCAATCATTGAGCCACAGAGTCGGGTGTATCCAAAGTCACCCACTGTGTAGGGCACATTGTGGCCAACACCAGGCCTCATCAGCTGCACTGGAGTGACTGGAAGATGGGGACTGCTACATGTCATTAGTTTTGATAGCTCTTAAAGTCCCTGCTTGAGCCTGATTTCTGTCCTTGTATTCATTTGGTATCACTGTTTTAGGTCTCGTTCTTCTCAAGATAATGTGATTGGGTGAAAAGTTGCCGGATAACTTATGTCCAATGTTCTCTCGTCGCAGCTTACCCTGAACAGACCCCGTGGTCCTCATCGCAGGAGGCCCAGGAGAGCAATCAGTGCTCCTGTGGCATCTCTGGCCAACACTGCCACCAAAGAGGAGCTAGAACATGATGAAGACTTCACCCACTGGACTGGTAGCGACGTAGCTCATAACAGGCTGACACGGGTTCAGAGTACTCCAGTGGTTTCTATAACAGCTGCCTCTTTAGCTAAGAGTGAGGCAGAGCAACAGCACCTAAAGGCAAAGCCAGAGAAAAGAATGAAGAGAGTTAGCCCAAAGGAGCACAGGAAAAAGGTTTGTGAAGTGTATAAATTTTTAAACAGTTTCCAGCAGAGCAACATTTCTCAGTCAAAGCATCTGATCAACAGAAAAAACTTTATAGCTATATACTATCATCATCAGTGTAGTGTATATGACACAAAGAGCAAACTCAAATACTGTCACATGAGAAGAATATTTAACTAATAGGCTACATATGTAGATGCCTATACGTACCTATATCTACATGCGTACATGTACAGTGTGTATAAAGCACATCATTGAGACTTACCATGATGGTGGCACCTCAATCCAGGTGACAGTGGAAGGTGGTCGTTCCAAGGAAAAGCGACAGAGCTCCAAGTCTCCTGAAGCACCTTCCTCCACATCTCGAGTCCCCCTGTTAGATCTGACAGCACTGGCACCAGAGAACAATTCATCCGGTAAAGCATCTATTACCTGTTGAGTTCTTATGCGCTCTTGCCTGTTTGTATATTAATTCTAAATTTAAAATGTTTACATCTGCAATTGCAGAATTGTTTTGGTATGAGGCTAATGTAGTTGTATCCAGACAGTCTCATCTAACATGTCTGCATGGTATTAGGTTGTTATGAATTGTGACTGCTCGTTGGAGGTTTAAAATACAGTGTTTATCCAGATTTTAATTTTTTTCTTATATAGAGGTGAAGCAGGGCTGGGGAGACGGCTCCAAGGAGGATGACAGAGCAGGTCAGCCATCACAACAGGCCACCAGCAACACTGCCACAGTCAAAGAGATGAGCCACAGGGTCCACGGTGAGATTAGAATATTGTCCAATACAGCTATGCAGTTTCAAGCTTGGACAATGATGTCAATTATACTCTTTATGTCATATTTTGAACAATTTTGTTTTAATGTGAAGCTACCACTGTTTTACTCTTGAGTGAAAGGTAGCACTCAACTGAGATGTTGGTTTCTTGGCACATTCAGAACTCAGGGCAGCCATCAGAGAGTTTGAAACTGACTTTGTCACAAACCATGGCCACAAGGTACGTACATGTACATGCATCGCTAACTAAACTAGATTTATGATTACTCTGCATGTGCAGGAGATGATCTGGTGCTGGGGTTAGGCTAGATAGCTATTGAAAGGGAATGATTTTTAATGCAATCATGTTTTTCTTGTGTTTGAACAGCTTGAATGTAGAAACTGTACAGTGTAAACTCCCCTCGGATGCAATGTACAATTGTTATTGCAGCCTTTTATCATATGTAATACTGATTCCCATTAATCCAGCCATCAGCTGGGGAGAGGTCTCCAGTCAGGCCACAACTTGAAGAGCTCTCAAAACTGAGAAAGAGTTTTAGAGGTATCTACATAGCTACATTAACACAGTATGAACGTGGAGCACTATGTATGGAAGTAGACCATTTGACATTTGGTGCAATGGGAGACTTAGTCAGAATTGTGACTTAATGCCAGGGGTATCTCTCAAACTTGAGAAGGTCTTGGGTTCATATCATCGAGCTCATCTTTCTTTCCGGGATCTACCCGTGGTTCTCACTTCTTTTCGGCATTCCTACCATGTTCATGCATACGAGCCTTTGCTATCACCAGCAGTAACATTGAATCAGATTTATCTATGGTTTGATCATGACACACGCAAGATATATAACTCAGAGACCAGCCTTGAATGCAATATCTTTGCTGTGTGTTTACTGTGCAGCACTGAAGGGGAGATCAGCCAGTGAGGAGAAACTCAGTCAAACAGCTCCTCCTGAACTGCCAAGTACAGGTAGAACAACACTAACATATCTGTTGTGGAAGAGTTTCTGTCAGATTTGCCATTTCAGTCGTTTTGCCAGCGTACACGATCACATGAATTCTATTCTATTTGCCATTTCTGTAACTTAATACATTGCTGCAGAAATACGGCCTCAAGTGAGCGCCACCAGTGTGTTGAGCAGCAGTGTGTTGAGCAGCAGTGGGAGCAGTGTGTCAGCATCATCGTCAAGGAGTTCCCTCCATGCCACCCTGGAGAACGTGATGACGCTACTGGAGGAGAAGAGGAGGAAAGAGGGAAGACCTGAGAACATTGAGGTATGTAGGAAGGGCCCATGCATGAGAGAAGGAGGGAGAGAAGAATGGGAGAAGAGGGAGGCCAGGGAGGACCAAGGAGGAAAGGAAATGATGCTAAGCTATAGCCTCCACCTTTCCTCCTTCAATGTCACCTGGGAATGAGGCTGCACTGCATGGTACTTGAGGCAGCTAAAGTAGCGATACATGTGTCGTGTGTGTTATCTTCACAAGAATAATAATTCTGTCCAAAGCAGGCATTCACCAACCGTATCTCCTTCCTTCCTCTAGCTCATGACAGCAGAGCAGGTGATGGCTGAGAAACACTCCATACAGAAATCTCTGCTCCAGTTTGAGAAGAAATATGGAAGACCGGTTAGTAAATACTGCATACACAATGTTTGTGTATGTACATAGTATCATACATTCGTACATGTACATATGGGCTAGATGCTTTAAGAACTGTTTAAGCTATGAGGCTAACGAAGAGGAAAAGGGTGGGGGGGGGGGTGGGGGGGGGGGGGGGGGGGGGGGGAACAAGCCTGGGAACGAGGTTGCCTTGTAACACCTTTAATTGTAGCTTGAGTCCAGATAGGCAGAACCGTAGATGCTACTTGCACTGTACTATAGGTGATAGTCTAGCCAAGCCTGCATGGTTATGTTGATATCTAAGACATTTAACAAGTGCATAACAAGCCAATTAACATTTTGAAGTATGACCACTTCGAGGCTTTTCTCTACATTACAGTATATGTGTATGGCGTCTCTTCCTGCAGCAAACTAAGGAGGATAAAGACACAATGCGTCCATTGTACGATAGATATCGACTGGTAAAGAAGCACATTGCAACTAGAGAAGCCAACAAGTCTCTACAGCAGGATAAATCAATGACAACAACTGCAGACAGTAAGTACTGGCTAGTAGCTACCACTTGGAATGTACACTGCAGTATGTATGTACACATGACAATCTCCTGCATGCTGACAGAGATTGAATTTGGCTAGTACCAGGTACAACAAATTGCTCACTTTTCTGAGTTTAATATGACCCACTTTTCTGAGTTGTTGTGTTGTCACATGGTGCTGACTGACCAGATTGCACTATGTACTTTATACCTTTTCTGATTGTTTTAGCTCTGGAGACAACCACAGATACACTTCCATCTGTGACGCTCCTTCAATCAGGGTTCTCAAAATCATTGCCCATGGTAAGTAAAATAAGTGAAGAAAACCTACTTTCCCTGCATGATATACTTATGAGTGTGTACGTATTTCAATGAGTCTTGTTGGAGTATAACATACTTACTTTTTGTAAGTCTCTAAACGCAACAGAGACTTGTCTGCATGTCTCTATTGCGTACTTATCTCTTAGGATTAGGGTACAAAAATTGCAATTGTTTGTTACAGTAAGCTGTTTAGTATACAAAAAATGCTTACAGTGAAGTTGTTGCTACACTTTCCAGACAGAACAGAATATATGCTTTCTCTGTGTGACATATGCACGTATTTCACCTTTAGGAGGCCACACATGAGCTAGATGAGAGTAATACAAAGCTGAGAAAATCCTCTCAGGAGTCTAGAGCTACTCCCACAGGGGGTAGTCATGTGACAGTCACAAACAGTAACATGCAGGGCAGTGGTACCACTGGTGACATGATAAGTGACAAGCAGCTGAGCGAGATTTCATTGTGAGTTTGAGAGTTTCTTATACCCTAGTATGATTCTAGCTATGATAGTGTGAAAATACTCTTGTGAAGATGAAGGCATGTGCTGACAAAGCAGTTTACCATGTTTCAAGTACACTTTGTTGCTCGTGATATCAGGACAAGTACTCAATTGCAATATGCAAAACTTGCAAAAGAGTAAAGTTCTTTGTCAGTCATGTGCAGTCCAACTAACATTCAGCATCATTATCATTTTGCAGCACCTTGGTTCTCAATAATCATAACAATAAAGACAATTATTATGCATCTGCGTATGATGCATTGCTCATCAACCCACCTTTACAGGAATGATCTGCACAGACAACATGAGATTGCCATGGCAACCAAGAAACAGCTGCGTAAAGTACTCAGAGACTATGAACATGAATTCACAACGGCACATGGAAGGTGAAGAAACGGTTTTGTTATGATGATTAAGTTCAAAAATTGAGGGGGTTGGGGGAGGTTATACCTTGCCTATTATCTACAACTAAATTTATCAGCTAAAAAGTTGCATGCATGGTACTACAGGGCAGTGACGAGAGAAGACAGAAAACCAATGCAGAAAGAATATGGAGAGTACAGAGTAAGTGTATTAGCTTACCAAAATATTAATTTTTTACCAATCTGATAAATGTTCTCATGGAGCAAGAATATAGCTTATCATGTTTGCTAAGCTATAGTTGGCTGCAGAGGGTTTCGATACAGCAAACCGGCTCTGTGTATTATCATAATGAACATGAAATTACTCCTGCCACTATTTCTTTCCCCTACTACTTCTTCTCCACAGAACATTAAAGGAAGACTAAAGTTAATTGAAACTCTCATTTCTAAAAATGATCCTGCAAAGACAATGTAGATTTATTCTGTTGTCTAGTACAGTCTTTAAATTATTGTTAAATTATGATCACTTACTACCACAGAGTTTTTATACTTTATGCATATTTCCTCCAAATATTATTTATGTGACCTTTTTATCATAAATTGTTCACCCAAATTAAAATTGAAGGAACAAGCAAAAATTGATGTCATACTTTTGGCTACCTGCAAAATCATTTGTGTGTGTGTGTGTGTGTGTGTGTATGTGTGTGTGTGCATGTGTGGTAGATGTGTCTATAGAATCAATCCTTGCAGTATCCCTAGTGGTTTAATGGTCACCACCATGGGGTGCTTCTCCATGTAATTGGTCACTATACATTACATCATCTTGAAGTAATGACCAATGTGACAGTGGTAGTGATTACCGACCTAACAGTGAAGCCAGTTTAGCTTCATTCATAGTCTCGCAAGCCAGACCCAACCAACCCCAGCACAGATCACTTTCAGTATCACGCACTGAAAGTGATCTGTACTAGGGTTGGTTGGGTCTGGCTTGTGAGACCACATCACTCCCAGGCTGTTGTTAGTCTCGTGCCCAGACTATTTTTCGCACACGGAGCTAATAGTCTGGGCACGAGACTAGGCTGTGGTAGGGAGCTGACAACAAGGTGGAAGGCACACATACCCAAGTTTTGCATGTCAAGCACCTTCTTACATTTGCTTCATTGTTAGGGAAATACTCTACATATAGATATCCCCTCTTGTGTAAAACGGATTCCCTAGTTCAGTTCAGTCTCGTTCTCGTACCTGTACCGGAATGACTGTGAACGAGACCACTTAATTACATTGCTAGCCACCCCACACACTCACATGTTCGGCACGAGCCCCACCTTCGAGACAAGTTCTGAATTCAATGAACTCGAAATAGCCATATAAACAGAGTCAAGGCTTGGTATACTCAGAAGGCTATGGCTGACGTCCGACTGAAGAGGTTCCTGTGCTGTCGCGAGAGCGCGATACTGCTGCACTTCTTCAATTTCCTATTTGCTGCCCTAGCTGTATTGGGCCAAACGGGACAAAACGTCAGTCTTCCCCTGTGGACTGGCTCGGCGGTGTTGAACTGCAATTCGTCCACTGGAGAGAGCAACAATGGCACACAAGCAGCTGGCAGCATGGATCCATTTTTCGTTCTGAGCTTTGCATCCTTTTCCTTCGTCGTGGTATTCGGCCTTGCAACTCTCGTGGCGGCAGTTGTAAGCGTTATAACTGGTAGAGGCTACATCACAAAGGATGACCTGAAGTTCCCCCAGTGGCAGTTCCTTCTCATCGGACTCTTTGACGCCCTGAACGGAGTATTTGTGGTCTTTGCTTCCATTCCGAGCAGAACGGCTCCCTTCCTGCAGGCTATCCTGGGCAATTTCCTGATCCCACTTACGATTGTGTTCAGGTGAGCAGTGTTAGACCCCCTTCCACCCAACTTAGAATCAGCATTACACTGAGTAGCCAACTAGAGTGATCAATCTGCATCCAGCCATACAACCATGCATGTAGCCCGGCAGCAAAAAAAAAAAGTGCCATGGTATCTCAGTATCCACTCTCTATATTTCTGTTTGCCAGCATCCACCTATATGTATCGTCATTGATTTATCCACACTTTCCTGATGTATCTTACAACTGAACTTAAACTGTATTGGCAACTGCTGTGGGTGTAATGACGGTAAAATGTGCATTAGCACCTATAGCTGGATCCTTTTTTTCATAAAAGATAGCTGCGTCCCATCTCCCTGTCACCCCAGCATTCAGATCTAGATGAGCCCTGGTATTGGTGAAAACATAGCCTGTGCATTGGGTGACTCTGTATGATGTATGTATAGGCCTACTTGTTAACAGGGAGTGTTAGGCTCACTGTTAAGTTAGCATACAGATGATGTGTAATTCAGCAAGCTACATGCATGTACATAGCAATGCTAGCACAGTGCAACTGGTGTGGCAATTAGTTGTGTGATCAAGTGTAGCTATAGTGTGTTTGCATATACATACATTGTATGTAGATGAGTTAGTGCCATTGTACCAAGGCTTCCATGAAGGCTGATTGACTGCACGTATTAGTATTAGTATAAGTTCATGTACAGGAACTCTGTAAGATTATGGTGCCATAGGTTATCAGTATTAGAGCATTTTTCATCTTTGTGTTCAAGTTAGTGTCCAAGTTATACCATCCTAAATTTTTTTGTGAAATACCAGTCCCATGTTCCTGATCACACTGACTAGCACAGACTAGGAGGATAGGAATGCTATGCAATGCATAGCCAAAAACATTGGTTGACTCTGTATCCAGGCCTAGATGTTATCCTGACTCTGTATCTGGGCCCTCATGCATTTTGCACACACGTTCTTCGTTTTGAACCATGCAGGTACCTTTTTCGCTTCACAAACGTTTGAAACTCCAGCACTTGGGGCACAAACTACAAGATAAGGCCTCAAGCTTGTTCTTTCGATGGGGGACCCCTCCCCCCCTCTAGTAGACACAACGTCATTCATGTGATAAAATGGACCAGGCCTTCCCCCTCCATTTTTGCATACTGCAAGTGATCAAAAACTGGACAGCTAGTGTGAAGGCCTGGGAACAAGGCTAGGTTGTCAGTGTGTTGTGGTTGTCAGATGAACTGGCCCAGTTGTATATAGGAACTTCAAGTTCTTAATGCAACCTGAGGGAACCCCTCACAGATGTTAGTGGTTACTATCAGCAGGATCATGGTTGTAAGCAATCAAGGCGGCTGGCTGCTTCTCTGGTTGCCTTGTGCAATTAGTCTGTAATACCAAAGTAAACCTCTCGTAACCACTGTCTCTTCAGCTTGACTGCAACCAGGGTAACCACTTTGTGGTTAAAACAACCAGTTTGTTTTTGCAGTGAGCTAGAGATATGGTTCATCGATTGTTTGTGAATTGTGACCATGCAATGCAGGTTGGTTTTGTTGCGCAAGAGGCCCACCCTGCTGAAGTTGTGCTGTGCAGGTTTTGTGCTGCTGGGTCTGATCCTCTCCCTCATTCCAGTCATCGCTGGGATGGACAGGGGGAGTGAGAGTGGCAAGCAGGCCTGGCTGAAACAACCCATCGTGGGGAGAATACTGTGGCCTCTCTGCTTCATGTTCGGATTTGTGAGTTCATCACTCCATTCAATTTATCAATCTGTTAGTCAAAGCTGTCAATCAAAGCTGACATTAGCTAATACAATTGTACATCACACCATTTCTCAGTCAAAGCTTTCAGTCAATCTGCAAATCAGATTTTGATCTAAATCCTGTCTCCCTTTCTGTACGGTGAGGTCAGTTAGCAGTTATGTAATTACAGATTTATGAAGGTCAAGGCTTAAAATTAGCAGACTACAATTTGTATAGTTATTTACACAATTTACATGCGTGACTGATGTATATCTTTTTGTGTCAACTCCTATAGCTAGTTATGTACATAGCTAACAATTGTATATGAACACCAAAATACACACCAATACACACGTTCACACACACACCAGATTCCTGCGGCTCTAATGAATGTCATTGAGGAGAAGAGTCTCAAGGACACTCGCAACGTCAACCTGTTCTACCTTCTCTTCTGGACATCACTCTACCAGCTGATTACAGTGGGAGCACTGTTCTGGGTGGACATCCTCCCCAGCTTTGGGTTTGCTGATGGGATCTACCAGTTTGGTCAAAAGTGAGTGTGTAGCTGAATAGCTACATCTACCTTGTCAAACTGCATGTAATTTACAAGGAGAAACCTATAAATCTGCCTCCCTGTTTTGTAGCTAACTATAGTTGGTAGCCAAACACACTTGTCTTGCATCATCAGAGTGCATATAGTTTGGATCATCTTATAGCATGCTGGGCACATGCATGCACAGACAGGAATTTGTATTGCATTAGTTTTGGAAGTTGATGCAAGAATTAGCTCTTATTTTGCTGAAACCTGCAATGAACCTGTGTCTGTTCATGCAAGCCCATGTGTTTTCCACATGCTGGACATCCATGCGGTTGCACAGACTTGTGTTCACATGCCAATTCAGTTCACAAATTCCGGAAGTTGATGCAAGAACTACAGTTATTACCTTGACCTTGTATAAACTTCCGAGACCTGCAATGTGAAATGTGAACATGTGTCTGTTCATGCAAGCACATGTGCTTTCTGCATGCTGACAGCATGTGGGTGCACTTGCACAGACTCGTGTTCATGTTGCAATTTTATCAGTTCACAATCCAAGTTTCAGAAGTTAATGCAAGAAGTAGTCACTCTCTTATAAACTTCAGCGACCTGCAATGTGTCTGCACATGTACTTTCAACATGCATGCTGAGCACATGCTCTTGCACAACCATGCACAAACTGTTTCGGAAGCTGATGCAAGAATTAGCTTCTATTTTGCACAACTTCTGAAGCCTGCAATGTGAAATGTGAACATGTGTCTGTTCAGACAAGCACATGTGCTTTCTACATACTGACAGCACACGATCTTGTAGCATGCTGAGCATGTGCATGCCCTTGCACAGAGATATTGTATTGGTTTCGGAAGTTGATGCAATGAATCAGCTATTACTGTTGCATCAACTTCCGAGACCTGCAATGTGAAATGTGAACATGTGTCTGTTCGGACAAGCTTTTCCACATGATGACAGCATGTGGGTGCACTTGCACAGACTCGTGTTCACGTTGCAATTTTATCAGTTCACAATCCAAGTTTCAGAAGTTGATGCAAGAAGTAGTCACTCTCTTGTATAAACTTCAGTGACCTGCAATGTGAACACATGTCTGCACATGTGGTTTCAACATGCATGCTACAAGATGATGCAGTTATATAGTTCTGAAGTACCCTCTCCCCTTTTCTGGCATTAACTATACTATAACTAAACGGTACAAGAACACATCCACATCATACATGCACATAACAAACACATTTACACACATAACATTAACACATGCATGCACACACACACACACACACACACACACACACACACACACACACACACACACACACACACACACACACACACACACACACACACACACACACACACACACACACACACAGCTACTGGTTTGCAATCCAGTGTTTCTTTGGCCATGCTGGCTGCAGCTCCACACCTGGCATTCGAGGCACCGCCTTCATCACCATGTACCTACTGTCCTACATTGGGAGTGGGTTTCTGCTAAGATATGCAGAGGGAGCCACTTACCTGGCAGTAGTACAGGTGATCAGTGATCTATTAGCTATATAGACGCACTGTATCAGCAACTGTAGCCTCATTCCCAGGCCCATTCAAAAATCGTCCGTATGGGCCTGGGAACGAGGCTATACTGCAAAAACTACTTGGTTAAAGTAACCTCACAGAGTGGTTACTTTAGTTTCAGGGTTCATTGATCTGAAGAGAATTTAAACACCATCCAGCTCCCTGAAAATTCCATCAGGCTTCATTGAATGGCGAAGAGCTAGCACAGACACTTGTCTGCTAGCTAATACCGCTTCTTATGGTCCATCTGCTGGTTATTATCCGGTGCCATAACTATCCATCATCTCCATCAGGCTTACAGACAAGTACTCTTTGCTTCTTTACGGAGCCTGATGAAATTGTGAGGGGGGGTGATGGATGGTAAAGTAGCTACTCTTTGCTTCTTTACGGAGCCTGATGAAATTGTGAGGGGGGGTGATGGATGGTAAAATGTTTGTGATATCTCGTCATATATATACTCAGCAACCCTGAAACTGGAGTAACCACTCAGAGGTTACCACACCACTCCACCATGCATATATACATACATGTAAACACATGCATACACACATACACACATACACATGCATGCGCATATCATGTACAACACACACAATATACACACGTACACAAAACACACACATGCGCACACAGACACTAGTGACTCCACTTGGAGCACTGTTCTGGAGTGTATTCCAACAGGACAACTGTGGCAAGTTCTTCTGGGGGCCACACGCTGACAGTCTCACCTACTTCAGCATTGGAGGCATCATACTCATAGTGCCTGCCATCTTCCTTTACAACATTGAGTGAGTGTTCCTGCAGTAAATGTAGACTTTGTCAGTATGCTGACTCAGTATACTTCTCTTTTGAGTACAAACTTGGCTTTACAATAACATTGAACTCAGATAACTTGGGGTGTAGCTATACATATGCCTGGCTTGAGCAATTAAAGAACATTATATACTGTAAGATGACTGTAATATAATACTGAATACTATCTAGTGACAGCTATCCAGAAAGCCATACAGGCTAGATATACAAGCATATCTTAGGTGATTGCCCATGATAGAATGGATCAACCCCATTCTATGACGTACACAGGCCTGAAGTCTTTTTGGGACAGATTTTTCCATCCCAGGTGAGCCAAAAAGCTACGTACATGTCACATGTGAGATGGGTTGTATCACACGCAGAGAAGCTATCTTTTTCGTCTTGTCTATTCTTGAAGTCCAACTTAGTGCTATGTGAGTTCAGACAACTGGGGTTATCACTGTTATTGTCTCTGGCTTCAAGATGCCTTTAAGATAATTGTAGCCAGGTAGCTATATATGCAAGTCACAATATAGTACACTGCAAGCACATCTGATACTTGTTGGATGGTTGCCTATGATAGAATGTATATGTGTTATATGTACACAGGTTCAAACAGCTGAAGTCTTTTTGTGAGAGATGCTTCCATCGCAGGTGAACCAAAAAGCTACATGTATAGTTACATGTATGTATGCACAAGTAGAATGGATTGTATCACGGAGATGGGTTATATCACATGCAGAGAAGCTATAGTGTGCTTTTGAATGATGATAGACTTGTGGGACATAATAGGGGGCCCCACTTTTCGGCCCCCCTTCCAAAAAAGCCAATATCTTCAAGCCTATAGATAAGGGACAGTTTGATTCCATTTCAACATTTTTGTGGTCAGCACTGTGCTTGCACTCGATGCAATACTGAAAAAGAAGGTGTGGTATTCTGGATACGTACCCAGACACAAAGTATGTGTTTGGGAACGTGTCCAGCCTTATTTTTAGATTTACGGCACGTGGCATGCTGCATTGAGGTTATCATCTGAATCAGCTTCGCAGCCATCACCGGCTGCCCCACTTCAAAAGAGCTGGTGCTGGCCCTGCTATGGCATGATGTTTAAAGAAAGTTTAGCTACATACTAGCTACTCTCCATGTGATTTTCACTTTAGGAGGGAGGATCTGGAGGGCAAGGATGAAATCTCCATCCAGTCTGAACCAGGAGAGAAGACACCACTATTGGAGGATGACTAGCTAACAGAACTTATAAATATATACTGTAGCTAGCTAGGTTTTACTTTACCTAGGA
Source organism: Agelas oroides (assembly GCA_949130485.1). Classification (NCBI taxonomy): domain Eukaryota; kingdom Metazoa; phylum Porifera; class Demospongiae; order Agelasida; family Agelasidae; genus Agelas; species Agelas oroides. The sequence continues at coordinate 1,450,132 of OX422193.1, read as the reverse complement.
AAAATAAACAGCATGCAACCACCAGTAAACAAAGCGGTGTATAAGCTTGAAGATAAACTCCCAGATGAAATACAGAAGCTGGGAATTCTTTTCCAAGCTTGCACACTGCCTTGTTTGCTCACACCATGTTCCAGGTCTATTCCAGACCCCAGACCCTTCTGACCAGGCAAGCTAGGTCAGAAGGGTCTGCATGGGGTCCAGACTATTAATTCCAGGACCAAACTGTAAATGCTAAAGAGCATCAATCTCATATGTCTGTGAAATATATATTATGTCAGAAGATGTACAAAAGTTGCTAGCAACCAAAGAATTTCTGCTTCTGGCAGGTCACTTCAAAATGAGCCAACACCAATTATGGGCTTTATCAGAATTTACAGATATTGATAACTTGGCTAAACATGGGTGATATTGTAACTGTTATTCACATTTTATTGTGACTTAACCATTTTTCCATACATTTTAAAAATCTGTACTGCTGGAAACTCTGGGATGAGATTGGAAAGGAAAACAGTTTCAGCACAACCTTCTAGGTTGTGACTGCATAGTAAAATGCTGTTAGATGCAAACTGAAAAATTTTAGTGGGTGTCTCATAATTATGGCGCAAAAAACCCCCCGGAAAAAGAGATGTAGTAGCTAATAGCTACACTACAGAAAGGTCTAGGCTATAAGAGAGCCCTTCTTATGAGTTTTGCGCTCCCGAAATTAGGTATCAGCTCCTCGAGGCCTCCTAGCCTTCGTTTTGCTAAATAGCCCCACCCAGCTATCACGTGCGAATTCACATGACGCATTAACTTCCGGTGTGGTGTCAGATCCAGAACATAATTGTCGCTAGCAAAGCTTCACGCTTTTCTCACGTACGGTTGAACAGATCGAGATCAGAGCGAGTCAGCGAAGGTGGTGAACTTATGGCGTCCAAGTTCAAAAGAGAATTGTAAGTGATTAGTGATGACCATAAATCGGTGGTTTTTGGTATTTAGAGAAATTCTAGAACCTCTCTCCCCCGTAAATTACATGATGGCCACTGTTTGCTTCTTAGATTTGAGGAAACACTGTCCATCATTGAGTCCCATTCTCTTAGTAGTCACACACCAGCTATGATGTTGATACCTCCAACACCCTAGTTCTTAATTTGTATTGTTTATTGAAACTGTAGTCCCTATTTTCCAAAACTGAAAGAGGGCAGGGTTGAGGAACTTAGTAGCACAGGGCAAGTTCTCACACATGGATTTGTAGTCAGCAACATACATCAAGCAATCTTTAATCTTATACTGGGGTTGAAGCTGCTTGTAGCTTCAGGGACCATTTTCATTAGCCCAAACCTCGTCTTATGCTTGGAAGCTAGCATGAAAGCTGAGCAAACTTATGTTAGTTGTGTGAGATGGTGAAACTCTTACTAACCCTTACCTAACTCTTTAAGTAACTTCACAAGCCGACATGTAATGTATAGCACCTTAGCATTCCACAGCACCTTGCAAGCCTTTGAGAATGGTGTGATCTCAGTCGCTGACACTACATTACTTGTCCACCAAGGGGCATGAACTTCCTGTCATCATCGCTTACCAAATTCTTTATTGTGGGAGCTAATGCAGCTGAACAAACACATGCATGCCCGGTCATCCCAGCACAGCTGATGAGGCCTGGTATTGTCCGAAACACGTCCTGCGCAGTGGGTGACTTTGTATAACATCTAGGCCTGTTTTATAAGGGAGATGTGGGTCATCGATTGTTCATGCAAGGCTTTTATGTTTTTGATCTACATGTTGACATTTCTTCATCACTGGTTTAGTATACAGACGTAAATGTACACTATACTACATATAAATAATGTGATGTAATCGGTATATAGAGCTCATTTGATGTCATCACCTTCAAAAGTATGATGGGAAATAAAAAAAAAGTGCTGTTTTTACATGCATAGCTTCTGTGGTGGTCTTGGGGAATGAAAGAGATATTGGTAATGCTTCTAGTATGTGTTGAATCAGACCAAACACCACCGCTATACCAGCCATATGTACAAACGCTTACCTGTTTAGGTGTTTATATACTGCCTATGATACACTGTGCGCTAGATGATGGTTCAAATTCAGTATGTGAAATTTAGGGCATGTGATGAAAGTGCTGTAAAAGGTATGTATGCTACAGGCGAAAATGTGATGTAATGGATCTTTTAAGGTATCCCTGCTTTGGCTCATTGCATGTACGTTGGCCAGTACCAGTCTTGCTTTGGTCTTGAGGTTGAATGTTTAGCAACATCGCTCCATGACAATGCCAAACTTAGCCACTGAGCGTGGTCATTGTGCTGAATGTCCTTATTTGGGAGAGCTGTGTGGGTGTGGAGGCGATTCCATATATTGACATCTGTGTGTGCCACTGAATGAAGTGACAAATTGTGTTGCTATATTCACTATGCTACCATTTGTAGTGGTATCCGAATATAGCCTGCTGTACAGTACAAGCCATGTTTGAGGTGCCTGCTGCACCTTGTTCCCAGTGTGAGTGTTTTTGATTCATGTTTGAGGAAATGTGGAAGGAGGATCTGGTATTCTGAGCGACACTCTTGTCACAAAGTCATGGGCTGGGGCCTACTGCATAATAATTGCATTTCTCATTTGGCACTCAAGCTTTCTGACAGATTACACATTCTCAAATTGGAGAGTGACCCTACCCCATGTGGCAAGAAAAGCACTTTGTTCACAGTGAGAGTGTTTTTGATTCACAAGTACCGCTGATTTGCCCATTCTTGTTGTCAGAACAAAACGGCTAGCTTGCGGTGCCAGCAGTTGTATCAGGATACAAGTGAGCTATGGATACGAACTAGAGACTAACATAAGGCCTTTTAGCAAAATGCAGTGGCGTAGAAACCATAGCAGCTTTGGCTGCTACACTTTTTATCCCATAAGTTCATGAATATTCATACTCAACAGCCTCTGCAGCAGTCCCATACACAGTTATTTGTGTACATTTCTACTTGAAGTACGCTGTGAAGCGATCAACATCTTACTGATGGAGGAAGACCCTCCTCTCTGTGCTACATCACTGGAAACCTAAATGTAAAGAGATGGAGATCAATGTCCAGTTGGCTAGGACAGACACAAACCAAATATGAAAGCTATTTTAAGAGCGTCACATCCTTACATGTATGTTTTTAACACCATGTTTGTATTTTTACCCGCCAATTATGACAACTTATTGAATGAGAAATAAACATCCACACTCACATCCTGTATGTACAAGCACCTCCTCACTTGACGTAATCCGTGGACCCTTTAGGGCTTCTAATGTGCTCTTTGGGTCTGCCCCAAAACCAACAACGTGAGGATCCAACCCAAACAAATTGCAACCACTTAAACTACTTGAACTTAAAAGCTGGCTGGCCTCTGAACATAGAACTTAGCTAATTGCTTTGGAAGAGGTACAGCATTTGTCACCAGTAATTATTACATTCAAGATGAGGGGTGTGGTCAACTCCACCCTTTGGTCTGCATGTGAACCCTAATATCAGCATTAGTTCCAAATGCAGAATGCGAGATGTGGCAACAAGCAATTGATATCCCACTATCTCTTTGATTTTTTTGAAAGCTACGTATGAACTTGGTATGAGGGTTGTCAGGATGAGAGATTTTATGCTCCTGTTAAGCTAAGTTGTATGCATGTGCTTGTACAAAATCTGTCTTATCATTGGTACTAACTGTACAGTCTACCAGATTGCCATGGTGATTAGGCGCCAGTCACATGTACAGGGAATTGTCCACATATATGCACACGTATTACATACACTGTACTGTGGGTTCTCACTAGAAACCTACTTCCAAATGGTGCATAGTACATAGGCAGTATGAAACACAGTCTTTACACACTGCTATTGAAGTGGGAAGCCAGGATAGTAACTGCTATGGGCAGAGTTTAGGAAGTGATCCAAATGGTGCTCTTACCTAAATTCAAATGGTGCTAAACCATCTGCTGAAGGCCAAGCTAGAACCCTGCCGTACTGTACATGAGCAATCAATGAACCAAGTCTCCCTAAGAAGAAAGGCAGTCTAGATGTTATGCAAGATTACCCAACCATTTACCCATTACCAGACCTCGTTCATGCACATCACCATGGCTAGACAACAAATCTAATTTTAGCACATCACTGCATTTGAAGCACCATATTACTGAACTTCCATTAAGGGCGGAGTTCATACGCATTTCTCATTGGTATATGAATATCCTTACATCTATGAAGTGCGTATGAACCCTAGCTACCCTAGAAGTTCAGCAAAACAGTGCCTTGACTTGGGTAAAGCCATCGAAATACGCAATTTAGTAGTATCTCCACGACCACCTCATATACAGAACATGAGTAGGCCCTAATCTTCTTCTCAATGCTACATTATAAGTGGGCCGGGGGCCTGGGAACGAGGCTAGTCAGGTGGTGTGCACTAATTAGAACCACCTACCTTTTACTGCACTGGTGCATGCAGTTATTTCCTCACCCAAATTGGTAGCACAGACAAATGGGATTACATCAGATCCTATGCACTATGTACTATGTAGTGTTGTACTGCATGTGTGTATGTGACAACAGGTCAGAGAACTTTGGCATTTCCTTTCATGTCTAAAATACCTTTGCCTGCCAAGTCTGCATTGACTGTTCATGTTTTCCCAACATAGACAGGAAGCTCTGTATGTGTTCTACAGTACTTACATGTATGTATGTATGTACAAGTGCTAGTTAACATGTGAGGTCACTTTAGCTTGGGAATAGGATACATGCCAGTAATATTGCATAATTAACACACAGATCGGTAAAATGAAGCCATATGCAACCAAGTGCATCTTTCTACATGTAAATACACATAATGTGCCTCTGTATATACACATACCCAATGTACATGTGCATGCACTTATCCACCACCTTCACCATGCACACTCCACCTGCACACTTCCCCCTCCACCTTTCACCATGCACACACAGTAAAAATGTGGTTCTCAACTACTCGGATGCAGAGGCGAAAGTTCGTGAGGCCACGTCCAACGATCCCTGGGGGCCCAGCAGTGCTATAATGATGGAGCTCTCAGAGTATACCTTCCACGTGTAAGCCACTCCCATCCTCCATGTACCTTGGTAGACCTTGAGTTGCCAGTGTTTGATAAGACCGCCTAACTCATGCATGTGGCAGTCCCGGGAAATAACATTATTCTGTTAAGTATTTCAATTGTGTTGCCACGTTTAAAGCACCGTAGCACAGATCTTCCGCTGGTGGGGCTCATACGCGCTGCGTAGACATGTCAAGTATTCATGAGGTTACACAGCACGTATGAGCCTCGTCCTCTAAACGGTAGTTCTGCGATACAGCGCTTCAAACGCACTAACACAATCGAATGTGCAACGGAATGATGTTCGATTTCTACCGGGGACTACCACAATGGTCGATCATATCCTGCCTCAGCTGTGAATACATGTACATATTGTTTGGTGTTGTGAAGTGAAATAGAGAAAACCAATCAGGGCTCGTGGCTTGAGTTGCCTGTACTCTGAACACCAAGCTACAGTATGACAACCGGACAACCACCAACTCTCACAAATCCACAATCCTCTACTAGTCTCGTGCCCAGACCCAACCCTCTCACGAGGAAAGGGTCTGGTGTCACAAGCCTGAATCCTTGGGCTTGCGGAAGTGTTGAAGCAATTGTTAGTGTAGGATTACAAATTGGTCAGTGTTGAATAATGAATCTCGTAACATCACTTTGAGCGGTACGATTGAAGTACTTGTTCGTGCTTCCGCATTATTCCAATAAACGCCGCTCTGCAATTTCATTGGTTGCTCCACGTTTCTGGATTTCGACTTGTGACACCAGACCCCTTCTCCTCGCGTGAGCTGGGTGGGGTCTGGGCACAATACTAATCCTCTACACTGTACATGTATATGTACTTTTGTGTTGCACAGTGTACACAGTTGCACACTGTTCTGACCACACACATGTAAGGATAACATTCCAGGGCTTCCTTTAGGGGGAGGCATTTGCAGGATTTCACCCCTCCTATATAAGTTGGTATGCAAGCACACCAACTTGGATTGTCATCCCCCAAAGATTTTTACTACTCAATATTTGCCCCCCCCCCTTAACAAAATTTCTAAACAAATGCACACACTCTATGCTGACAATCTTCACAAAGTGCATCATACATGTAAATTCAGGCTGACAGCTTGTTGGTCAACAAGGTGTGAATGAGTCGATGACATACACACACTGGAATGTACTCTGTGATGAAGCTAGTGACAGCATCCCTAGTCTTGTAAACAACACTCTCTTTACATAACCCATCAAGACTATTTTAGGCAACATTCTTTATACATGTGAAGACTATGTATAGCTATATACCAACATATCTTATCACCAGGGTTGTACCTATACCGGTATAGGTATTGGTATAGGTGCCTATACTCATGGTATAGGCACAGTATAGGTATAGGTTAGCTCATAACCTATACTGATTTTGCATTCCTCAACTTAATTAACAGTGAAAAGTGTGAAATTTTGAAAAGTTACAGTATAAAATGGTAGACTTAGTAGTTAGTGACAAAAAAATAAAATCCACTAATAGTCAAAATTTAGTAGTAATAAGTTCTTGCGCAAAAACAGTAACATCTCAACTTTTTCAGGTAGGAGTCTGTTTCTCTTGCCATCAGCTATATCTCCTGCAGTATTAAAGAGTCTCTCTGACTACTACTAATTATGATGTCATACAAGTTGATACAACCAGCTGTGAATATCTGTATCGGTATCGGTACGGAGCTAATATTATTGTGTATCTGCAGTATAGGCAAATTGTGGTATAGGTACAACCCTGCTTATCGCTTCTCCCCCCTCCCCCCCCCCCCCCCACACACACACACTCCTCCCCAGGCAAGCATACAGTCTGGTGATGGGAATGTTGTGGAAACGACTCAACGACAGTGGTAAAAACTGGAGACATGTATACAAGGTGATTACCTCATAGCTCTCTCAAGATCTGGAGTAGCGAGGGTTGTAATTCACAGCTTAATGTGCATCAACATATATAGTAGCATGTACACGTTCTAGTTGATATTTCTACAACAGTATATTCCCGTGCTGTGCACTATCACTTGGTATTGCACGAGTGTTATTGCACGGGTCTTAGGGCTATGCGATATCCAAGCAACCATGATGTGCTTTAATTAGAATCCACATTTTAATTGTGTGAGAAGAAGCACTACACTGCTATGGTAGTGGATAATAAATATTCATTGAAATTAATAATATTACCGTTAACATGACTCTGCCACGAAAATACTGCCACCCACTCGTGCAGTAATTCACGATGTTGCACACTAACTCGTGTAGTGAGGTATACAATGTACAATGTAGACACCACAAATGGCTCCTTGGGTTTCAGACAACTCTGACTGCATTGGGGGCCAGGGAGGGAGACAACTCAACGACAGTGATGAGGCAAGGAGTTTTATAGCCTTGCCCCTCCCCCTTCGTCTCGTGTATCTCTTGGTACATACAACTCATACATGTGTATGTAGCCTTGCCAACATCCTACTCTCCTCCTCCTCTATCTCCATCACACACTAGTCGTGATAGCTGTTCCTCCCTCTATCACACATGCACACACACCAGTCTCTGATAGTGCTGGAGTACCTCATCAAGTCAGGCTCGGAGCGTGTTGCTCAACAGTGTAAGGAGAACCTCTTCTCCATACAAACCTTGAAGGACTTCCAGTATGTGGACAAGGACGGAAAGGACCAGGGAACTAACAGTGAGCTGAAGTAGCAGCTAGAGCTGTCTCTTCATTCCCCTTCTCTTCTCTTCCCACTCCTTTTTCCTCTGCCTCTGTCTTTTCCTCCACCCATCTTTCATATTTCTATTTCTTCCTCCTTCCTCCTCTCCCTCCTCTTTCCCCTCCTCCTTCCTCCTCTCCCTCCTCTTTCCCCTCCTCCTTCCCCTCCTCCTTCCTCCTCTCCCTCCTCCTATTCCCTCTCTCCCTCTTCCTTCCTCCTCTCCCTCTTTCCTCCTCTCCCTCCTTTCCATTTCCCTCCTCCTGTTCCTCCATTTCTCTTCCCCCTCTCATTTCTCTTCCCTCCTCTCTCATTTCCCTTACCTTTCCTCTCTCTCTCTCTCTCTCCCTCCCTCCAGTCCGTGAAAAGGCAAAGCAGCTTGTTGCTCTACTGAAGGATGACAATAAACTGAAAGATGAGAGAGTACGAGCTAAACAGGTTCGTCCATGAAGTGTACGGAAGTACTTATTCAGAATCACATTATACACATACATGTACACTATAACTGGAATATTTCACTATCTTTTGACTAAACCTGGTAGTTTGCAGTAAAGTTCACCAGGTTTATTGTAACCAATTGATCATTGCTAAACCCACCCACCCACTTATGCGTTGCTATACTGGGGAAATTTACCTTACAGTGCAAGACAATAGGTGCATATAATAAGGAAACTTGCCTTTTGATCAACCACCGTAATGACAACACAAAGCCATGTACTATAATACACAGAGCGCTCAGAGCACTCATTGGCCTAAGCCGCAACAGAATGGCCCAATGAATGGATGTGAGTAAAAGCAAATTTCCTCAAAAGCATCTGATATTAGGAGACACCGAGACCCCCATTGTTCTGAGGCACCTTTCTTCTAATGTGGCGAGCATCTCACTAAAAAATGTATAAACAATCAATGAACCACATCTCCCTTAAAAGGCAGGCCTAGATGTTTTCACAAAGTCACCCACTGCTCGGGACGTGTTTCGGACAATAATTGGCCATGTGATTTGAATTTACAGTAGATGTGGCAGTCCCGGGTAGAAATCGAACATTATTCCGTTGTGCAATTTGACCGCGTTCAAAGTGCTGTAGTGCAAAACTTCCGCTAAGGGCGGGGCTCATATGCGCAGCGAAGATGCATGAATACCTGACAAGTCTATGTAGCGCGTATACGTATGAGGCTTGCCCTTAACAGAAGTTCTGCGCTACAGCGCTTTGAACGCGGTAATGTGGTCGAAATACACAACGGAATAATGTTCGATTTCTACCCGTGACTGCCACAGATAAAACTGAGCTCATCACTTTCTGGCTTGATCACAACCAATGGTTGGATCTGTACGACTCATTCTCTGGGACATATTACAGCTTTGATACCCTACCCACCAGCGTATGGTAGTCTCGTTCCCTGACCCTCAGCAAGACCCCCGGTAAGAAAGGAGGAGGGTCTGGTGAATACAGTACATCATCACACCATAGGCTAGCTGAATTTCACTTGAGCTACATGTAAGCCTTTGAAGTTGTTTGCTGGGCTTCAGTAAATTTGAAGCGTGATACGTAGTGTATGTGCAGACATGTACCATACTGAGGGTCTAGGGACGAGACGAGGTGAGCTATGAATGAGCTAATGTAAGCTGATCTACAATGGAATGGCAACCAACTGTGAAGACATGACAATGGCGACATGTTAACACGAGACACGGCCACACAAGTGTTCCATGGTTGCTTCAGCATGTTGTACCCACGCTCTCAAACAGCATCTTGTGGTGTGGTTTAGACTTGTAGCTGTATGGCTATTCACCTGACTCACTTTCTTGTATGAGATAACAGTCCCAGTCACCCCTGTGCAGCTGAGGAGGTCTGGTATTGGCTAAAATGCATCCTGTGCAGTGGGTGACTTTGCATAACATCCAGGCCTGCTTTGTTTCATGCATGGTTGGTTGGTTGTTCATGTACACCAAGATGAAGCATGATTGGAACTTATACAACCAATGCAAGAGCGCATAAGAACGGGTGGCTAGAGTAAGAGCGTGTAACTACGTAACATTTGAAACTGGGCGGAATTATTGAACCGTTACTAAAAAATAGTACTACGTACTGCGCAGCTGCGCGTAGACATGTACATAAGCCGCGTTGTTGCTAAGCACGTGCCAGGTGTTCTATTTTTAGTAACAGTTCAATAATTTTGACCGGACTACAGGCTTCTATTGGAGTTACACGCTCTTACTCTAGCCACCCGTTCTTATGCGCTCTTGCCAATGTACATTACATCCTCCCATCAACCTGAATTGTCATTTCTGTACATGCATGTGTACCACCAGCCATCGCTATCCTAAATGTACATGGAATTCTTTTACAGCCGTTATACATGTACATGTATAATTTGATGCACTGGCAGACCATTTTCCTCGAGAAAAGATTGGGGTCTGGGCTCAGGAAGGGAGACACTCTTGTGTAGTAGTCATGTGACAGTCATGTGATGGTCATGTGACAGTCATGTGATGGTCATGTGGCGGTCATGTGACAGTCATGTGGCGGTCATGTGACAGTCATGTGATGGTCATGTGACAGTCATGTGATGGCCATGTGACAGTCATAAGATGGTCTTTATATATAGTTAATCATTTATTCTTTCACAGACACGAGAGAGACAGCAGGCAATAACCAGTCAGTCAGTGAATGTGGAGTTTGGAAGATCGCCCAAATCAAAAAATAGAAAGTTAGTCAATATCTTCAGCCGTTAAGCCAGCGGTCCAGATGATCCAATTATCAATCATCTGGACCACTGGCTTAACGCATGATGCAGTTACATATTACTGTTGGTAAGATGTTTAGTTGATAGATACAAAGCTTAGTGCTGTAAGGTTTGACAATTTTACTGTATCAAATATCTTTACTCCCGTCACTTGCCATCTTTCTGTTCCCCCCTTACAGCAGAGTCCAGTTTGAGACTTCTCCTGGTGCATCAGCCACAAGCCCAGAGTATGTGAACCACACCTCTCTCCCCCTCCCTCTCTCTCCCTCTCCCACCCTCACCACTCCCTCTCCCACCCTTCCCACCATCACCACTTTCCTCTTCTCTCTTTATCTTCTCCCTCTCCCATCCTCCCATCCTCCCTTCCTCTCCCATCCTTCATTCCCCTCCCCGCTCTTCCTCTCCCCGCTCTTCCTCTTCCTTCCCCCTTCCTCTCCCCGCTCTTCCTCTTCCTCTCCCCACTCTTCCTCTCCCCACTCTTCTTCTCCCCACTCTTCCTCTCCCCGCTCTTCCTCTCCCCGCTCTTCCTCTTCCTTCCCCCTTCCTCTCCATCTCCCTCTCCTCTTCCCTCTTCATTCTTCCTCATTCCTCTCTGCTCACATTAGTTTTACCCCTTCACACATGCACCTTCCTCACCCCCACACAGCTCAGACAGGGAGGGCCGCAGGACTGAACAGAATGTGGAGCAGGCCCGTCCCTCTGACATGAGTGAAGAGGAGCTGC